>QGSO01000254.1:763918-1026484 GCA_011037825.1 Carya cathayensis | reverse complement strand
AACCTGTGTAAAATAGTGTTGTAACAAGTGTTGAAGCGAAGAGGATTGAAATGTGATGATCAATGGTCAAAACAGGGGTCACCGCTCGACTCTCGCTCGACAGGGCGCTCGAGCGAACTCAAGCAGATTGGACCGCTCGACTCTCGCTCGACACATGGCTCGAGCGAACTCAAGCAGATTGTACCGCTCGACTTCGCTCGACACATTTCACAAGAATATGCCAATCAACTCATTTTTGTCTCAACAATATTGTTCAAACGAAAAAAGAGAGTACGAAATCGAATGTTTAATATATAATTTATTTAAGTTTTGGCCCTGAATATGTCTATATTTTTTATTTTTTTCGGAAGGGGGAATATGTCTCTATTTGATCTACGTAATACACGATTTATTAAAGCTACGCGTATTGCCTACTAAGAGAAAAGTTTCTACGCAAGTAATTATGCCCTCGTGTTAATTAAAGGCCATATATACAACTATGACACGTACGACATGAGCTAACAAATATATGTGTACGTAGGTAAATCCCTTGCACCACACGTCATCATATGATTATGGTGTAAATATCTAAATATCTAAATATGATTATGCCCTCGTGTAAATATCTTTATTAAACACAGTAATATCCAAATACATACATACTATAAAAAAAACGTATTTTAACGACCAATTAATAGTAACGAAAAGAGTATTAGCAACCAATTTTGATAATACTTTTTTCGTTGCTATTAATTGATCGTAAAAACCCGTTTTTCTTGTAGTGATATATATATTTGAATAGAATAATAAAAATAAGAAATTATATATTGATGTCTCATGTTGTACGATTGATAAATATCATTTATATATATATTAAACAAAATTGAAGAAAGCACGAGCTCGAGCTAGCATACGTGGCACTATGGTTTCAGCATATATATTTAAATCATAACTGATGTTGTATGCCACGATCGATGGCATTTACTAGTCAAGGTTAAAGTCTCACTTTTGATTGCGTGACGTGCATATTGTTTGTGCACGGTCTATGCATGTATCACTCTCTAGTATATATGTACCAATTTGATTTAATATGTATATAATTGATAAGTATTTTTATTTTAAAATTTTTATCACACCACTTATATGGTATAATTTTATTTAGAAGATAAATTTTAAAATTTGAATCTTACACACTACTTGAAGGTTTCTCGTGCAAGCTTTTAATACACGTATATTAGCTACCACCGAACTAATAAAAAAGTATAAAACATTAGAATTTTAGTTAACTAGTCATGCCATCAAGGTTGGTGACTCAATGGTCGTTGGGTCACTCCCAAGTAGTTTGGCAATAGGTCCTTCGTTCTAATCCGAATATGGAACCATCTAGGGATAATTTATTGAGTTCGTTAATAGAATTGGAGTTCAAGTTATGGTTCAAACTCGACTTGAGGGAGCTTTTACTACTTTTCTACGCCCCTTCTGTCAAGTCAATTTTCAAAGGAGAAGATACTTATTATTATTTTTTACGCGAGAATTTATGCCCAAACGTAACGTACACCAAAGATCATAACAACATGGTAAAAATATGGTACTTGCAAAAATAAGGTAGCTAGAAAGTACTCATTATAATTAAAGGAGTACATACAATATTTAATTATCACTGATGAAAATTGGATTAAACCGTATAAAGCTATTTTCGTTTACAATATGAGTGATGTTAGTGTGTTGATCAGCAATTTGACTGCTGGGCATGTCCACTAGTATAAATTCTATATTTTACTTTATTTTTATTTTTATTTGCATTTTTAAACATCTTTAAGTATTTGTAAAAAATTAAAAAATAAAATACACCAATACAATAAAAGTAACTTCCTTAACCATTAAGTTAAAAAAAAATGAATATATGAGCAGTCAAAATGAAGGAATAAACTCATAGGACATAGTAGCATTTTCTTTAAAATATTTTTCTCCCGCTGGCCTATAACTTAATTAATATATATATGTTATATATATATATATATATATATATATATATGTATGTATTGTCCGTGCTTAATTCTTGGCCAAGCAATGCATATATAGTTGTAGAATGCATTTCAGTGAGTCGAATTGAAATGCATATATAATTGTAATAATTATTATAATTCTCACAAAATGGTGGTGGTTACGTACCAAATTGTAAATAGCAAGTTCTTTGAGTGCACGTTCGGGTATTTGTATTTCAATGAACCTAATTAAAAGTCCCGTTTGAAATTAAACATCACGGCACCATGGCCCTTAAATTTAACCTTAGCCGAGCCCAATAATTTATGTCAGCTAAAACCCTTCAGCCCATCCTCTAAATATTGGGTTCAGCTAGCTGGAACGTTATTGGGTTACTCGGCCCATTGTTGCACGATTTATTAGGATAAACTCTTGTCAAAAAGAAAAAAGTGATATAAAATATAACAAAATTATATACATCACACTCACATTTTACTTTCATCCTACTATAATAAAGTGGCATTGCCTATCAATTTTTATATTTTTTCTTTTAAAAAATAAAAGATTATTCAAGAATAATAAAAATGTTACATTTTATATAGTGGGATGAGAGTGTGGTTTATATATACTATTGCTTAAACATGTGTGTGTGTGTAGTGTGTAGTGTATACCATTGCCTAAACGAGTATCTCTGTGTGTGTGTGTAGTGTGTAGTGTATACCATTGCTTAAACGAGTATCTCTGTGTGTGTGTGTAGTGTGTAGTGTACACCATTGCTTAAACGAGTATCTCTGTGTGTGTCATGTGTGTGTGTGTAAGGCAAATGTCCATACAAGTATGTGCAAAAAGAATTGCATAAGAGAATTACAAGCTAATATAGGTAAGGACATAAGAAATCTTCAATGATAAACTTGAATAAGTCTATTCTCTTTATATTGAAAATTACAAGCCAATTAATCAAGGACTAAACCTACCTACGTACAACAAAAAATATTGCAAATCCAAAAAAAATTTTTAAGTCCAAACGAGAGTGTATATATATATATAATATGAATCATTCCTTGATCTTTTATTGGTGTTAAATCTTGTAGTACTTGGCAATGGTATAAGCTGCTCATACGTACATCTAACAGAATGGAACGGAAGAATATTTTCTCATATAGCTATTCGAACTTGAGACTCTTAAGTTCATATAAGAACTTGATCCATTAATGAAACTTACTATAGTGACCCTCGCCAATATCACGACTAGGTCCAGTACGTTGACAATTGTTGCAGCCACCATGACATGATGTACTTTGCCTTCTCGTATGCATGTCTCTACAGCTTGACAATTAGAGCTACCCAAATCCTCACTCAATATCCTAGTTGCCTCCACGTTACACCTCAAGAGGGCTACGGAGATGACAAAAATGATCAAAATAGTAGTGCGGAAGTTCATCTTCGATTGAGAAAGTGAAAGTTTATGAACTTTAGTAATTTCGAAGAAAGATTTGCAGCTTAGTTTATGAAAGGTACTTGATCTAATTAGTACATGAACAAGATAGCTAGCTTTTGGGTGCTTGTGGATAGATGTGTATGAGAATTGTGAAAGCTAGGAGGAGCTAGCTGGCCTTTGGGTGCTTGAGGACGGATGTTTATGAGAATAGTGAAAGCTATGAGGTATGATATTATTCTTATATAGTGATAGAGTTGTACTGGTAGTCTCCTTGTGCAGTACGTGATGCATGTTTTGTGGGCTTTAGAGGCTTAATTACGTGTTGACTAAAGTGTTTTTTTCCGAGCAAAGGGCCGGGGATATATACATGGTGTTCCACGTTTGAATTGATGTATGTCCGTGTTTACCGCAATAATTTAAAGTTTAAAGTTCATGTCAAAGGGAAATACATATATCTTAATTTGTTAATTACTCGGCTCAATTAGACTCAACAGAGTAGTTAAATGGGGCAAGCCCAATATATATAATTTTGAATTTGGGTGTCACATTATGTCAATGGCCGTGTCACACGCGTTAATTATCTCAATATCATGTCTATATAATATATATATATATATAGAATTTTTCATATAAATTTGATCTACGTAATGCACGATTTAGTGCTACGCGTACGTAGTGCCAATTAAACGAAAAAATGCTACGTACGCGTAAGTAATTAATTATGCCCTCGTGTTAATTAAAGACCATACAACCACGTACGACACGGCATGCATGCACGAACAAATATATGTGTGGGTAAATCCAACACACACATATATAGCTAGCTGACGTACGTGGTACTGCCATATCAACAATAATATTGATGTGGCATGCCACGTTGGCACTGACTAGTTTATTAGCTTAAAATTCCACTTTTGATTGGGTGATGTGCACACTATGATACCATCCCTGTATGGGTCTGTGTCCATATATATATATATCGATCACTGCTCTATTTTATATATAGTACGTAACAATTTGATTTAATATATCAGTCATAGCTCCGTGTATATATGTGTGAAAGAACACCTAGAAGGTTTCTAGCTACAGCAAACTTTTAATATACGTATATGGAGCCGCTTAAGGGTAGTGGCTCGATCGTCCTTGGATTACTCTTTAAGTGGTTTGGCAATAGATATTGGGTTTGAATCTGAACATGGAAGCGCTTCAGGATTCATTGAGTTCTACAGTGGAGATGGGATCTAAATTCTGACTCAAACATGACTTGAGGAACACCTATGGTTTTCCACTATCTAGGCCAGGCCTGTTGGGCAAGGCCCCGCATCTGGCCCACCCATCACATCCGGCCGGCCCAAGTAGTTGGGTAGGCTTTTTAAGCAGATAAGAAGCCGAGTGAGAGGAGCCACCAACCCGCCCCGCATATCTTGGTGTAAAATAAAAAAGGTGTTAAATAAAAAAGGTAAGCAACCATGCTTTAGTGAAACCTACAACATTTACATAGCAAGTCCTGGTAAAAGGTATAGTCATCCCAAATGCCAACGAAAATTTTGAGATATTTTAGAGAACAAGAAAGAAAATATTTTGAAGAAATAGTATAGTGTTATATTAAGTACTTGACATGTAAAGGTTAACTCTAAGGAAAACAAAAGATTGAACTGTCATATGCATGAATTTTGGCATAGAATAATGGTTGACCATTCATTTAACAAACTCTTCGAGGAAGCGCGTCCTAGGGTGTGGACGGGATGCCCTAGGGTATAACATTCCATTTAAGATATTCAAGTCCGACTTAATAAATATTGAAGTTAAGGTTAATACTTAATGATCCAGAATTTGACTCCCATCTTATCTTCCAATAGTGTTGGATTGTTATAATATGAGGCTCAAAATTATGAATCCTAACTAACTTTCAAGAATCAATATGGAAAAAGAGAGAACCAGTGTAACTTTGTACCTCAACAAACTCCATACGTAGCTTAAGCGATAAGGTACTTTGGTTGTTGCAAAGAACCTTAGTGATGTTGTGAGTTTTATTCTTCCTATATTGAGTGGATAGTATAAGACTAATTGAGATCCGCCACTCGTGACAAAAAAAATCCTCCTCATAGTGATAATAATCCACATCATGTCCCATCCAGGAAATGTCTTAGAAATTAGGAGCAGAGATTTTCAATGATTTACAAGAAGAATGAGTGGTTGCAACAAAGACTTGAAAAACGGTCTGTCACATTGACTTTGCTTCAACAACTTTGTTGACAAGCTCATGCTTCAGCACAACATTGACCTCTGTCGATCAACGCAAGGAACAGTCAAAAAGGAAAAATACTAGATCGAGACGTGGCTGCAAGAACTTGCAATGAAATCTAGGCTTGAAGAACTTGAGTTCGGCATCATCACCAAAGGGGTAAACTCTTTTCCTTGTGTAACACACGAGTCCAGTGCCAAGCTGTTTTTTTTTTTTAGTTATTATTATTTATGTGTGCAAAAGAGCCATTTGAGTTTTCAAATATCTTTTTAAAATATAGACTACAGGCCTAAAAAATCTCTTTTGGTAAATTAAGATTTCCTTTGGCTTTATTATTTAAGTTAAAAATCTTTTATAGGTTGAGATAATTTTTTTTGAACAAGTTGGTTTTTTTTTTAGAGATTGAGTCGAGGCTCAAAATTCAAGAAAAACTCATTTATTAATTTCTTACGCTACCCAAAGTGTAAACCCAAATATTTGAAATGGTCCCTACCCAATCACCCTAAACGCCCAAACCTTGCACCAAAACCCAACCCCATGAGAAGTAACTTCCAGACTCCACACCATGCACGTCTCCTCTCGTGCCACCACTCCATCTCAGGAAAGCCACCCCATTGTTGCTAGCCCCTAACCGCCGTAACCCAACCGAATACCATGTGGAACCACCGTTAGCCATCATCGAAAGGCCCCTGTTTTTGGCTTCTCAAATTAGGGCATTTATTCCCCCACCCTAGGCACTACAAACCACCACTACCGTTAGTCCACCACATCGGAAACCACCACTCAGCCATGCGGAAGACCCTATATTTTTGCTTCCCAAAGCAGAGCATGGCCTTCCCCCTTTGTAAGTTCCTAGCCACTCATCGTAAGCCTTTGTCTCTTCCTCTTACATTCTCATGTTTTTCTCTCATTAACCCTCTCTCTCTCTCTCTCTCTCTCTCTCTCTCTCTCTCTCTCTCTCTCATGCTCAACTGCCTAGAATTTTCGCCACTGGGGTTCTGACTTGACCACCCAACATCTCGCTTGGTCACCTTTACTGCCTTAGTGTAAGCCTCTTCAAACTACTACTGCTCAGCTTTTTCTCTCTTGGTGTTTCTGTATGTTATAATATTTGTTTTGTTCTAAAAGCCTTCATAAGCCTAGTGGGATCTTTTCCCTTATTACCCCTAGTTAGTGAACTTGGCAAATTTAGAGTTTCCGATTATTTTCTTTTGGGCTTAATTATTATTATTATTATTATTATTATTATTATTATTATTGGTTTGAGTTAACTCTTTTATTTTGGGCTTGGACCGTAATTATTTTTGGGTCGGATAATATTTTTACTTTAACGACTTTTCATTTTTTTAAATGGGTTGGATTTTGATTTTTTTTTTTTTAAATAAACCTTGTGAATATGTGAGAATTAGGTTAAGTGAATAATAAGTGGACATCAAGAATTTTGAGAAGTGATGATATTTTAGGGTTATGAGAGTTGTAGATTATTTTTTAAGAAAAAATAGATTACTTAGTATTTCAGGTTTAAGCTTCGATATACGTGTTCAATTGAAAATTTAAGGGAGTACATGACTATTTTATGGGTAACGATTGATTCTTCATTCTGTACTATTGTGAAAAATTCAAAGAAGCCAAAAAGTCCTAGTAAGCGGGGTTTCTATGCTAGATTTTATACGAATTATTAAGACTGAGGTTGACTATATGAAAATTTTGCATGTTTTTGTTATGAAATAAGAATTGGAAAAAATAAAACCTCGGTTGTTTATTTGCATTACTCATGAAATCTGTATGAAAAAGGAAAAATATTTTTTGACATGCATTGTGTATATATGAGCTATATTTTTGTTATGATGTCTCTAAAATGTGAAAAAGAGCGATGTTGAAAATCTGAAAAATTGAGTATTGATTTAGAAAGATTCTCTTACTTTTATTTTCAGAATGTGGGAATGATCTAAATATGTTTTGGTACTCTGTTTTCTTTGATATGGCATCTGGAAAAACTTTGGCATGTTGTACTGATTTTGTATATGATTCTGTCTCTGCTCTGCTTTGTTTGGGTTGGTACCAACTTCTTTGTCTTTGAGTACATCCACTTTAGAAACAATGTGATTTTTATGTGGTCTTTCTCATATGCACACTCAAAGCTCCGAGAATAATAAAGGGAAGATCCACCTCTGTTTCTGCCCGGTTTGGTCACCGGGGATAGTACAACCCTACCACGGGGGTTAAATATGGTCTCTACTTTGTGAGATGTTCTGTTTTGATATGATGATGATGCTCAGGTTATGTTATGCCAAAGTACTCTGGGTTTTATGGGTCTTAAAACCAACGCTCTATTACGTTTGAAAATATGTTTTGTTCTGCATGATAATCCTTGAAAATATTTTGTTCTACATATTGTACTCTGTAAATGCTCATGTTTGTACGCTTATATGTTTCCTGCAAACTGAGTTGTTGATAACTCATCCCTTATCTCCATAACATTTTTCAAATATTTTGATGGTTTAGTTGGAGAACACGAGTAGTAAGTTTTGAAAAAGTTCGATGATCATATATGAATAAAGCTAAGGATACAAGTATTTTTATTTTTATTTTTAGAGGATCATAATTTGTAGGTTTGTTTACCTTTGGCGGTTATTTTGGTACGTCGAGTTATGGAAAATTTGAGTCTTTGTGGGGTTGTTATTATATTTTATTGCGGATTTTGATTACCATTTCTGTGGAGGAATATGGATATTTGGGTTGTGCAAATGAATTAATATTTTATGAAGTTTTCCGGATTATTTAGTTTGTGATATTGGAGTTGATACTCAGTAATAAGAGCTAACTCTCTAGACCTCCGGGACCGAGCCATTACACCTTGTCACCTTGTGTTCTTGATTGTGGATCCCTGAGGTCCCTCTTCATAAAATATCATGATAGCTATTAAACACAATCAAGGAGTACAACAAGCAAAGCGTCCTCCCACAAGTGCGCACGTATATAAAGAGGGCAAACCAAAAACAAAGTAACATAAAGAGTACTTCACGCCTTGAGAACTCCTTGTAGAAGAACATTTTCCTTTTTCCACTAGATATTCTTCTTGATGAAACTACCCTCTTGGAAGGACTTGGTGTTGCTCATCAATGACGAGTACCAATTTTTAGCATTTTATCATTCCGAGTGTCAATTTACTGACATGGAATCGTCGTTGTATTTGGCAAGCAACATGTAGAACTCTAAGCACAATACTGATGTAAGATTCAGCCGCCTTCTAGAGCCTAATCTTGATCACATTGTTTCACTCCTCGAGATCAAGGACTTTGCTTGACATATCTTACATCAAGAAGATATTGAGAATTATGCAGATCTTCCTTGAGCTAGAGTTTATGCAACAAAAACTTGAAAAATAGCCCATCACATCGATTCTGCTTCTACAACTTTGTTTACTGGGTCATACTTTAGAACAACATGAATGGGGTGAAGACGGGAAGCCTTGATCTCTGCCGTTCATTGCAAGAATCCGTCGAAGAAGAAGAATACTGAATCAAGACGTGGTTATAACAGGTAGTAAAATTCGATCTTGGAGGACATGTGCTCAACTCCATCACTAAAGAAGGAAAGCGCTTTTCCTTGCTACCTCTTGTTTCTGATTGTGAATCCGTGAGATTCTCATTCATCAGATGCAACAATAGCTATTAACCACAACCAAGGCACACACCAAGCAAAGACTCCTCCCACAAGTGCAAAAAATATAAATAGGTCAAATCAAGAATAGAGCAAGATCAAGAATCCTCCATGCCTTGAGAACTCCTTGTAGAAGAATGTTCTTTTTTATATTGGATATTCTTCTTAACGAAAACACCCTACTTGAAGGACATGGTGTTGCTCCATTGATTAATACCAATTTCTAGATTTTCTCATTATAGGTATCAATTTACTAACATGGAACCGTTGTTGTATTAGAAAAGTATCATGCAGAACTCTAAGCAAGTTGTTGATGACAAATTTAGCAGCTTTCCAAAGATTGTTCTTAATCACATTGTTTCGCTCATTGAGATCAAAGACCTTTCACGACTCAGTTCTAGTCTTTCTCATCTCGGCTAAGAAATAAAGAATAATCAAGAATCATTCCGCAATGAAAAATCAAATTGCAAAGCTCTCAGATCATGACCCAGAGAACTGAATGCTATCTGACCATGCCCAGTTTTGTGGAAGGTTTTTTGTCTGTATTAACTCAGCAATGAAGTTTGATGGCAATGTTGATGGATATAAAAGAGCCTTCACACGCAATTCTTTTCCATTCTTGGGTAAATACTCCATTAGTTCTAATTCATTCTCCCAATTGGATAAAAGCTCCATAGTTACTTGTTTTAGTTGATGAGTCTATACAAGGTTTTGAGATCCCTAATATTCTATTTAAATGGAAGCTCGTATGATGGCATGGAGTATGTCACCTTTTAAAGAGGAAACAAAATTGTGCCTAAAATCGATCCTGTTAAAAATGATGGAGAAGTACTAAAGATAGTATGAGAAAGCAATTGTTGTTTTACTTACACCAGTGAAGGGAATGACCCAGGTTCTAAGTATGACGATGTACTTCAGGTTAGTTGTTTCTTTGGGAGGGAGGATAATGCTTGGACCTCGTTTCAACTTAAAGCAGTCCTGTTAAGTACTCTAAGTTATCAAATAAAAAAAGGCAAGCAACCATGCTTTAGTGAAACCTGCAACATTTACATGTCAAGTCCTTGTGAAAAGTATATCCATCCCAAATGCCAACTAAAATTTTGAGATAGTTTAGAGAAGAAGAAAGACAATATTTTGAAGAAATAGTATAGAGTGTTATATTAAAAACTTGACATGTAAATGTTTAACTCTAAAGGAAAACAAAATATTGAATTGTCATATGCATGAATTTTGGTAGGGAATAATGGTTGACCATTCATTTAACAAACTCTCTGAGGAAGGGCATCCTACGGTGCGAATGGGATACCCTAGGGTATAACATTCCATTTAAGATGTTTAAGTCTAACTTAATAAATATTGAAGTTAAGGTTAATACTTGGTTATCTAGAATTTGACTCCCATCTTATCTTTCAATAGTGTCGGATTGTTATGATATGAGGCTCAAAATTCTAAATCCTAACTAACTTTCAAGAATCAATATGGGAAATAAGAGAATTAGTATAACTTTGTGCCTCAACGAACTCCATACGTAGCTTGAGTGATAAGGTATTTCAGTTGCTGCAACGAACCTTATCAATGTTGTCAACTTTATTCTTCCTGTATTGAGTGGATAGCATAAGACTAATACAGACTCAAAACTTGTGAATCAAGAAATTCTCTCCATACAGTGATAATAATCTACATCATGTCCCATCCAGGAAAAGTCTTAGAGATTAGGGGTAGAGGTTTTCAATGATTTAGAAGAAGAATGAGAAGTTGCAACAAAGACATAAAAAAAAGGTTTGCCACAATGACTTTGTTTCAATAACTTTGTTGACAAGCTCATGCTTCAGCACAACATTGACATTTGTTGATCAATGCAAGGAACAGTCGAAAAGGAAGAATACTGGATTGAGACGTGGTTGCAACAACAAGCAATGAAATCCATTCTTGAAGGACTTGAGCTCGGCATCATCACTAAAGGGTAAACCCTTTACCTTGCCACCTTGTATTCTTGTTTATGGATCCCTGAGGTACCTCTTCGTCAAATATCACGATAGCTAATAAACACAATCAAGGGCACAAGAAGAAGATAGTCCTCCAACAAGTGCACACGTATATGAAGAGGGAAAATAAAAAACAGAGTTACATCAAGAATACTTCACGCCTTGAGAACTCCTTGTAGAAGAATGTTTCCCTTTTCCCACTGGATATTCTTCTTGATAACACGACCCTCTTAGAAGGACTTAGTTTTTCTCATCATTGATGATTACCAATTTTTAGTATTTATCATTCCGAGTGTAAATTTACTGATATGGAACCATCATTGTATTTGGCAAGCAACATGCAGAACTCTAATCACAATACCGATGAAAGATTCAGGAACCTTTCAGAGCCTAATTTTGATCACATCGTTTCGCTCCTGGAGATCAAGGACTTTGTTTGACTGAGCTTACATCAAGAAGATGTTGAGAATTATGCCGATCTTGCTTAAGGTAGAGTTTGTGCAACAAGAACTTGAAAAACAACCTATCACATCGATTTTGCTTCAACAACTTTGTTTACTGGGTCATACTTTAGAACAACATGAATGGGGTGAAAACGAGAGAAGCCTTGATCTCTGTCGGTCATTGCAAGGAACCGTCAAAGAAGTAGAATACTGGATCGAGACATGGTTGTAACAGGCACTAAAATTCGATCTTGGAGGACTTGAGCTCAACGCCATCACCAAATAAGGTAAGTGCTTTTCCTTGCTACCTCATGCATGTTCCTGATTGAGAATCTGTGAGGTCCCCATTCGTCAGATGCAACTATAGCTATTAACCACAATCAAGGTGCACACCAAGCAAAGACTTCTCCCACAAGTTCAAAAAATATAAATAGGTCAAGCCAAGAATATAGCAAGAAGAATCCTTCGTGCCTTGAGAACTCCTTGTAGAAGAACATTCCTTTTGCCGTTGGATATTCTTCCTGACGACAATACCCTACTTGAAGGACTTGGTGTTGCTCCATTGATTCAGACCAATTTCTAGTTTTTCTCATTCCGGGTATCAATTTACTCACATGGAACCGCCATTGTATTTGGAAAGCACTATGCAGAACTCTGAGCAGGTTGTTGATGACAAAATTAGCAACTTTCCAAAACTTGCTCTTAATCACATTGTTTCGCTAGTCGAAATCAAAGACCTTATACGACTCAATTCTAGTCTTTCTCATCCCGACTAAGAAATAAACATTAACAATAATCATTCCATCAAAGGCCAAAAGATAGAAAGAATTGGTACAATCAATTGTTCTATGCTAGAAGAATGAAAAATCATATTGCAAAGCTCTCAGATCATGACCTAGAGAAATGAATGCTATCAGATCATGCCACAATTTTGTGGAAGGTTTTTTTGTGCTCTATTAACTTGGCAACGAAGTTTGATGGCAATGTTGATGGATATAAAAGGGCTATCACGTGCAATTATTTTTCATTCTTGGGTAATTACTTCATTAGTTCTAATTCATTCTCCCAATTGGAAAAAGCTCCATAGTTACTTGTTTCAGTTGATGAGTCCACACAAGATTTTGAGATCCCCACTATTGTCTTAAATGGAAGTTCGTATGAAGGCATTGAGTATGTCACCTTTTAAAGGGGAAACAAGGTTGTGCCTGAAATCGATCCTGTTAAAAATGATGGAGAAGTACTAAAGATAGTCTGAAAAAGTAAATTGTTATTTTACTTACACCAATGAAGGGAATGACCCGATGTCGAAGTGTGAAGATGTACTTCAGGTTAGTTGTTCCTTGAGAAGGGAGGATAATGCTTAGACCTGATTTCCATTTAAAGAAGTCTTGTTAAGTACTCTAAGTTGTCAAATAAAAAAAAGGCAAGCAACCATGCTTTAACGAAACCCGCAACATTTCCAAGGCAATTCCTTGTGAAAAGTATATCCATACCAGATGTCATGTCTACTAAAATTTTGAGATAGTTTAGAGAAGAAAGAAAATATTATGAAGAAATAGTATAGAGTATTATATTAAGAACTTGACATGTAAATGTTTAACTCTGAAGGAAAACAAAAGATTGAGCTACCGTATGCATGAATTTAGGCAAGGAATAATAGTCGACCGTTCATTTAAGAAAATCTCCGAGGAAGGGCCTCCTAGGGTGTGGAGGGGTTGCCCTAGGGTGTAACATTCCATTTAAGATGTTCAAGTCCGAGGGTTAATACTTGATTATCCAGAATTTGGCTCCTATCTTATCTTTCAATAGTGTTGAATTATTATAATATGAGTCTCGCAATTCTAAATCTTAACTAACTTTCAAGTATTAATATGGGAAATGAGAGAATTAGATTAACTTTGTACCTCAACGAACTCCATACGTAGCTTGAGCGATAAGGCACTTCAGTTTTTACAAAGAGCCTTTTTGAAGTTGTGAGCTTTATTCTTTTGATATTGAGTGGATAGAATAAGACTAATTGAGACCAACAACTCGTGACTCAAAAAATACTCCATACAGTGATAATAATCCACATCATGTCCCATCCAGGAAAAGTCTTAGAGATTCGAAACAAAGATTTTCAATGATTTGCAATAAGAATGAGTGGTTGCAACAAAGACTTGAAAAAATGTGTGTCACATCGACTTTGGTTCAATAACTTTGTTGATAAGCTCATGCTTTAACACAACATTGACCTCTATCGAATTAATGCAAGTAACAATCGAAAAGGTAGAATACTGGATCAAGACATGGCAACAACAACAGGCAATGAAATTCGGTCTTGAAGGACTTGAGCTCAACATCATCACCAAAGAGGTAAACTCTTTTCCCTGCCACCTTATGTTCTTGATTGTGGATCCCTGAGGTCTCTCTTAGTCAGATATCATGATAGCTATTAAACACAATCAAGGAGCACAACAAGTAGAGAGTCCTCCAACAAAAGTGCGCACTTATATGAAGAGGGAAAGCCAAGAACAAAGTAACATCAAGAATACTTCACGCCTTGAGAACTCCTTGTAGAAGACGTTTCCCTTTTGACATTGGATATTGTTCTTAATGACACGACCCTTTTGGAAGGATTTGGTGTTTCTCATCATTGATGAATACCAATTTTTAGCATTTAACATTTGAGTGTAAATTTACTGATATGGAACTGCCATTGTATTTGGCAAGCAACATGCAGAACTCTGAGCACAATACTGATGAAAGATTCAGCAACCTTACAGAGCTTAATCTTGATTACATTGTTTCACTCCTTGATATCAAAGACATTTCCTGACTGAGCTTACATCAAGAAGATATCGAAAATTATGCAGATCTTGCTTGAGGTAGAGTTTGTGCAACAAAAACTTGAAAAATAGCCCGTCACATTGATTCTGCTTCTACCACTTTGTTTACTGGGTCATACTTTAGAACAACATGAATAGGGTGAATACGAGAAGCCTTGATCTTTGTCGGTCTTTGCAAGGAATTGTCGAAGAAGAAGAATATTGGATTGAGACGTGGTTGTAACAGGCAGTAAAATTCAATCTTGAAAGAATTAAGCTCAACGTCATTACCAAAGAGGGTAAGCTCTCTTGCCACCTAATGTTCCTGATTGTCAGTCTATGAGGTCTCCATTAATCAGATGCAACAATATCTATTAACCACCATTAAGGCACACAGCAACCAAGACACCTCCCACAAATGCAAAAAATATAAATAGGTCAAGCCAAGAATAGAGCAAGATCAAGAATCCTTAACGCCTTGAGAACTCCTTGTAGAAAAACGTTCCTTTTGCTATTGCATATTCTTCTTGACGAAAATACCCTACTTGAAGGACTTGGTGTTGCTCAATTGATTAATAACAATTTCTAGTTTTTCTCATTCCAGGTATCAATTTACTGACATGGAACTACTATTGTATTAGAAAAGCACCATGCAGAACTTTGAGCAGGTTGCTGATGACAAATTTAGCAGCTTTCCAAAGTTTGTTCTTAATCACATTGTTTCGCTCATCGAGATCAAAGACCTTACATGACTCAGTTCTAGTCTTTCTAGTCCCAGATATAAAATAAACATTAATCAAGAATCATTCCATCAAAGAGCAAAAGACAGAAATAATTGGTACAATCAATTTTCCTATGCTAGAAGAATGAAAAATTAAATTGCAAAGCTCTCATATCATGACCCAAAGAATAGAATGCTATTTGATCAAGTTGAAGTTTCATGGAAGGTATTTTTTTTGTCTCTATTAACTCAGCAATGAAGTTTGATGGCAATGTTAATGAATATAAAAGGGCCTTCACAGACAATTCTTTTCTATTCTTAGATAATTACTTCATTAGTTCTAATTCATTCTCCCAATTGGATAAAAGCTCCATAGTTACTTGTTTTAGTTGATAAGTCTACACAAGGTTTTGAAATCCCTAATTAATATTCTATTTTAAATGAAAGCTCGTATGTTGGCATCGAGTATGTCACTTTTTAAAAATGAAACAAGGTTGTGCCTAAAATCGATCCTCTTAAAAATGATGGAGAATGTCTAAAGATAGTATAAGAAAGCAAATTGTTGTTGGACCCAACCCCACATCAATGCAACACTGAACACATCGCCTCCTCCTCCCTTTCTTCTTATTCTCCTCCTCTAGGCCACGGATCTCTACATAGACCCATGACCACAATTGGCCATGGTTCTCTGCTTAGACCCATAGCCACATGATTGGCTAGGTTTCGTTAGATCTCTATTAGTTAATCTATATGGATTTAGGTTGGTTGGTTGGTTGGTTCATTGGTTCATTTTGAGTTGGTTGGATTTTGGTTTATTCGAATTTGTGAGCGACCGAGCCACAGAGCTGGTGGTTTCCGCATATGGAGGTCCTACGCACAAGAGCGGCTCATCAAGGGTAGGCGACTTCGACAATTACCTAAGGCCCCACCCCTAATAGGGCCCCCTCAAATTGATTGTCATATATATTTTTTCCTTCAGAGAAAGAAATGGCAACATAATAGTAAAACAGTAAAGCCTACATCTGACACTAAAGAAAAGTGTGCAAACTGTACATAAAAAGAAAAGAAAAAGTAGATGACCCAAACTGTATTTCTAAAAAAAGAAGTGACAAAGCAATAAAATAAAAAAGAAAGAACTGTGAAAACAATAATAAAAATTATTACAACTCTCTAGTCATTTTGCCTCTCTCACTACCAACATCTCAAGCATTGTTCAACTTATTTCTTCCTTTGGCTCAACCATTTTCATTTATTTCTTTCATTATCTTTTTTTTTCATTTCTTTTAACTTTTTTACTTTTTAGTTATATTAGCCTCGTTTTTATTTTTAGGTTTTCATATGAGTAATGATACATTCATAACACATTTGATAAAATATTTCACAACATATATTTTAAAATGGAGGTATTTTTATAAAATACCCTTATTTTAAAATATAGTTGTATAAAATATTGTGAAAAGTTATATATGTATGTTTATCATTATTCTTTTCATATATCTCCATCCCCATTCTCTCACGTTCTAAAATTAATTTATCTCATTTTCTTTTTCATTCTTTAGCAAATTTTTATTTCTGTTACAACCTTTTTACATCTCAAAAATCATAATATTTAAAGAAGCTTCAAAACTATATATTTAATACAATATGCATCTTATTATTACATTAAAATCCAAAAATAAATAAAATTTTATCTTAGGCTTCAGTTTGCCCCAGCATACATGTTGTGGCTCTCCATGTGTGATTTAGATTAATGGTGGTGTATAGGGGCGGGGCGGGCTACAGCTGGTGGACTGATCAGCCACCCATCTGCCTATCAAACAAACGGGGCTAGGGAATATGCAGAGGTGGGGACAAGGTGCAGGGGGGCAAAATGACTCCCATCCAAGCGGGGTCGGAGTGCGGTAAGGGTGGCTACCCGACTGTGTAGAGCAGGTTGCACCCGTAGTCTAAGCTCCAGCTTCTAAGGTGCTATATATTATGGTAACGTCCAGGCTGTAGGGAAACCCCACCTCTAGTTAAGTGCTACCTCCTACATTTTTGTACTCTAGCAAAAAAAATAAAAATAAATAAATTATAGGTACTCATGTAAATCATAACCCTCTTAATGACTAATTAAATGTTTTACAATTTTTTTACGCGAGAGTTTAAGCTCAAACGTACACCATGCATGGATCATAACAACAAATTAATAAGCTAGCTAGAAAGAAGACGGATTGATCATAAACAACAAATCATTCCAACCCAATATGATCATATATATAATTATTCAACCAGTAGGAGAAAGTACAAAAGGAGTACATACAATATTGATGAAATTCGATTAAATTAACCAAAGAAATCTATTTTCATTTACAATATTAATTTGTCTCCGCCCGCTGGTCTATAACTTAATTACTATAGACATTGCTTGTGCTTAATTCTTAGCCAAGCAATAATGCATATATAGTACATGTAGAATGCATGATTTCATGAGTGAGTCGATCGACAAACGTCTAGTGGCCGGGCCGCTAGGACTTGGTCCGGATGGCAACCGTTGGAAGCCAATAACCCATGCCGTGCTTTGCCTTCTCGTAAACAGTCGAGTATTTCAGCAAGTGATTTGCAGCAGTACTACTGGCAATAATATCGTCTTCCTGATCATTTAACAGTACCCTGGTTGCTTCGACCCCATTAGTGTGGCACAAAATGGCCGCCAAGATCATGACAACGATCATCAAAATGGTGCCGCTACTCTTCCGGAAACTCATCTTGATTTGTAAATGCTGCCAATTAAGTACGACGACGTTGCTGATATATCTGAGAACGTATGGACTATATTTTTCTTTTCCCTCAAGGAAAAAAGCGTTGTGTGATTTGAAAAGGAATACTGCTACATCTCCTGTAGCCCGAATACCCACTTAAGAAGAGGCAATTTTTTATTTTTCATTCATTTTTTTATATTTTAAATATTTTTAAAAAAAAATTACAATATTACTAAAAAATACTTTCTTAATCACTAAATTAAAAAATAAAAAATAAAAAATCTTTCAGGACACAATATTTTGGGTTCATTTCTCTTTGAAAGGAATTGAGACGTTACTTGTTTTGTGTGGGTAAGAAAATATGAACGTACTGTAAGGTATATATACAAGTAGAAGAGTTTGTACGTAGGACTCTTCTTGCAGTTTTCTTTTCTTTTTCCTTTTATTTTTAAATTAAGGGACTTTTAGGAGGTAACGTTTTGACCAAGTAATTTGAATTCTTCATTAATGGATCTGTAATATCAGAGGCTAGCTGTACATGACGACTTCATACTCGGGTTAATTTTCTGGCGTGTACGTCCTATACTCGTGGGTTTAAATATTCCACGTAACGGCTGAATTTGTCAAAGGCTGGGAATTAAATATATCATTAAACATTTGAATTTACGAGATACAAGTGGGCGGAGGGTACGTACTCATATTTTTGTCAGCCACGTGTGACGTGAAAGAGTTACGAATAGTGTGGAAAACCACAACTTTGATAATGGGTATTCATGTCATGTGAGATCATCAGCAAGAAAGTCAGAGGTCGAGAAATTTTAATTGACTGGCGTGTCAGCTTCATGTTACCAAAATTAGGTACAGAAAATAATTAAGAATGAAGGCCAAATTCCATCGTATTAATTATTTAATATAATTCCTCCTAATTAAATTCCAAACACATGATCCAAATAAGACTTTGACAGCATCGGTTTTGTCGGGGGCTTGTACCAGCTTTGCTTGCTAACTGCCGGTCAAAAACATTATAAGGTGGAAGATCATCTAAAACCTTGTCCCCCGATTGAAACTTGTAATTCTGAAACTAGTGGAATTTATGTTCACACATTAATATCATGAACTCCTGGATATATATATATATATATATATATATTATATATATATATATATTTATATAATAGTATAAAGATTTATATGATCAAATGATCTCTCTAAGTTAAGTTTTTAATTAATTAGTTCCTAACACGTGGATATCATGATCATGACGTATATGATCTCAACTCATGAAACAGAAAGTATATGTTTCAATTTGTGGAACTCACTACACGAATATAGTCTTTTTAAGGCAGTCAAAAGTCGCCATAATAGGAGTATAACTCGTCGCAACATCTCAAACGCTGCATTTTGTTGAGCGCAGATGAACTGCCACTATTTGACCCTGACATAAGGCAAAATTTTCGCAGCAAATCTCTGCCAAAAAGAGAGGTGCTCTTCTCGGCAATTTTGACGCCCGAGACAGCAATTCAAATGCTGCCGCGAAATTGATGCTCCTAATCGACTTTTCTCGCTGCAAGATCCGTGGTGGTTCTAGCGGGATTTGGTTTGTCGCAGAAGATGATTTTAACGGGGAGTGAAGAGATGCCGGGAAACGTAGCTGCGATTCCATACACGCCCAACGAATTGCGCTAGGGGGGGCTATTTACGGGGAGCATCCAATCGCCGATGAGGTTGCAGGGCACCACAATATCAGGTATTTATGGTGATTATCATCGCCGAAAGTAATTACCATTTTCTTCACAATTGTTGGGTTTTTCAGCGTAGTAGGGGTTGCGTTAATTGAGTTGTGACGGTGATTATCACAGTACATAAGTGGTAGGGGCCGTGTATTCCGTCAAATGTAATAGGCGCATCATTTGTTAATTCCATATCATTTACAGTTGGGTTTGGCCATAAACGCCATACCATACACGCCCATATCAGAATTACAGGGAGGGTGGGGGGGAGATCAGTGGGTGGGGGTACGTAGTACTGCACGCCGAATTGATCCATTATAATTCCCCAATTGATTTGTTAGTAGCAGAGGCCTTAATTGACTCATTACATTGCAATTTGCAGGGCACCATAAAAAGATATGATGCTGTTTGTGAAGTTATTTAATATCCATTGCCTAATTGGTAGAAATTAATCTGCCCCTTCTAGATTTGCATTGGGTTTACACGTACATGCATGATATATAAAGGGTTTTCACATAATCCGGCCTTGCATTATGAATTTGGTCTATATATATAATTAATGTTTTCTACATATGCATATAAAGATATGCCATCATTAATCCCTATTATATCTACAGAATTTTGCAAATATATATCATGATTCTGCCAATAATACAAAATAACCTGATTGCATTGATCATCATGAAGACTTGACACACATGAGCTAGCACTAGTACTACATATATATATAGTAATTGATGAGTTCAACACATCAATTACTTGCTAATTTAACACTCCCACTAGTTCTATGCCTATACTTGCTATCCATACATGCCAGCATTACTCATATATATGTCAAAATTTCTACATGCATGTACATGATACTCCACGTACATGAGAGGAATCTTTTGGTTCTGGTAGTTGTTGGGGTCTTGGCTAGAGCACAACAAAACCAGCACTATCTTTGGAAGGTGATTTGACCTGTAGCAATAAACAACACCAGCAGTAAGTTTTTTTGTTTTCTCTATCCATATTATTTCTGAAATTCCACACAAGGTAAGATGCTCTTTGTGCTGTACTGTATGTATATATAAGGTCCATGAACAAACCTGTATGTGTATATATGACATGCAACAATTATTTTTCCATAATAGTATAACATAGATGGGAAAAGGTTATATTATATGATATATTTACTAACTAGAACATTGAAGCTGATGAGAAAAAATCTTGCTACTTCGAAGAAACCATCTAAAGAAACACTCCCGAATAGTGCCCAAAACTTACTGTCAGTTTAGATGAGGAAAAACTTGTGAGTTCAAAAACTTCTAAGTTCACTCATTGGCCATTTTACCCACCACCCATGAAATTGAATAGCATGCAAAAAATATAACAGTGTTTTCCCAAAATATATATATTAAGTCAATCAATCAGTGCATGTAGATTATCTACTGAATATATGCATATTCATTTTGTCTTCACTATATATATTTAGATTAAGTTCATGTACAGATTGCATGCNATTAAGTTCATGTACAGATTGCATGCTAGTTTTCACAGATTCCATGCTTGTATATTTCTGCATATTAGATTCACAGATTCCATTCTAGTGTCAGATTCTATAACTTGCAATAGCCTTCTTCTTTCAGTCTCACCAGCATGGTTTTTCATGAATAACCCATAAACTCTTTTAATGATTAGTGCTCTTTATATTCAAGCAATCATACTTCTTCTTTCCATTAACAAGTTGTCCCTATCATCCAACATTGAGATTACTGATATAAGTCATTAATGTATGTGTTAACATGCCTCATCTGAAAATCCCACTAATGTACCTTATCTTAACAATTCAATTATTAAAAACGTCTCCTATTAATCAAACAATTTGAACATCATTTACATGAGCAGGATGCTCATTTTTATTCTTAGCAAACAAAGCTTACTTTGATGTCATTTATGATAAGAAATTTAACCTCCCCAAGATCATAAGGAATGTGAGCTAAAAATTGTCTAACCATAACTGTTAATGTGCAATGTCAATTATTTATGGTGCAACCAGATTATGCCTACCTCACACAGCTTACAGAGCATATCATTAACACTAGCATTATACACATATTCTTTAATGGATCCCACACTCTACCTGTATTTTGATCATAAACTAGCTGATTCTGAAAAGGAAAATACAAGTCATTCTCTGGACATCATATATAGAACTTATAACAAATGAAGATATTAGCAAATTACCTCAGAGTTTTTCTTTACCCTCTCCATCAATAGAAGATTTCCCTATCTGTGCTGAACAAATGTATTTTTCTACTGATCTCCCCATGACACCTTCATCAAAAGTGTTGCAAAAGTGTAGGTCAAAATACAAAATGAGTAATGCTGACATATGTGGTGGCTAAGGATCTGTGGATTGAGTCTCTCTCTGAGACTCTAATTCTGTCTGTAGTTCTGACATCCTACTGTTGACACGTTGCTCATACTCCCGTATACGGTCCTCCATAGCAACGAAACCACCTTCAATTGATAGCATCCAATTTCGGTAATACTCTACATCCTTCAAATTGTTTTGATTTTCCTTGGCAAGGCGTTCATACTCCTCATTGCTCACTCCAGGCACTGTACATTCGGGCATAACAGAGTGGCCCAGCCCTCTAGAATAGCCAGACCTCTGTCCCAGAACCTGCCTAAAAATGGATGCTGCTGCTTCATCAGTGCGATCCTCTGGTTCTTTGGCATTCATCAATTCAACCATCTTATTCTGTGGCATTTATAAGAACCCAACCATCAAATCAGTTTTATATGTGTAGTCTGCTTAAAGCTCCCATTCAATATTCTACTTATCACCTAACTAGTTGATCATAAAAAGTTGCCAGGTTTCTTACTATAATCTGTTATTTGTTGGGCATATAAGGTTGATGCTTTCTTAACTAATATTTAAAACTGGAAAAATAAACCTATACTTAAGAGTAGTAAACACAATATTGTTGAATGCCATAGACTAAACAATAAATAATTTCAAATTACTAGCAACTTGGCAACTGAAAAAACAGTTTGTGAGTGCTTACATAATTCTCTTCTGTGGTTGGTGTGATGAATCTGCTCTTTTTATTTGACCAATTCGCATCCTTGTAGAAATCAATTAGATTCTTGTCCTTCTAAATATTTGAAGATAGGCAAACCAATCAAATTACCACATCCCATTTCAAATAAAATGCAAATTGACACTTAGGAGTTAAAATAAGCTTATACCCTTCTTTCCATTAGTACAACAAACGACGTCCTTCCACTTGTGTGGTTGACCATTTGTTTATGCCTATTCTCTTTGTTTTGAGTGGACATTTTCTGCAATAAAACACAAGTTGCAACTGAAAAGGCATCAAAACCAACTTTTAATGCCAAAAGACCCTAGTGTTGATTTGTTTTAGCTATATAGAAACCCACAATCTTTAATTCGTTCTGAATTGAGTCACAAGCTGTACATCATCTTATCTAAACTGGTGACAGTCTTTAGAGTAAAATGCTTTTGCCGAGGCACATTATCGCATTCCTTCAATATGATATTATTAATACGTACCTTGAATTCATCACTAGCCCACTGATTGCATAACCACTCCCAAACTGGCCTCTCTACCATCAAACCTCCATTAACTACTGCCTCCTCATGTGTTGCATATTCCTTGTATTTCCGATGCAACATGTAATGAAACGAGTTGTATGCACGGGATAGTTGAGTTGTGACTGTCCAACGATGATTTTTCTTGGTCCAATCTAACACAAAATTAGCCTACGAATGCCATTGTGTTAAAAAACCTGGTTACAATATTTCTGACCATGCTTACTCTGGTTTTGTTAAAAACACATGTCCATGTCCTTCACCATTATATATGATTGGTGATATTATTGGTGTTAAAACATCTAGATGGAATTATACTATGTGCAGCTTCAAGATAAAAAATAAAAAATAAAACCACCTTCTACATTTAGACATTCAAGATTAAAAAAAAACCACCTTGGATTTAATTTAACATGGTCTACCAGCAGCCAAGCATATATCTTCTATTAATTCAATATCCATAAAAACCAGCTTCTACATTTAGACATTCAAGGTAAAAAAACTAGCTTCTACATTTAATCATTCAACCAAAGTCTAGCGGCTTCTACATTTATGTAGTTCAATATCCATAAAAACTAGCTTGAATTTAATTTAACATGGTCTACCAACAGCTTCTATATATCTTCTATTAATTCAATATCCATAAAAACCAGCTTCTACATTTAGACATTCAAGGTAAAAAAACCAGCTTCTATTTTAATCATTCAACCAAAGTCTAGCGGCTTCTACATTTAATCATTCAATATCCATAAAAACTAGCTTGAATTTAAACTAAACATGGTCTCCAACAGCTTCTATATATCTTCTATTAATTCAATATTCATAAAAACCAGCTTCTACATTTAGACATTCAAGGTAAAAAACAGCTTCTACATTTATTCATTCAAACAAAGAAAACCTTACTCGAACTCAATCAATAAGTTCATTTTTCTCCTTGACATCGACGAAACTCCAACTAATATGCCTCATTTCTGTATAGTGCTTCACAATCCACGTCACTCTCATTGTATAGATTGTCCTGTTGTTGCATGATGGGCCTATCTTGCCATCTTTGATCTCCAATGGTATCTTGCCATACTTTCGCAAACTCTCAAATTCTGTCCTTCTGGCTACACCCCTACCACATTTGTTACTTCTTGGTTCTATATATATATGCCAACCATGCATAGAAATGTTAGACTTTTAAATTGCAATAAGATTTGTATGTATATATATATATTACTTCTAAGTTGAAATAACTGTCATTCTTACCCTCAGATTCTTCATTCAGCTGACTTGCTGGATTACAGTTCTCTGGATGTTGAGTGGAGTCATCAACTTCCACCTCCCTTTCATCTCTCAAATCCCTACTAAGGTTGTTACTCCTTTGTACTATATATATACCAACCATAGAAATATTCTGACTTTTAGTATGCAATAAGATTTGTAGATATATTACTTTTAAGTTGCAATAAGGAACAAACACTTACCCTCAGATTCTTCATTCACCTTACCTGCTGGATTACAGTTCTCTGGAATCTGAGTGGAGTCATCAGCTTCCACCTCCCTTTCATCTCTTAGACTCCAACTTGTCGGTGCTACTGGTTGCAAGTGTTGTTCGATGGGAGGCAACACTCGTTTCCCTGGTCCCACTCTTCCTCCACCTCTCGCTCTCTTTGATTGAACCATTTCCTTAGCAAGCAAAATTAATTCAGATTAGCATTACTGCCTACTAAAGTGTTAATGAGCATAATGTGCAGTACTATGTAAGAAGATTCCGTACTATGCTGTTGATCTATTGCAGAAGGAAGCTTCACTTCAACCACAGCTTTCCAATGTCCAACATAGAGTTTCTTTCAACTGGAAAGCAGAAATATGCACAACCAATTTGTACTCCTTCAGGACTGAATTCTGCAAAGTGCTTCAGCATGCAATGTGTTTCGAGATAGCCACTAAGAGTAGTTGATTGAAATCTTATCCATTAGTAATGCCAAAAGATGGTTTGGCGCTATATTATTTTCATCTCCCGCGTAAGTGTAGCTTGTGTCTCCCAAAACTTGCGCCAGTTGCAAGGGACGGTGGGATTTTGGAGATCTGTTCTGTCATTCAGGGATATTGCATTCCCATCTGCAAGTACTTATGTCAGCAACATCATGATTACCTGTTTATGTAGTAGTAGGCTAACTTACATTGTTCTTCTTTTTCACAATATAGAACAACTTTCTTTATCAGCATCATCTTTCCAAAAAAGCATGCAGTCATTTGGGCAAGCGTCTATCTTCACATAACTAAAACCCAACCCATGCTCTAAGCGTCGAGCCTCATGGTATGAGTTTGGCAACTGAATATCTATGAAAGCTGATTTTAACAACTGTAAAACCATGTTAAATGACTTGATAGTCCACCCACCAATAGTTTTGATATGGAGTAGCTTAACTATAAATGAAAGCTTAGAGAATTTTTCGCAACCGGGATAAAGTGGACATCTAACATCATCTAACAATTGTTCAAAATTTTTCGATTGCCGCTCACTCATGGTAGGTTGTGAAGTAGTACCCTGTTCCATGGAATCATGGTCCATGAATGCACCAGCCGAATGTCCTCTTTCATCTCATCCATATCATCAACATAATTTCACTGTCATTATATGTATTCTGATCACTGTCTGACGAATTAGCACTCCAACTTTCACTCTCCCCTGAAATATCCAATGTGTATAACTTGGGAGAATACCTATCATGAAAAGATGATCTTCGACTTGAGCTATTGGTAAGAAAATGTTATTACAACATCTTTTACATGGACACCTAAAGGTAGTGCTTCCAGGTGCATGGGCTTTGGCCATTGTGAGGAGTTGCTTAATCCCTTCAGCATACTCCCGTGACGTAAACCTATTTGGCACGCGCATCCAATCCTTGTCCATTTAAACCCCAATCGTATTGAGGATGAATCTACCTTTTACCACAACAGTACTGAGTTAGTAAGGGGCAAAGGCACATATAAACAGAGTGACTTAGTAAGGATCAGACACAAACATTGGTTTAATTAGTTAGAGAAATAGGCGTATCTTAAACTTTTAGAGGAATTAAGCGTATTAGTGTATTGCATGAAAGGGAGTTCAAAGGCGCACAACATAATGGATGTAGGGTAGGGATGGTTTTATTAAGTTCATGTCGAAGAAAGTGCCAGTTGTGGGTGCCTATAAAACCTGATTCTATAGGGTTGCATTCTCTAAACCACCTTCTACATTTAGAATGTGCCAACTCCCCATGTAGCAATATACATGAAATTGGTTGCCAATTACTTGTGGACACTGAGATAGGTAAGACATTCCCCAGTATCTATGAACCTTACGCATGCAGCACATTTAAGATCTATGTGCTAAACCATTCACAACATACATTAATAAATGATGGTCTAATTTTTCAGTCTTTTTTTTTTTGGGAGGGGGGGGGGGGGGTTGGTTTACTAAGAAGAGTATGGGGACTTATGGGTAAGCTTATGAAAATTCATTAGCAAAAGGTTGGGATAATTTTGTGAAAAAAGTTATTTTGGGGTCTGGATGTTTTTTATGTTTTCCTGTTTTCTTGGTTTTCAACCATTATTCTTAATGGTGAGGCAGTCCATGAGTTTATGTTTTCACTGTTTTAGTAGTTGAATGTTCTTAGGTGTTTCTTTTGAAGGCGACCTGTATACATGGGCTTCGCCTATTACATTAGTTGAATAAAATTTTTACCTATTTCAAAAAAGAGATATGCAAATTATACCTTACTACTTGGGGGGAAAAAGTTGCGATACCATACTAGTTTTTTTTTTTATTTCCAGGAAAACAATAGAGCAGATAACTTACAGATTATAATTTAATTCCAACTCATGCATGGCACAGGGATTGAACACTGGAGGCTCAAGAGAACATAAATATCTATATAAAGCTGTATTATGTAGCCTAAGAAAGCTTTATAACCAATCCCAAGGGAATCATCTCACTTTTTATCTTTATCTCAGGCCCCTCAGAATCTAAATTTTCTCAAAATGCTTGACAGGAAAAGAAATAAGTTCTCATTACAAAAGTTCACTGCACTTTCACTCGACAATATACATATATGCAGTAACATAAAGGTGGAAAAACTTAATTATAATGAAAGAAAAAGACAAGCTGGCTCAATATTCAAAAGACAAGTTATAAATTGTAGCTAGCTAGCTGGTTCTGCATGCAAGCATACCATGCATTAAATGGACCCATATATCTATCTATCTATCTATATATATTATGCTAGCTGTGTGCTGGGGACATCTAAATGCATTTGAAACTGCATGGGTCATTACTTTATAACATGATGCATGATCTACACATATAGAGTATGCAAAACATAAAAGTAGTAGTTAAGAGTTATAACATGATGCATGATCTACACATATAGAGCATGCAAAACATAAAAGTAGTAGTTAAGAGGCTGCATGCAGCCTAGTTAGCTAGAATCTCTTGGATAAATGCAATTAGTGATGGATGGAATGTCAAGGGAAGATCAAGACTATGATCACATACATAAATGGAGTTGCTTTTTGACCAATATTCTGCACATCCTCAAAGTTTCCATATTTAAGTCAATGATCAGATCAGGAACCAAGAAGAAAATGCTAATTGAAGTTCTAAAGTTTAGTTGGAATTAACTTTCTTTTAAATTAGCAAAGGGTAGAATATATGCTTCCCAGTACTAGAACTTATTTGCGTTATAACCCATCTCACTATCATGAATGAATGGTATAATTCTGGCCTAGCCTATTGGTGAATTTGAGGTTCTGTTAACTTCAATGATCATGCATTACATTGAAAGGCAGAAATATTAGTAGCTAGCTAGGGGAGGTTTGATTTGATTGACTCAATCTGGACTATATATATATATATATATAAATATAATATAAATGATATATACTTCTAAAGTGCCCCCGGGCAGGGGGGCATCTGGTTCTTATCTACAATTAAATATCTGATGATGATCACTTTTGCAAAATGCTTTGAAAATATTCTTTTAGAAATCATAAATCATTGAAGGGCCCTTCAATATATATAATATGGATGGGAATCAAACATACACAAAGCAAAAGAGCATTTTCATGAAAAGAAAAGGGAAAGGACTTAAGTTATGTTTTTTTCTCAGTCCTACACTCATGGAAGCCAAAATTATCTAGATAGATATGTAATAAGAAATCTTGGAGACCATTATGACCTAGAGTCAATTTGAATATTATAGTCTTACCCCTCTCTCTGGCTCTCTCTCTCTCATATATATATATATCTCATAAAAGTAAACCCACGAATTATTTGTTATTTGATATATATAGTTAGATTGTAAAACTACCTATAAAGTAAATTTAAAATATTATATGAAACTGTTTGTGGATTTATTTTGTGAAATTGTAGCACTTATATATATATTTGCGCATTTTGGTTTTCTTGATTTAGTTTTGTATGGTAGTGTCACTTCCTCTCTAACGAAATTTTTTCAATAAAATATATATTTTTTTTTTTAATAAAAAAAGTTTAGTTCCTCCACCTCCTCTAGCTTGGCCAAGACAAATACATTAAGGGGCATGCAATAGATAATTTAGAGACAAAAGCTGCCACAATCTCCCAATTAATTAGGATGTTGGATTGTCAAATCTGCTGCATGCATATATATATATATAAATGCGCATGCTAAGTGCTTATGATCCAATTAATTATATCATATCATTCCATAACTTAGAATATTAGACTGCAGAGCTTCCTCTAAGGACTCTACTACAGGCATGTTGGACTGCATGATTCTTGACATTAATATCCCCTTCTAAGGCACTGCCACAACACAAGGATCTTTTTTTTTTTTTAAGTAACGGTAGTATTAATAATAATAGGCATAGCCCCAGTACACAAGACAGTATACAAGAGATAAAACCTATTTCATGAAATTGAATAGCATGCAAAAAATATAACAGTGCTTTCCCAAAATATATATATTAAGTCAATCAATCAGTGCATGTAGATTATCTACTAAATATATGTATATTCATTTTGTCTTCACTATATATATTTAGATTAAGTTCATGTACAGATTGCATGCTAGTTTTCACAGATTCCATGCTTGTATATTTTTGCATATTAGATTCACAGATTCCATTCTAGTGTCAGATTCTATAACTTGCAATAGCCTTCTTCTTTCAGTCTCACCTAGCATGGTCTGATTTTGAATAACCCATAAACTCTTTTAATGATGTAGTGCTCTTTATATTCAAGCAATCATACTTCTTCTTATCCATTAATAAGTTGTCCCTATCATCCAACATTGAGATTACTAATATAAGTCATTTAAAGTTGCTGTTAACATGCCTCATCTGAAAATCCCACTAATGTACCTTATCTTAACACATTCAACTATTAAAAACGTCTCCTATTAATCAAACAATTTGAAAATCATTTACATGAGCAGGATGCTCATTTTTATTCTTAGCAAACAAAGCTTACTTTGATGTCATTTATGATAAGAAATTTAACCTCCCCAAGATCATAAGGAATGTGATGCTAAAAATTGTCTAATCATAACTGTTAATGTGCAATGTCAATTATTTATGGTGCAACCAGATTATGCCTACCATCAACAGCTTACAGAGCATATCATTAACACTAGCATTATACACATATTCTTTAATGGATCCCACACTCTACCTGTATTTTGATCATAAACTAGCTGATTCTGAAAAGGAAAATACAAGTCATTCTCTGGACATCATATAAAGAACTTATAACAAATGAAAATATTAGCAAATTACCTCGAGGTTTTCTTTACCCTCTCCATCAATAGAAGAATTCCCTATCTGTGCTGAACAAATGTATTTTTTCTACTGATCTCCCCATGACACCTTCATCAAAAGTGTTGCAAAAGTGTAGGTCAAAATACAAAATGAGTAATGCAGACATATGTGGTGGGTAAGAATCTGTGGATTGAGTCTCTCTCTGAGACTCTAATTCTGTCTGTAGTTCTGACATCCTACTGTTGACACGTTGCTCATACTCCCGTATACGGTCCTCCATAGCAACGAAACCACCTTCAATTGATAGCATCCAATTTCGGTAATACTCTACATCCTTCAAATTGTTTTGATTTTCCTTGGCAAGGCGTTCATACTCCTCATTGCTCACTCCAGGCACTGTACATTCGGGCATAACAGAGTGGCCCAGCCCTCTAGAATAGCCAGACCTCTGTCCCAGAACCTGCCTAAAAATGGATGCTGCTGCTTCATCAGTGCGATCCTCTGGTTCTTTGGCATTCATCAATTCAACCATCTTATTCTGTGGCATTTATAAGAACCCAACCATCAAATCAGTTTTATATGTGTAGTCTGCTTAAAGCTCCCATTCAATATTCTACTTATCACCTAACTAGTTGATCATAAAAAGTTGCCAGGTTTCTTACTATAATCTGTTATTTGTTGGGCATATAAGGTTGATGCTTTCTTAACTAATATTTAAAACTGGAAAAATAAACCTATACTTAAGAGTAGTAAACAAAATATTGTTGAATTCCATAGACTAAACAATAAATAATTTCAAATTACTAGCAACTTGGCAACTGAAAAAACAATTTGTGAGTGCTTACATAATTCTCTTCTGTGGTTGGTGTGATGAATCTGCTCTTTTTATTTGACCAATTCGCATCCTTGTAGAAATCAATTAGATTCTTGTCCTTCTAAATATTTGAAGATAGGCAAACCAATCAAATTACCACATCCCATTTCAAATAAAATGCAAATTGACACTTAGGAGTTAAAATAAGCTTATACCCTTCTTTCCATTAGTACAACAAACGACGTCCTTCCACTTGTGTGGTTGACCATTTGTTTATGCCTATTCTCTTTGTTTTGAGTGGACATTTTCTGCAATAAAACACAAGTTGCAACTGAAAAGGCATCAAAACCAACTTTTAATGCCAAAAGACCCTAGTGTTGATTTGTTTTAGCTATATAGAAACCCACAGTCTTTAATTCGTTCTGAATTGAGTCACAAGTTGTACACATCTTATCTAAACTGGTGACAGTCTTTAGAGTAAAATGCTTTTGCCGAGGCACATTATCGCATTCCTTCAATATGATATGATTAATACGTACCTTGAATTCATCACTAGCCCACTGATTGCATAACCACTCCCAAACTGGCCTCTCTACCATCGAACCTCCATTAACTACTGCCTCCTCATGTGTTGCATATTCCTTGTATTTCCGATGCAACATGTAATGAAACGAGTTGTATGCACAGGATAGTTGAGTTGTGACTGTCCGACGATGATTTTTCTTGATCCAATCTAACACAAAATCAGCCTATGAATGGCATTGTGTTAAAAGACGTGGTTACAATATTTCTGACCATACTTACTTTGGTTTTGTTAAAAACACATGTCCATGTCCTTCACCATTATATATGATTGGTGATATTATTGGTGTTAAAACATCTAGATGGAATTATACTATGTGCAGCTTCAAGATAAAAAATAAAAAAATAAAACCACCTTCTACATTTAGACATTCAAGATTTAAAAAAAAAAAAAAACACCTTGGATTTAATTTAACATGGTTTACCAGCAGCCAAGCAAATATCTTCTATTAATTCAATATCCATAAAAACCAGCTTCTACATTTAGACATTCAAGGTAAAAAAACTAGCTTCTACATTTAATCATTCAACCAAAGCCTAGCGGCTTCTACATTTATGTAGTTCAATATCCATAAAAACTAGCTTGAATTTAATTTAACATGGTCTACCAACAGCTTCTATATATCTTCTATTAATTCAATATCCATAAAAACCAGCTTCTACATTTAGACATTCAAGGTAAAAAAACCAGCTTCTATGTTTAATCATTCAACCAAAGTCTAGCGGCTTCTACATTTAATCATTCAATATCCATAAAAACTAGCTTGAATTTAAACTAAACATGGTCTGCCAACAGCTTCTATATATCTTCTATTAATTCAATATTCATAAAAACCAGCTTCTACATTTAGACATTCAAGGTAAAAAACGAGCTTCTACATTTATTCATTCAAACAAAGAAAACCTTACTCGAACTCGATCAATAAATTCATCTTTCTCCTTGAAGTCGACGGAACTCCAACTAACATGCCTCATTTCTGCATAGTGCTTCACAATCCACGTCACTCTCGTTATATAGATTGTCCTGTTGTTGCATGATGGGCCTGCCTTGCCATCTTTTATCTCCAATGGTATCTTGTCATACTTTCGCAAACTCTCAAATTCTGTCCCTCTGGCTACACCCCTACCACGTTTGTTACTTCTTGGTCCTATATATATACACCAACCATGCATAGAAATGTTCAGAATTTTAAGTTGCAATAAGATTTGTATTTATATATTACTTTTAAGTTGAAATAACTGTCATTCTTACCCTCAGATTCTTCATTCAGCTGACCTGCTGGATTATAGTTCTCTGGATGTTGAGTGGAGTTATCAGCTTCCACCTCCCTTTCATCTCTCAAATCCCTACTAAGGTTGGTACTCCTTTGTACTATATATATATATATACCAACCATAGAAATATTCTGACTTTTAGTATGCAATAAGATTTGTAGATATATTACTTTTAAGTTGCAATAAGGAACAAACACTTACCCTCAGATTCTTCATTCACCTTACCTGCTAGATTACAGTTCTCTGGAATCTGAGTGGAGTCATCAGCTTCCACCTCCCTTTCATCTCTTAGACTCCAACTTGTCGGTGCTACTGGTTGCAAGTGTTGTTCGATGGGAGGCAACACTCGTTTCCCTGGTCCCACTCTTCCTCCACCTCTCGCTCTCTTTGATTGAACCATTTCCTTAGCAAGCAAAATTAATTCAGATTAGCATTACTGCCTACTAAAGTGTTAATGAGCATAATGTGCAGTACTATGTAAGAAGATTCCGTACTATGCTGTTGATCTATTGCAGAAGGAAGCTTCACTTCAACCACAGCTTTCCAATGTCCAACATAGAGTTTCTTTCAACTGGAAAGCAGAAATATGCACAACCAATTTGTACTCCTTCAGGACTGAATTCTGCAGAGATCTTCAGCATGCAATGTGTTTCGAGATAGCCACCAAGAGTAGTTGACTGAAATCTTATGCATTGGTAATGCCAAAAGATGGTTTGGCGCTATATTATTTTCATCTCCCGCGTAAGTGTAGCTTGTATCTCCCAAAACTTGTGCCAGTTGCAAGGGACGGTGGGATTTTGGAGATCTGTTCTGTCATTCAGGGATATTGCATTCCCATCTGCAAGTACTTATGTCAGCAACATCATGATTACCTGTTTATGTAGTAGTAGGCTAACTTACATTGTTCTTCTTTTTCACAATATAGAACAACTTTCTTTATCAGCATCATCTTTCCAAAAAAGCATGCAGTCATTTGGGCAAGCGTCTATCTTCACATAACTAAAACCCAACCCATGTTCTAAGCGTCAAGCCTCGTGGTATGAGTTTGGCAACTGAATATCTATGAAAGATGATTTTAACAACTGTAAAACCATGTTAAATGACTTGATAGTCCACCCACCAATAGTTTTGATATGGAGTAGCTTAACTATAAATGAAAGCTTAGAGAATTTTTCGCAACTGGGATAAAGTGGACATCTGACATCATCTAACAATTGTTCAAAAATTTTCGATTGCCGCTCACTCATGGTAGGTTGTGAAGTAGTACCTTGTTCCATGGAATCATGGTCCATGAATGCACGAGCGCGAATGTCCTCTATCATCTCATCCATATCATCAACATAATTCTGACTGTCATTATATGTATTCTGATCACTGTCTGACGAATTAGCACTCCAACTTTCACTCTCCCCATGAAATATCCAATGTGTATAACTTGGGAGAATACCTATCATGAAGAGATGATCTTCGACTTGAGCTATTGGTAAGAAAATGTTATTACAACATCTTTTACATGGACACCTAAAGGTAGTGCTTCCAGGTGCATGGGCTTTGGCCATTGTGAGGAGTTGCTTAATCCCTTCAGAATACTCCCGTGACGTAAACCTATTTGGCACGCGCATCCAATCCTTGTCCATTTAAACCCCAATCGTATTGAGGATGAATCTGCCTTTTACCACAACAATACTGAGTTAGTAAGGGGCAAAGGCACATATAAACAGAGTGACTTAGTAAGGATCAGACACAAACATTGGTTTAATTAGTTAGAGAAATGGCGTATCTTAAACTTTTAGAGGAATTAAGCGTATTAGTGTATTGCATGAAAGGGAGTTCAAAGGCGCACAACATAATGGATGTAGGGTAGGGATGGTTTTATTAAGTTCATGTCGAAGAAAGTGCCAGTTGTGGGTGCCTATAAAACCTGATTCTATAGGGTTGCATTCTCTAAAGCACCTTCTACATTTAGAATGTGCCAACTCCCCATGTAGCAATATACATGAAATTGGTTGCCAATTACTTGTGGACACTGAGATAGGCAAGACATTCCCCAGTATCTATGAACCTTACGCATGCAGCACATACTTGGAAGCAGTAAAATCATAACATTTAAGATTTATGTGCTAAACCATTCACAACATACATTAATAAATGATGGTCTGATTTTTCAGTCTTTTTTTTGGGGGGGGGGGGGGGGGGGGGGGGGGGGGGTGGGGGGGGGGGGGGGGGGGGGGGGGGGGGGTTTGGTTTACTAAGAAGAGTAGGGGGACTTATGGGGTAAGCTTATGAAAATTCATTAGAAAAGGTTGGGATAATTTTGTGAAAAAAGTTCATTTTGGGGTCTGGATGTTTTTTATGTTTTCCGTGTTTTCTTGGTTTTCAACCATTATTCTTAATGGTGAGGCAGTCCATGAGTTTATGTTTTCACTGTTTTAGTAGTTGAATGTTCTTAGGTGTTTCTTTTGAAGGCGACCTGTATACATGGGCTTCGCCTATTACATTAGTTGAATAAAATTTTTACCTATTTCAAAAAAGGATATGCAAATTATACCTTACTACTTGGGGGGAAAAAGTTGCAGATACCATACTAGTTTTTTTTTTTTTCCAGGAAAACAATAGAGCAGATAGCTTACAGATTATAATTTAATTCCAACTCATGCATGGCACATGGATTGAACACCTGGAGGCTCAAGAGAACATAAATATCTATATATAAAACTGTATTATGTAGCCTAAGAAAGCTTTATAACCAATCCCAAGGGAATCATCTCACTTTTCATCTTTATCTCAGGCCCCTCAGAATCTAAATTTTCTCAAAATGCTTGACAGTGAAAAGAAATAAGTTCTCATTACAAAAGTTCACTGCAATTTCACTCGACAATTAAATACATATATGCAGTAACATAAAGGTGGAAAAACTTAATTATAATGAAAGAAAAAGCAAGCTGGCGTGCAATATTCAAAAGACAAATTATAAATTGTAGCTAGTTAGCTGGTCCTGCATGCAACATACCATGCATTAAATGGACCCATATATCTATCTATCTATCTATATATATATATGCTAGCTGTGTGCTAGGGGACATCTAAATGCATTTGAAACTGCATGGGTCATTACTTTATAACATGATGCATGATCTACACATATAGAGTATGCAAAACATAAAAGTAGTAGTTAAGAGTTATAACATGATGCATGATCTACACATATAGAGCATGCAAAACATAAAAGTCATAGTTAAGAGGCTGCATGCAGCCTAGTTAGCTAGAATCTCTTGGATAAATGCAATTAGTGATGGATGGAATGTCAAGGGAAGATCAAGACTATGATCACATACATAAATGGAGTTGCTTTTTGACCAATATTCTGCACATCCTCAAAGTTTCCATATTTAAGTCAATGATCAGATCAGGAGGATGTGCAGAATATTGGTCAAAAAGCAACTCCATTTATGTATGTGATCATAGTCTTGATCTTCCCTTGACATTCCATCCATCACTAATTGCATTTATCCAAGAGATTCTAGCTAACTAGGCTGCATGCAGCCTCTTAACTACTACTTTTATGTTTTGCATGCTCTATATGTGTAGATCATGCATCATGTTATAACTCTTAACTACTACTTTTATGTTTTGCATACTCTATATGTGTAGATCATGCATCATGTTATAAAGTAATGACCCATGCAGTTTCAAATGCATTTAGATGTCCCCTAGCACACAGCTAGCATATATATATATAGATAGATAGATAGATATATGGGTCCATTTAATGCATGGTATGTTGCATGCAGGACCAGCTAGCTAGCTACAATTTATAATTTGTCTTTTGAATATTGCACGCCAGCTTGCTTTTTCTTTCATTATAATTAAGTTTTTCCACCTTTATGTTACTGCATATATGTATTTAATTGTCGAGTGAAAGTGCAGTGAACTTTTGTAATGAGAACTTATTTCTTTTCACTGTCAAGCATTTTGAGAAAATTTAGATTCTGAGGGGCCTGAGATAAAGATGAAAAGTGAGATGATTCCCTTGGGATTGGTTATAAAGCTTTCTTAGGCTACATAATACAGTTTTATATATAGATATTTATGTTCTCTTGAGCCTCCAGGTGTTCAATCCCTGTGCCATGCATGAGTTGGAATTAAATTATAATCTGTAAGCTATCTGCTCTATTGTTTTCCTGGAAAAAAAAAAAACTAGTATGGTATCTGCAACTTTTTCCCCCCAAGTAGTAAGGTATAATTTGCATATCCTTTTTTGAAATAGGTAAAAATTTTATTCAACTAATGTAATAGGCGAAGCCCATGTATACAGGTCGCCTTCAAAAGAAACACCTAAGAACATTCAACTACTAAAACAGTGAAAACATAAACTCATGGACTGCCTCACCATTAAGAATAATGGCTGAAAACCAAGAAAACATGGAAAACATAAAAAACATCCAGACCCCAAAATATACTTTTTTCACAAAATTATCCCAACCTTTTGTAATGAATTTTCATAAGCTTACACCATAAGTCCCCATACTCTTCTTAGTAAACCAACCCCCCCCCCCCCCTCCCAAAAAAAAAAAGACTGAAAAATTAGACCATCATTTATTAATGTATGTTGTGAATGGTTTAGCACATAGATCTTAAATGTGCTGCATGCGTAAGGTTCATAGATACTGGGGAATGTCTTACCTATCTCAGTGTCCACAAGTAATTGGCAACCAATTTCATGTATATTGCTACATGGGGAGTTGGCACATTCTAAATGTAGAAGGTGGTTTAGAGAATGCAACCCTATAGAATCAGGTTTTATAGGCACCCACAACTGGCACTTTCTTCGACATGAACTTAATAAAACCATCCCTACCCTACATCCATTATGTTGTGCGCCTTTGAACTCCCTTTCATGCAATACACTAATACGCTTAATTCCTCTAAAAGTTTAAGATACGCCTATTTCTCTAACTAATTAAACCAATGTTTGTGTCTGATCCTTACTAAGTCACTCTGTTTATATGTGCCTTTGCCCCTTACTAACTCAGTACTGTTGTGGTAAAAGGTAGATTCATCCTCAATACGATTGGGGTTTAAATGGACAAGGATTGGATGCGCGTGCCAAATAGGTTTACGTCACGGGAGTATGCTGAAGGGATTAAGCAACTCCTCACAATGGCCAAAGCCCATGCACCTGGAAGCACTACCTTTAGGTGTCCATGTAAAAGATGTTGTAATAACATTTTCTTACCAATAGCTCAAGTCGAAGATCATCTTTTCATGATAGGTATTCTCCCAAGTTATACACATTGGATATTTCATGGGGAGAGTGAAAGTTGGAGTGCTAATTCGTCAGACAGTGATCAGAATACATATAATGACAGTCAGAATTATGTTGATGATATGGATGAGATGATAGAGGACATTCGCGCTGGTGCATTCATGGACCATGATTCCATGGAACAGGGTACTACTTCACAACCTACCATGAGTGAGCGGCAATCGAAAAATTTTGAACAATTGTTAGATGATGTCAGATGTCCACTTTATCCCGGTTGCGAAAAATTCTCTAAGCTTTCATTTATAGTTAAGCTACTCCATATCAAAACTATTGGTGGGTGGACTATCAAGTCATTTAACATGGTTTTACAGTTGTTAAAATCAGCTTTCATAGATATTCAGTTGCCAAACTCATACCATGAGGCTCGACGCTTAGAGCATGGGTTGGGTTTTAGTTATGTGAAGATAGACGCTTGCCCAAATGACTGCATGCTTTTTTGGAAAGATGATGCTGATAAAGAAAGTTGTTCTATATTGTGAAAAAGAAGAACAATGTAAGTTAGCCTACTACTACATAAACAGGTAATCATGATGTTGCTGACATAAGTACTTGCAGATGGGAATGCAATATCCCTGAATGACAGAACAGATCTCCAAAATCCCACCGTCCCTTGCAACTGGCGCAAGTTTTGGGAGACACAAGCTACACTTACGCGGGAGATGAAAATAATATAGCGCCAAACCATCTTTTGGCATTACTAATGGATAAGATTTCAATCAACTACTCTTAGTGGCTATCTCGAAACACATTGCATGCTGAAGCACTCTGCAGAATTCAGTCCTGAAGGAGTACAAATTGGTTGTGCATATTTCTGCTTTCCAGTTGAAAGAAACTCTATGTTGGACATTGGAAAGCTGTGGTTGAAGTGAAGCTTCCTTCTGCAATAGATCAACAGCATAGTACGGAATCTTCTTACATAGTACTGCACATTATGCTCATTAACACTTTAGTAGGCAGTAATGCTAATCTGAATTAATTTTGCTTGCTAAGGAAATGGTTCAATCAAAGAGAGCGAGAGGTGGAGGAAGAGTGGGACCAGGGAAACGAGTGTTGCCTCCCATCGAACAACACTTGCAACCAGTAGCACCGACAAGTTGGAGTCTAAGAGATGAAAGGGAGGTGGAAGCTGATGACTCCACTCAGATTCCAGAGAACTGTAATCCAGCAGGTAAGGTGAATGAAGAATCTGAGGGTAAGTGTTTGTTCCTTATTGCAACTTAAAAGTAATATATCTACAAATCTTATTGCATACTAAAAGTCAGAATATTTCTATGGTTGGTATATATATAGTACAAAGGAGTAACAACCTTAGTAGGGATTTGAGAGATGAAAGGGAGGTGGAAGTTGATGACTCCACTCAACATCCAGAGAACTGTAATCCAGCAAGTCAGCTGAATGAAGAATCTGAGGGTAAGAATGACAGTTATTTCAACTTAGAAGTAATATATATATATACATACAAATCTTATTGCAATTTAAAAGTCTGAACATTTCTATGCATGGTTGGCATATATATATAGAACCAAGAAGTAACAAATGTGGTAGGGGTGTAGCCAGAAGGACAGAATTTGAGAGTTTGCGAAAGTATGGCAAGATACCATTGGAGATCAAAGATGGCAAGATAGGCCCATCATGCAACAACAGGACAATCTATACAATGAGAGTGACGTGGATTGTGAAGCACTATACAGAAATGAGGCATATTAGTTGGAGTTTCGTCGATGTCAAGGAGAAAAATGAACTTATTGATCGAGTTCGAGTAAGGTTTTCTTTGTTTGAATGAATAAATGTAGAAGCTCGTTTTTTACCTTGAATGTCTAAATGTAGAAGCTGGTTTTTATGAATATTGAATTAATAGAAGATATATAGAAGCTGTTGGCAGACCATGTTTAGTTTAAATTCAAGCTAGTTTTTATGGATATTGAATGATTAAATGTAGAAGCCGCTAGACTTTGGTTGAATGATTAAACATAGAAGCTGGTTTTTTTACCTTGAATGTCTAAATGTAGAAGCTGGTTTTTATGGATATTGAATTAATAGAAGATATATAGAAGCTGTTGGTAGACCATGTTAAATTAAATTCAAGCTAGTTTTTATGGATATTGAACTACATAAATGTAGAAGCCGCTAGACTTTGGTTGAATGATTAAATGTAGAAGCTAGTTTTTTTACCTTGAATGTCTAAATGTAGAAGCTGGTTTTTATGGATATTGAATTAATAGAAGATATATGCTTGGCTGCTGGTAGACCATGTTAAATTAAATCCAAGGTGGTTTTTTTTTATCTTGAATGTCTAAATGTAGAAGGTGGTTTTATTTTTTATTTTTTATCTTGAAGCTGCACATAGTATAATTCCATCTAGATGTTTTAACACCAATAATATCACCAATCATATATAATGGTGAAGGACATGGACATGTGTTTTTAACAAAACCAGAGTAAGCATGGTCAGAAATATTGTAACCAGGTTTTTTAACACAATGGCATTCGTAGGCTAATTTTGTGTTAGATTGGACCAAGAAAAATCATCGTTGGACAGTCACAACTCAACTATCCCGTGCATACAACTCGTTTCATTACATGTTGCATCGGAAATACAAGGAATATGCAACACATGAGGAGGCAGTAGTTAATGGAGGTTGATGGTAGAGAGGCCAGTTTGGGAGTGGTTATGCAATCAGTGGGCTAGTGATGAATTCAAGGTACGTATTAATCATATCATATTGAAGGAATGCGATAATGTGCCTCGGCAAAAGCATTTTTACTCTAAAGACTGTCACCAGTTTAGATAAGATGATGTACAAGCTTGTGACTCAATTCAGAACGAATTAAAGATTGTGGGTTTCTATATAGCTAAAACAAATCAACACTAGGGTCTTTTGGCATTAAAAGTTGGTTTTGATGCCTTTTCAGTTGCAACTTGTGTTTTATTGCAGAAAATGTCCACTCAAAACAAAGAGAATAGGCATAAACAAATGGTCAACCACACAAGTGGAAGGACGTCGTTTGTTGTACTAATGGAAAGAAGGGTATAAGCTTATTTTAACTCCTAAGTGTCAATTTGACATTTTATTTGAAATGGGATGTGGTAATTTGATTGGTTTGCCTATCTTCAAATATTTAGAAGGACAAGAATCTAATTGATTTCTACAAGGATGCGATTGGTCAAATAAAAAGAGCAGATTCATCACACCAACCACAGAAGAGAATTATGTAAGCACTCACAAACTGTTTTTTCAGTTGCCAAGTTGCTAGTAATTTGAAATTATTTATTGTTTAGTCTATGGCATTCAACAATATTGTGTTTACTACTCTTAAGTATAAGTTTATTTTTCTCAGTTTTAAATATTAGTTAAGAAAGCATCAACCTTATATGCCCAACAAATAACAGATTATAGTAAGAAACCTGCAAGCTTTTTATATCAACTAGTTAGGTGATAATAGAATATTGAATGGGAGCTTTAAGCAGACTACAGCATATAAAACTATTTGATGGTTGGGTTCTTATAAATGCCCAGAATAAGATGGTTGAATTGATGAATGCCAAAGAACCAGAGGATCGCACTGATGAAGCAGCAGCATCCATTTTTAGGCAGGTTCTGGGACAAGGTCTAGCTATTCTAGAGGGCTGGGCTCACTCTGTTATGCCCGAATGTACAGTGCTTGGAGTGAGCAATGAGGAGTATGAACGCCTTGCCAGGAAAATCAAACAATTTGAAAATGAGAGTATTACCAAATTGGATGCTATCAATTGAAGGTGGTTTCGCTGCTATGGAGGAGCGTATCGCGAGAGTATGAGCAACGTGTCAACAGATAGGATGTCTAGAACTACAGACAAATTAGAGTCTCAGAGAGAGACTCAATCCACAGATCCTTAGCCACCACATATGTCAGCATTACTCATTTTGTATTTTGACCTACACTTTTGCAACACTTTTGATGAAGGTGTCATGGGGAGATCAGTAGAAAAAATACATTTGTTCAGCACAGATAGGGAATTCTTCTATTGATGGAGAGGGTAAAGAAAAACTTCGAGGTAATTTGCTAATATCTTCATTTGTTATAAGTTCTATATATGATGTCCAGAGAATGACTTGTATTTTCCTTTTCAGAATCAGCTAGTTTATGATCAAAATACAGGTAGAGTGTGGGATCCATTAAAGAATATGTGTATAATGCTAGTGTTAATGATATGCTCTGTAAGCTGTTGAGGGTAGGCATAATCTGGTTGCACCATAAATAATTGACATTGCACATTAACAGTTATGGTTAGACAATTTTTAGCATCACATTCCTTATGATCTTGGGGAGGTTAAATTTCTTATCATAAATGACATCAAAGTAAGCTTTGTTTGCTAAGAATAAAAATGAGCATCCTGCTCATGTAAATGATGTTCAAATTGTTTGATTAATAGGAGACGTTTTTAATAATTGAATGTGTTAAGATAAGGTACATTAGTGGGATTTTCAAATGAGGCATGTTAACACACATCATTAAATGACTTATATCTAGTAATCTTAATGTGGATGATAGGCACAACTTGTTAATGGACAAGAAGAAGTATGATTGCTTGAATATAAAGAGCACTAATCATTAAAAGAGTTTATGGGTTATTCATGAAAAACCATGCTAGGTGAGACTGAAAGAAGAAGGCTATTGCAAGTTATAGAATCTGACACTAGAATGGAATCTGTGAATCTAATATGCAAAATATACACGCATGGAATCTGTGAATACTAGCATGCAATCTGTACATGAACTTAATCTAAATATATATAGTGAAGACAAAATGAATATACATATATTCAGTAGATAATCTACATGCACTGATTGATTGACTTAATATATATATTTTGGGAAAACACTGTTATATTTTTTGCATGCTATTCAATTTCATGGGTGGTGGTAAAATGGCCAATGAGTGAACGTTAGAAGTTTTTGAACTCACAAGTTTTTCCTCATCTAAACTGACTAAGTCTATTGGGCGCTATTCGGTGAGTGTTTCTTTAGATGGTTTCTTCAAGTAGCAAGCTTTTTTCTCATCAGCTTCAATTTTCCAGTTAGTAAATATATCATATAATATAACCTTTTCGGCCCATCTATGTTATACTATTATGAAAAATTAATTGTTGCATGTCATATATACACATACAAGTTTGTTCATGGACCTTATATATACATACAGTACTAGCACAAAGAGCATCTTACCTTGTGTGGAATTTCAGAAATAATATGGATAGAGAAAACAAAAAAACTTACTGCTGGATTTGTTTATTGCTACAGGTCAAATCACCTTCCAAAGAGTAGTGCTGGATTTTGTTGTGCTCTAGCCAAGACCCCAACAACACCAGAACCAAAAGATTCCTCTCATGTACGTGGAGTATAATGTACATGCATGTAGAAATTTTGACATATATATGAGTAATGCTGGCATGTATGGATAGCAAGTATAGGCATAGAACTAGTGGGAGTGTTAAATTAGCAAGTAATTGATGTGTTGAACTCATCAATTACTATATATATATGTAGTACTAGTGCTAGCTCATGTGTGTCAAGTCTTCATGATGATCAATGCAATCAGGTTATTTTGTATTATTGGCAGAATTGATGATATATATATTTGCAAAATTCTGTAGATATAATAGGGATTAATGATGGCATATCTTTATATGCATATGCAGAAAACATTAATTATATATATAGACCAAATTCATAATGCAAGGCCGGATTATGTGAAAACCCTTTATATATCATGCATGTACGTGTAAACCCAATGCAAATCTAGAAGGGGCAGATTAATTTCTACCAATTAGGCAAGGGATATTAAATAACTTCACAAACAGCATCATGTCTTTTTATGGTGCCCTGCAAATTGCAATGTAATGAGTCAATTAGGGCCTCTGCTACTAACAAATCAATTGGGGAATTATAATGGATCAATTCGGCGTGCAGTACTACGTACCCCCACCCACTGATCTCCCCCCCACCCTCCCTGTAATTCTGATATGGGCGTGTATGGTATGGCGTTTACGGCCAAACCCCACTGTAAATGATATGGAATTAACAAATGATGCGCCTATTACATTTGACGGAATACACGGCCCCTACCACTTATGTACTGTGATAATCACCGTCACAACTCAATTAACGCAACCTCCTACTGCGCTGAAAAACCCAACAATTGTGAAGAAAATGGTAATTACTTTCGGCGATGATAATCACCATAAATACCTGATATTGTGGTGCCCTACAACCTNTTTTTGACCAATATTCTGCACATTCTCAAAGTTTCCATATTTAAGTCAATGATCAGATCAGGAACCAAGAAGAAAATGCTAATTGAAGTTCTAAAGTTTAGTTGGAATTAACTTTCTTTTAAATTAGCAAAGGGTAGAATATATGATTCCCAATACTAGAACTTATTTGCGTTACAACCCATCTCACTATCATGAATGAATGGTATAATTCTGGCCTAGCCTGCTGGTGAATTTGAGGTTCTATTAACTTCAGTGATCATGCATTACATTGAAAGGCAGAAATATTAGTAGCGAGCTAGGGGATTATTGATTTGATTGACTCAATCTGGACTATATATATATATATAAATATACATGATATATACTTCTAAAGCGCCCCCGGGCAAGGGGGCATCTGGTTCTTATCTACAATTAAATATGCTGATGATGATCACTTTTGCAAAACTGCTTTGAAAATATTCTTTTAGAATCCTTTTATCGAAATCATAAATCATTGAAGGGCCCTTCAATATATATAATATGGATGGGAATCAAACATACACAAAGCAAAAGAGCATTTTCATGAAAAGAAAAGGGAAAGGACTTAAGTTATGTTTTTTTCTCAGTCCTACACTCATGGAAGTAAAAATTATCTAGATAGATATGTAATAAGAAATCTTGGAGACCATTATGACCTAGAGTCAATTTGAATATTATAGTCTTACCCCTCTCTCTGGCTCTCTCTCTATATATATATATATCTCTCATAAAAGTAAACCCACTAATTATTTGTTATTTGATATGATATGTTAGATTGTAAAACTACCTATAAAGTAAATTTAAAATATTATATGAAACTTTTGTGAATTTCTTTTGTCAAATTGTAGCACTTATATATATATATTGTCGCATTCTTTTTTCTTGATTTAGTTTTGTATGGTACTGTCACTTCCTCTCTAACGAAATTTTTTCAATAAAGATATATATATTGTTTTTTTTTTAAAAAAAGTTTAGTTCCTCCACCTCTTGGCCAAGACAAATACATTAAGGGGCATGCAATAGATAATTTAGAGACAAAAGCTGCCACAATCTCCCAATTAATTAGGATGTTGGATTGTCAAATCTGCTGCATGCATATATATATATATAATTCACATGCTAAGTGCTTATGATCCAATTAATTATATCATATCATTCCGTAACTTAGAATATTAGACTGCAGAGATTCCTCTAAGGACTCTACTACAAGCATGTTGGACTGCATGATTCTTGACATTAATATCCCCTTCTAAGGCACTGCCACAACACAAGGATCTTTTTTTTTTATATATAAGTAAACGGTAGTATTAATAATAATAGGCATAGCCCCAGTACACAAGACGGTATACAAGAGAGAAAACCTATTTAGGTTGCTATAGAAGTCACAAGGAAATCATATACATTCAAACCATTAAAATCTATAGCTAAGAACATGTTGATCATCATGTTTGATAAGAACATGCTGATAAGAATGCATGTTTATCTGTGGACGAGTAGACTTCACAGAGAGAGAGAGAGAGAAAGATCTAGAGAGAGAGGTCATAAATCGCAATTAACTGGTTTTAGTATCCATCTAATACAAGGAAAGATGCAACAGAGAAAAGAGAGAGAGAAAAAAAAAGACTATCATTGTAACAGCCCGCTAAAATTATCAGTTTTGGATTCTTTCCCGACAGCAATCACATCTCTCTCGTCTTTACCCTCATCTGGAATCACGCGTATAGATTATCTTTTCCGTAAATCACGTAATTTGTTCTTCACCGACAGCTGTAAAATCATGAACAGTTTTATCCTAAGCGTTGTACCTCGATGGCGTTTTCCTGGATCTTATCCATCGAATTTCAAAGTATTAGATAAGCTTGTTTTTAAAGTAGCACAATTATAATAATTTAATGAGCTCTGAAAATATTATAATTGTGGATAATTATTTAGATTAAATATTTTAATTGTTTTAAGATATTAAGAGGTTTAATTTTACGTTGAAAATTCTTATTTAAATTTAAGTGTTTTATGCACTTTGATTAATTAATGATACTTTATCATTTTATATAATGATGAAGAAAATATTATTTTATAAACCTTAGTTTATAAAATAATATTCTATCTTAATTCTTCTCAGTGTAGTAATTAAGTGTTTTATTAATTTAAATGATTTTATCATCTTCGATTAATTAACGGTACTTTATCATTTTTATATAATGATGAGGAAATATTATTTTATAAATTTTAGTTTATAAAATAATATTCTACCTTAATTCATCGTAGTGTTTTATTTAAAGTGTTTTATTTAAAATAAAACATTTACGCGTTTTTAATCAGTGTTTTAACTCACTGTTGGTTTATTTGAGGATCCCGAAATGTAGAATTGAAGCGATATACTCTGGCCCTACCTTTTTTCTCTTCACTTTTTCTCTTTTTCTTTTTATTTTCTTTTTTTCTCTCCCTCTCTCTCTCTTGGTCGACGGAATGAAGGAAGCCACCATGGCCGTTCGGTTTCAAGGTCCCAGCCGGCGCCACCTCCGGCCGCCGGACCCCACCTCCCACTCCGGCCTCATCCTCTCCCTCCGGCGAGCACAACCACGCCGGTGGTGTACTAAACCGACCTCTCATTCTCTCTCTTTCTCCCTTCAAAGATATGGGTCTCTAGGGGTTTTTCACATTTTTGGACCACCATACACGGCCAAATCAACCACCAAGCACCACCATTGGACTCACCTCATCAAGGGCTTCCTCCCCATGTCTTTCTTTTTCCCAAACTCTCACTTTTCTCATATGGGTTTCTTAAAAACAACCGTTCGGTTTCACCACCGTGCGCCGCCGTACACGGCCACCCGTGGTGTTTCACCACCACCATCTTGTTCCTCTCATCCTCATGAACCTCCCCAAGAAATTTCATGGCCAACGGAGCTTCGTAGAGCTCTCACTCTCCTACACTCTCCAAGGCCAAAAATGGTTTCAAACGGCCGATCCGCCGCCGTTAGCCACCGTCCGACCACCACCTCGCTACCACAGCTCCACCACATGTTCATCTACCTATCCCTAGCTTGCCATGAAGTTCTATGAATTTTCGCTACCTCGCGTTTCCGCTCACCGTTCGGATTTACTGTTCACGGCGTGATGCCGCCGTGCTCCGCCACCTTTGACCATCACAAGGCGACCATGAACCTTCCAAGGCCACGCTTAGCTTTTCTCGGTTCCAAACTACCACTTTATGTGGTGGACAGCCACCGTACGCGGTGTTACCGCCACGTACGTTCCTCCGACGCATGTTCGTGACGAACAACGAGCGACGCACGGGTTATCCCGTCGATGGTATAACCTTCTATCTCTAGTTATTTTACGTTTAAAATAGTTAGTTGGTTGGTTTGTGGATTGTGTAGTTGTATTTGTGGAGTTCGTTGCGTAGTTGTGAAGCGAAGTGTGGTTGTGAAGTGTTGAGTTTGATTGTGTATTTTGTGGACTGTGCTGTGAAGTATAGGCGTGAGATGGATGCCGTAGATGTGATACGGCGGGTTGTGTGAAGAGAATACGCGTGTAGCGTATTCTGTGTAATGCAGCGACGCGCCGCGCGACGTGCGCTGTAGTGATGTGTGTCGTAGAAGGAAGGGAGTACGCATGTAGTGTACTCCGTGTTGTATGGCGATGCATCGTGTGATGTGCATCGTGTTGATGAGTGTTGTAGCGAAGGAAGTACGCGTAGCGCGTACTCCGTGTCGCGTAGCGATGCACCGTGAGACGTGTATCGCAGTGATGGGTATTGTAGTGTGGATGGAAGAGAGTTCACGTGAGTGTACTCTGTATTAAGTCGTGATACATCGGATGGCGTGTCACGAAGGGTTGAATGGCGTAGCAGAGAAGTGTGGAGCGTATGGTGTAATGTTGGGAAACTGTATGACAGTGTCCCGAAGCAGTGATGATATGGATTATAGTCCGGGATGACTGGTGTCATCTTGTGGTTGACTATGGCTAAGAGTATATGGATTGAGAAATGAGTTGTTTGTTTGGTTGTTATTGATAATTTTAATGAACTTGTTTTAGTGCAAAGGCTTTCTGAAGTCAATTTATCTCTTCCGAGTATAGTGAAACCTCAAGTTGGCCGTGGTGTTGCAAGTGCTTACAATATGGCAATTGAGTTCAGAAGTGAAAATCTTAAGGACTCGAGTGTTCCTCTTCCAGCTGTTGTGCAGTTCCTCGTGTCTCGCGCTCTATTCTCATAGAACGCGACGATCGAGGTAAGTTAGCCTCTAACTTACTATCAGTTTATTGTGTATGTGTGATGGGTAAGAGAACTACAATTTATGTATGTATGTTATCGTATATGCCATGTCATGCTATGTCATTACATGTTTATCTGTTACGTATGATTTAATCTCTCATGAATAATTATCTGTTAAATAATCTTTTCTGCCATACAATGATGTATGTTATAAGTATGCCATGTTAAGTATGCCATATGATACATGTATGCCATGAAATGTTTATGATTAAATCATATTATGCCATTTACAAGTATACGCCATGTTAGAAAAGTATATGATATTAAATAATATCACATGCATTAAGAAAGATAAGACATGTTATGTTATAATAATGCGTGGGGCCACAACAACTGTGGAGTACGTATTATATTTATGTTATTTATAATGCGTGGGGCCACAACAACTGTGGAGTACGTATTATATTTTATGTTATTTATAATGCGTGGGGCCACAACAACTGTGGAGTACGTATTATATTTTATGTTACTTATAATGCGTGGGGCCACAACAACTGTGGAGTACGTATTATATTTATGTTACTTATAATGCGTGGGGCCACAACAACTGTGGAGTACGTATTATATTTATGTTATGTTATTTATAATGCGTGGGGCCACAACAACTGTGGAGTACGTATTATATTTTATGTTATTTATAATGCGTGGGGCCACAACAACTGTGGAGTACGTATTATATTTTATGTTATTTATAATGCGTGGGGCCACAACAACTGTGGAGTACGTATTATATTTTATGTTATTTATAATGCGTGGGGCCACAACAACTGTGGAGTACGTATTATATTTAATGTTATGTTACTTATAATGCGTGGGGCCACAACAACTGTGGAGTACGTATTATATTTATGTTACTTATAATGCGTGGGGCCACAACAACTGTGGAGTACGTATTATATTTTATGTTACATGAAGTATGGGGCCACAACAACTGTGGAGCATACACTACATGAGACACAGCAATTGTGACATGTAGAATACGTGGGGCCACAACAACTGTGGAGTACGTATTATATTTTATGTTATGTGAATTCATGGGGCCACAACAACTGTGGAGCATGAAGTATGGGGCCACAACAACTGTGGAGCATACACTACATGAGACACAGCAATTGTGACATGTAGAATACGTGGGGCCACAACAACTGTGGAGTACGTATTATGTTTTATGTTACTTGAATACGTGGGGCCACAACAACTGTGGAGTACGTATTAATGCACGTTATTAATCAAGACAATTAAATAAGATTCCAAGTTTATGTTAAGTCAAGTTTCAGATCAAGTTCATGTTATGTTATGCTCACGTACATGTTATGTTCATGTTCATGTTATGTTCCAAGTTCATGTTCACATCATGTTATGTTCACGTTTATGATACGTTCAAGCTCACGTTCATGTTATGTTATGTTCATGTCCATGTTATGTTTCACGTTCATGTTATGTTGATTGTTCATGTTATGTTTTAAGCTTAAGTTCATGCCATGTTAAGTCAAGTTCAGTTCACGCTTAAGTTCTGGTTAAGTCATGCTATATGTCAAGTTATACTATGTTTATGTATGACTATAATTATGCATTTATGCTTTTACTGCCATGCATGCATTTTTAACCTGTGTATAAGTTTTATGTTAACTTACTGAGATTTGTAATCAAATCTCACTGTGGTAGTCCCAACTACCATTCCCCCCGAATGGTAGATCTTGTTACAGGACCCAAAGGAGAATTGGAATCTGACCAACTGAATACGGTCGACTAGGCCACGGTGCGATGTTGATGATGGTATAGTATTTAACTTAGGTTAATACTTGTACTTTTGGAGTTGTATCTCAAGTATTCTTTTGATCACAACCATTTTGGACTAGTGTGATGATCACGGCTTTTTAGTATGCCTTTATGTATGAATTATGTTTCAAGTATTTGGGATATATTTAGTTTGGTGCATAGTATTGCTAAAGAAAAAGATTATCCGCTGCGAATATTGCATAATGCTATATGCATGTTAGGAACATTGCATCTTATATGTCATGAACGGGGGCAGGTAACCTTGTGTTGCATGTCTCGACGCTTCAAATGTCCGTTCAATCCCAAGCGGAATTTGGGGGCGTCACATACGGCATCCACGGTGGAGCAACCGTGATCACGGAGGGAGCTGGCGTTCAAAGAGGGCAGTAGTAAACAGTTAATCACGGAGGAGAGAGAGGGCCTTCGTAAGACATATAGATAGATCTAGAGAGAGACAGAGAGATAAATCAACGGTGGAAAATTGAGAGACAGATGAGGAGTTTCCCAGCGAACTGCGACGAGACGGCAGCAGGCTTACAGTGAGTCGCGGTGGCTTCAATTTGTTAGAGAAGAGACAGAGAATCAGGCACCCAATTTGACACGGTCAAAAGCCCTTGATAATTATAGATGAGTTGTAACGGCGGATCATAGTCGACGCTTCAACCAATAAGCAAAAATCACTTATGGCTTAAAGACCTATAGTAGCGACACACACCTGCCGGTATAAACACTAGCCTCGTAGGAATCCATTTTAGCTCATTTAAGCGAAAAAATTTACGGCGACTTTATGTGATTTTAAAATTGTGCCACAATAACATTTATTTACCGCCGTTTCATTACAGTCCAACATAAGAATGCTACATGAAGAATATTTACGGTGAGACTGTCTTGTAGCAAAATAATTTATTAACGGTGATTTCATAAACCGCCATATAATTCGCATGAGCATGCAGCGATTTTTTTGCTGCGAGCAAAATTTGCCGCAAAATGTTGGTAATGTGCGACAATCACAGAACTCGACGCAAATAATAAAACTAAAATGGTAAGCTTCATCAATTTTCAGTTGATATCCATCGCCACAAAAAAAAAACACAGCAAAAGCTGCTTTATGTTGTAGTGACTTGCGTTTATGACTTCAAGTACTCGCGATATGCCATATTTGAGAACTGCTACAGATATAAATAAATTACACAAAATAAACATACAAACTAATGAATTTGAAATCCATTAGATTTATTTTAATAAAAGTAACTTTACAATCTGACGTACCACATCAAGCCACATCAGTTTGTGGGTTTACTTTTATATAATCTCTTTGTTGATATAGTATTTTCTACCATATTTTCAACTTTTGTTCCCAATATTTCTTGCGAGTATTTTCCCACACATATTTCATGTAAACTAGAAAGATTGCTAGCTACGGTCTACATATGAGATGAGAAAAAAATAATAATAAACTCTCTCTCTCTCTCTCTCTTTCTCTCTCTCTCTCTCCTAGAAGACTTGACGGCCTTGTTTGGATTAAAAAACACTCTCAAGTCATGTCATCTCTTCTAATTATTACAACTTTTCCAAATTTTCAAACAAAATATATATAATAAATAATTCAAAATTTTTAAATCTTATAACAAAAATAATAATAATAAATTATATTCTAATAATATTTTATTCAACTTTCATCTCATCTCAATTCAACTCACTATCCAAACAACCTCGGCCTGGTTTGGTTTGGTAGATGAGATGAGATGAGATCATTTAATATCATCTCATCTAATCATTACAATTTTCTCATACAAAATATAATTCAACTTTTTCAAATCTAAAAAATAATAATTTTAAAAAATTATATTCTAATAATATTTTATTTATCTTTCATCTCATCTCTTCTGTGTAATCAAACTAGGACTTACTATAAGTGTGAAAGCCTCCAAGTTTCCGGCGAGGAAATCATGAGTATGTTCTGTACTGAAAAGTAGTAATTAGTGTCATGTTTCATACTAGGGAGGGACCTTTTATATATGATGTTTCGATCACTATTATATCATCAATAACGATTACTAATTATTAAACACTCTCAATATAAATGTGGTGGTACTTTCATTGCATCACATTAATTATCACAAGATCAATTCGTTTCATTAAAAGTTAGTTACCATAAATGTGGTCGTACTTTCATTGCATCACATTAATTATCACAAGATCATATCGTTTCATTAAAATTAGTTGGTAACTAACTTCTTTAATAAATTAAATAACATTATCTTATAATTAGATAAAATATCACGTGTTCTATTTCACAAATACCTTATAATTTATCAATGACGTACATATTTTGAAATACATTTTAACATGCATATTATGTGTAAATATATATATATAAATAGAGAGAGAGAGAGAGAGAGAGAGAGAGAGATTCGGATATTTCATATATTTGCATTAATGTCGTGATCGATCATGTGCGTTGGCCGCTTGGGAAGTAAATGAGTTGGTAGGGCTGGATACATATATTATATTATTTATATATAAATATATATATATAACTTTTATGGCCGGCATAGGGTTGATTAATTAGAAACGTGTTTACGATGATGAGCACTTGACCTAACTTAGCTCAGGTTGTACATTAATGGGTAAAGCGATCTGATCCGGTCTAGGAAACTATAGTGACAAGGTTAACATGTAACCATTATCATGGGTAAGAGAATCTTAAAAACTTTCATAGCTATCGATGCTTTCTGTGCTGTTACGTACGGCCTATAAAAATTAGGCATAACATGATTAATATTCAATGAGTATTGCTACGTATAAATAAAGTTACGTACTAATTTGTATATCAATACTGATTCATTTATATTCAAAATTTAAATTAACACTATTTTCAATAAGGACAAATCTAATTGTAAGTATAATTACGCATTAATATGTGCATCAATCTAATGTAATTGGTCAATAAGTAAATTTTATTGAAAACAATGTTAATTTAAATTTTAAATATAAAAGAATCAGTATTGGTACGCAGATCAGTAGCGGCTTTGCTTGTATATAGTAAAACTCTTTTAATAAAATTTATTTTTTAACTAATCACATTAAATTAATATATATATTAATACATAATTATACTTGCAACTAGACTTTTCCATATTCAATATGCTGTGATCATCAAGAGGCAAAAGCTAGCCTTTAATTATTTCGGAAAGCGTGATAAGTACTTAATTAACATCTTGGAAAAAGAAAAAAGCAAAAAAAAGATCTAGCTTATTAATTAACTGCTCGTTCAAGTTTTCAACGGGTTGTTGTAAAAGTGAGTTTTCTGATCTCAACGTCTCGTGCTTACAATCACGAGATACTAGTACCAGTGAAGGTTATATACATATAAATATATATATATATATATACAGTAAATATATATTTATTAAGAAAAATTCTATAAACTATACTTCCATTCTACTTTTATTTCATTAAATAAGACGTGGCACATTTATTATCTATTTATTAATGATTTTTGTCCTAATTAAATATATAGTAATATGATCTCTTCCCTATTGTAATGAGCTTTGATGTCATTGACGTCCATGATTATTGTCTTGACTTATTGAAAATAAACTTATATATCTAGCTAGCTATACGATTAAAACATATATATCATGAATCGTCACGGATCGATTATGCGAGCATATATAGAAATCGATGCAAACTAAGCTTAATTGACAATATATATATATATAACGATAAAACAAAGATCGATTAGTATTAAAGATCAACTATATATATTGATCATCTGTGTGTTAAATGTTGTTTTTCATTTTAATTACTTGGACGAATCGTACGTATTTATCCTGTTCGATCTCAGCTTTTCGATCGTCAAGTTCGACGTACGTTCAAGATTGATGATGATATTGATGATCAGCGTCTATAATATGATATTGATTAATCTATAGCTTGATAATAATGCAAATTAATTGCAAACGTCCATGCATGCACGCATGCATACAGAACAATGAATGGGAAATAATCGATTAGAAATAGCATTCACTGGACCACAATACATATGATAGATCAATAATATTTAGCAGCCTTCATTTTTCCTAATTTGTTTCGTAAAATTATGTGGTAACAGGTACAGTCCATCGATCCTTCAACGAGGAACAAACAAAAAAATATATATATAAATAAAAGAAAGACGGGAACCTGGCCCGTTTATGCTAGCTAGCTAGCTTGTTTTCTAGTAATTGGGGTGCTGTCTGATGACCCGCTTGTATAAATATATGTGTAAGTACCTACAAATTAAGACCTTTTTCACGAATTAACTGGAATATTTGACTAATGGCCAGGACCACTGGGGCTAGGTCCGGACGGCAGCCGTTCGAGCCAGTACGCCATGCTGTGCTTCGCCTTCTCGTAGAGAGACGTCGAATAGGTCATGTCGAGGTGATTAGCACTGGCGAAATCCTCCGGTAACACTCTGGTTGCTTCTACCCTGACGGAGCCATGGCTCAAGATCACGGCCACAAAGATGACAAAAATGATCAGAACATGAGTACTAATGCTTCTGGAATTCATCTTCAGAATCGACCTAAGTTGCTGGCTGGATTTATGAAGTTTTTGGCTTGAAAGCTGAGACGAGAGGTTTTGTGATATATACCCAATATTAGAGAGCTTTCTTGTGTGCTTGTGGCTGTGGATGTGACGAACTACGTCTGGGAGTGCTGGTATTTATATACACTGCTCTTAGAGTTTTGATCAACCCGTCTTTTTGGACTTTTTGGTGGGAGGGGGGATTGGTGGGCTAGCTTTTACTTTTAGGAGTACTTACGTGTTGACCAAGGAGTTTGAATTTGCTTGGGCATGAGATGGCCGGTATACGTGCGAAGGGTAACTCCTGTATAAGTTGGTTTGAAATGTCAACTGCATGCGCGCCCCGCGCTTTGATTTTTTTTTTTTTTTTTTTGTTCTTTTTATGTGATGAATTGTCTTTATTCAAAGAATATTGCTACTCATAAGTCACATACACTACACACCTCATATTTTTTATTTTTTTTATTTTTTTTTTAATTTTTTCTTTTTAAACTATTTCAATTTTTCTATTTATTATTTATATACCAAACATTTGATAAAAGAAAAAAATTAAATAAATAGATAATGTGTAGTGTAGGGGCTTATGTTTAGAATTTTTCTTCTTCAAAATGACTTGTGAAAAACCAAAAAGGATGTATATGACTCATGATGATCTGTCCACCAAACCAGCTTCCCAAACCAAAGGAGTCGGGTAATTCGGTCCTGATGATCATTTTGCATGCGGTCTCGCCGAGACCGAACTGCATACATATATGCATGGCCGGTCATTCTATACGTATGATGAGAAATGTGTTAGCCGGCCGGCCGTTAGCATATAATACATATACTATTTGACAATTAATTATCAATAAAATTTAATTTTTATTTTTATTTTCAATTTCTGTATTTTCTTAACTAAAAAATTACTTATCAAACTAGCTAACCTTTTATATGAAAATTGGAGAATCTAATAAAATTAATCATTTTTATTGATTGGTTAATTTGAGTTTTCAATTAAAGGTATATATATGTGTGTGCCCTTGAAAAATACATAATCAGAAAATTAAATTGCCATTAAACCGAGCCCATGCATATCAGAATATACACACGTACACACACACACACACACACACACATACATTATATGAATTCCGTACTACTTCATACATATATATATAGCACCAATATGAAAACAGATGCACAGACAGTACATCTTGTACTGCATGTCAGACATGCGTACACTGCATGCACCAAGAGAGAAATTATAAACCAGCTTGGGTAGGACATGCGTCGGTGCATGGGTACTGGTGACCAGATCATCATCGATCATGCGCGTGTTAATTTGATGATGCCTTTTAACTCTAGTTCACATTCTAAAAGGTTTATAAAGTCTTGGGGGGTAGGTCTTATATAACCAAAAATTCGAGAAAAGAGAACTGCTAAACGTGATATCAAGTGAAATCAATATATAGTTTGTTCAACAACAAAAAAAAGTGAAATCAATAGTATTGTACGTGCACACATGACTTCATGAATCTTTTCCCTCTATACGCGGTGAAGACCGTACGTGGAATATTATTCATTAATTGTGTACGGCCAATAGCTAAAGAATTACTTATATGCGAATATGAACAGGTCTTGTAGGATCGATCATACGTTGTTTAAAACTAAAAGAGAAATCAATTAACTAAAGAATAGATTAAATTTCTTTTCATTTCGAGCTAGCTAGGAATATTTGAAAATCTATATATATCGCGAAAATTATGAATTTGAAATTATCTTGCGCGCACGTCCATGCATGCATGCATATAACAAAACAAGGATATATAATAGATTAAAAAAGATCGAATTAATTAATAAGCTGTAATATATAACAACGCCTTTGATCAACTTAATCAAATAAATGAATTTTATTTTTCATTTTCCTTTGTTTGGTATAGTGCTACTTACATATAGCAAGACCTACGTACGTACGTATATCTCGACCTTAAAAAACAAAATACAAATCTATATATGTTTGTTTTCTTGTACGTACGCGTAACATGCAGTACTGTATTTGTATAAAAACAGCTTTCACAACTCCAACGAACTAGCTAGTGGCCAGCGCCTCTATCGCTGGGTCCGGAGGGCAACCGTTCAAGCCAAGACGCCATGGTGTGCTTTGCCTTCTCATAGAATAATTGTGTCTCGAGGTGATTAACACTGGCAAAGTCCTCAAATAACACTCTGGTTGCTTCAACCCTGGCATGGCTCATCATGATGGCCACAGTGATGACAAAGATGACGATCAAAAGGGTGCTTGTCCTTCTGAAATTCATTTTCAGAGCGCCCAATTTATAAATTACTGCAATGTATGAAGTTTCTGCTCAAATGAAAAGGTATTTGCTGGTATATATGAATAGCTAGCTTTCAGCTCAAAATAAAGCTTTTGCTGCTCCTTGTGGATGTGTATGACAAAGTATGCTTGGGTGGTATCGGTATTTATAGGGCTGGAAATTTGTATATATGCCGTTCTGAATTGGGAGTTTAATTTGGTGGGCTTTTAGGGTTTACGTGTTGACTAAGGAGTTTGGGTGGAAAGAGTCGTGCACATGTGAGCTGAATCATATTTGGGGGGCCTTGGACCCTGAGTTTTGCTGGGCAAAGGGGATACCACCTGGGCTCCAACCAGGAAGGAGTGCAAAAAAACGCACTTGCAATTAAAATAGCCTTGTTCTTTACTGGATGTCATCAAATACGTATGTACGTGCAGGGCACTATTGGTAGTTTTTACATAGAGCAATAATAGTTACAAATCTTAAATGGAAAAATTTTGTATATACCCTTTATAAAAAGTAAATTAAAATAAAAATAAAAAAAATGGGTCTCACCAAAAGAGAATATTTTTTTTACACTTTTTTACAAACGCTTGTGCTGCTAAGGATTGTCTATTTTTTAAAAAAAAAAACCTACAGGACTTGTCTATTTTGATCTTGTACAAATCATTTATCTTTTACATATTAGTGTAATCAATAATATTAATTGTTGTTCTTAAGTTTTATCATTTTTTACCATTTAAATCAACAGTTTACTTAAAATGTATTACAATAGCAAGTACAACTAGAGATGTGGTTTGAATAGTGAAATAAGATGAATTAATAGTTTTATATGAAAGTTGAATAAATTATTAATTTTTAATATTATTATTACTTTAAAATTTAAAAAAGTTAAATTTTTTATTATATTTTGTATGAAAATTTAAGAAAATTATAATGATGAGATAAGATGTAATAAAACACTTTTACTATCCAAACAGTGAGTACTCTAAGATGAAAAACGCATTTCTTATATAAACTAATCAAATTTGATTTTGGTTGAAATCCTAATTAATTTAGTCCAATGTTTGGAAAATTTGAATGGACTACTAGATAGTTGGTCTTGTTCTTGTTTTTGAATGAAGTCCGCCAGAAAATTAGTACATACGTAGATAATAATATTGCATGTGTTTTGAAAAACCACCAAATATGACCGTCGACGTCCCTTCGTTTACGTATAGTGATCTTATTGCATGCGCTTTGGCTAGCTTTCGGATTTTTAAACGTTTTGGTTTGTTGAGTCTACGACGATCGTAATTAAGGTCGTCGATACAATAATATAGCTAGCTAGCAAATTTGGTGGGAGGAGCCGAGCAGGCCGGAAACAGTCAAATGCGTGCGTCAGATCTCCACGTGTTTTTATGTAACTTTTTCATCATATTTACTATTTTTAATTCCCTTACAACTGAGATTAAAAATAATTAAATTTAAAATACGTTTCTAACCCCTTTTAATTCGAAGTACGAGTTCTTATTAATCATTGCGCGACAATCTAACTTTTTTTTTTTTTTAAAGAAATGAGAGGTGGGCAACCAGCGCTGCGTTGCAACCCTTTCTAAATGTGACTACAAGATCATCGATCTCTCCCCATTACAGAATCTGATTTAAGTTATAAATATCTAACCAAATTTATTATTTATATATAGGCCAGGAAAGAATTTAGGTGCAAAATTCAATACATTGTGATATATATAATAATCAAATCGATGATCCAAAGCTTGGAAATTTTGAATTGACTCGTTCTTGTTCTTGCTTTTGAATATTGGACTGACGAAAACTGAGAAAATTGTATTTTAAAAGGAACCAACCCAGATAATACCGGACTACACTTGTTTATAGTCTTCATGCTCTCAATATGGATAAAAATTCTGTTCACCTATATGACTAAAATAGATTATTCAAATAGATTATCATGTCAATTTCAAATAGATTACGTTAATTTAATAGTGAAATGAGATAAAGTAATTTTAATTAAAAGTTGAATAAAATATTATTTTTTAAAATTATTATTATTTTAAGATTTAAAAAATTTGAATTAAAATTTAAAAAAATTAAATTATTTATTATATTTTATATAAAAATTTAAAAAAATTATAATAACGAAATAAAAAATATATATTTCTTAATCTAAATCGCCACTTAATATTATTATATGGTTTGATTTGAAATGAGATCTACTTTTACAATCTTAAAGCTCGATCACGTCAAATCAGTTTGACTTTTGTAAAATCTTATAAACACCAGAATCATCAGATGTCATTTCTCAAGAAATTAGCTGATTCAGTACTGAGTCATGATTCTTTTACACGCACCTTCCCGCGTGCCAGCCATTCTCACTGCGACCCCTTACAGCTATTGACCCTGTGGGTTGCAAAGTTAATCCAATGAGAAATGCTAGATCCCCGATGGGAAGGGTAATAATCCCGCTGCTCCGAGGTTTTTTTTTTTTTTTAATTTAATATTATTATGAATTTTTTTATTTTTTTAAATGTTTAAAAATATTAAAAAATTATGTTAAAAAAATACAATAAATAAAAATTCTAAGCCTAGCGGGAGCTTTATAAGCTTCATTTTCAGAACAATTTTAGGTTCGGTTCGGTTTTTTAAAATTTTTATCTTAGATTTAAAATTTTTATCTTATCATTATAATTTTTTCAAATATTTATATAAATATAATAAATAATTTAATTTTTTATAACTTTTTCAAAATCTAAAATAATAATAATATTAAAATATAATCTTTTAATATTTCATCTTAAAATTCAAAATTATCATCTTACTACCTAACCGAACCGAACCTTAAAGAAATGGTACACGCACACATTATCCAAAAACAAGGGTTCTGCTGCAATGTTAATGTGTATGGCCTTTAGCTGTATAAAGTTAAATCTGTTGGAAAAATAGAAGCTTGAAAGATGAAAGTTAAGATGGGCAAAATCTGAGTCTAGAAATCCCTTCGCCCTTTGCCTTAGTTCATTAAGCTCCATTTCAATATCAGCATCTCGGCACGGATATGCCTTGTTTGTGCTGGTAGTGACAGTTCGTCCTAGTGGAGGCTCTCCTTTCTGTCGGGAAAAGAAGAAAATCAAGGCAAAGTCCAGGGTTGTTGAGAAGGCATGAACTAAAAAGAAACACGGGCATTTTACAACAGGAGATTTTCTTTCCCTTCCTTCTACCCGCCCTTGTCTGTTTGCCTCGAAAAATGAAGGAAACAATTGCAACCCAAATAGTTCTACTAAAAATGACAGATCAAATGAATTTATGGATTAATTTCAAGCTAAAGACAACCAGGAACTTAGCTGAATAATTGAAAACATGTGCTTTCTCCCATATAACAGGGGGAGTATAAGGCATACCTTTGAGCTACCAGACAGTTCTTTCTTCAGGTTTGCTAGATCATCATCAACTGATGAGCCCTCTAGTAGTGCAAACTGCAACATAAATATTATGCAAGCATGGTTAAGAATGATTTTTTAAAGGAGCCATCAAATGCAGGTGAAGACAATATTATCCTGTGTGAGAAACAGATGGTAAATATTTAGCAGTGTATCATGCTTTAGAATATACAAAATGTTAGATTATTGATTTCAGATGCTCAGAGGAATCTACAGATGCATGCACGTCCAATACCGGCCCCTTAAAACGTGGTTTAACATTCACACATCCACTTTAAAACTCAGACTTGCATTTTAACATACATCCATGTAAACAGACAGTGTATATATATACATGTTCTAAAGCATATCCACATAGGGTGCTGAGCTTTACTCATTGACTTGTTTCCAGATTATAATTGCTAAAGAACCTAAATATTAATTCACAACAGATGCAGGAATTTACTCTGATGTTTTTTCACTCAGATAATCATTGATCTAACAAATATGGAATGGCACCGAAGAGAAAGGGAAGTGGAGACTACCTTTCCTTCAAGATCATCAGTAGTTAATTGACCAAGAGCTTAAGCTTGGGATTCCATTGCCAAAACTATCAAGATGAAAAGAATCAATAATTTTAAATCGGAAAAAAATAGGATCAATACGATATACAAAGATTACTTTTTTATGGAACAAGATTCCAGCAAAATTAAGATAATATGGAAACACTGACAGTTGATCGGGCTACATATTTGGGTCATTAAAACCATATTGTAACCTGTTTCCCAAAAAAAGAAAAGAATAGAAAAAAGAAAGAAATATTGTGACCTGTACTTTAAAGCTTAAGATGTACCTAAAGTGGCACTGTTTGAACAAGTGTTCTGTGGTGCATTCTTAAAGAACTCAACTGATCATATATTACTTCTTTGCATTTCAAATTTAAGCCAAAGGTAGCATGTTCTGTGTGATGCACACGAGGACAACTCTCTCTCTCTTAACTTCATATTTTTTCTAAAAGATAAATGGCCTACTGAATACAGAATACAGAATCAACTCTTTCAACAGCACCCTGGGGTAGAGGGAGGGTTGAGGGGGTTGAGAAAATCCAGGATTGTAGCTTTTTATTCAATGTATAATAGGTGAATTGTGAGAGTAATTCTGACCATCTAAATGCATCACCTTTCTCTTCCATCTTTTCGATCAAAAGCTGAAAGAGCATTGCTTGTATTGACGTTCCCCAACATCTCGCTCACTTTGTTTGCAGTCCTGAACACCAAAGTGGCCATTACTGACATCATTAAGTTGGCATTAAAAAAATACAAATCTACATATGTTTGTTTTCTTGTACACGTAACATGCAGTACTGTATTTGTATAAAAAGTTTCACAATTCCAACGAACTAGCTAGTGCCACGCCTCTATCGCTGGGTCCGGAGGGCAACCGTTCAAGCCAAGACGCCATGGTGTGCTTTGCCTTCTCATAGAATAATTGTGTCTCGAGGTGATTAACACTGGCAAAGTCCTCAAATAACACTCTGGTTGCTTCAACCCTTGCATGGCTCATCATGATGGCACAGTGATGACAAAGATGACGATCAAAAGGGTGCTTGTCCTTCTGAAATTCATTTTCAGAGCGCCCAAGTTATAAATTACTGCAATGTGTGAAGTTTCTGCTCAAATGAAAAGGTTTTTGCTGGTATATATATATATGAACAGCTTTCAGCTCAAAATAAAGCTTTTGCTGCTCCTTGTGGATGTGTATGACCAAGTATGAGTGGGTAGTATCGGTATTTATAGGGCTGGAGATTTGTATGTCGTTCTGAACTGGGAGTTTAATTTGGTGGGCTTTCAGGGTTTACGTGTTGACTAAGGAGTTTGGATGGAAAGAGTCGTGCACAATCGAGCTGAAACATATTGGGGGCGCTTGGAGTCTTGGACCCTGAGGTTTGCTGGGTAAAGGGGATACCAACTGGGCTCCAACCAGGAAGGAGTGCAAAAACGTACTTGCTCGTTATTAAAATGGCCTTGTTCTTGACTCGATGTCAAATACGTAGGTGCGCACGTATTTCAAATTTCAAATAGAGTAATATTATGCATAACTTTTAAATAGATAAATCTCACGTAGATATTTTTGTACTTTTTTACGAAAACTTATGCAGGATTTGTCTATTTGAATCTTATACAAATCATTTCTCTTTTACCTATCAATGTAATCAATAAAATTAATTGTTTTTTTTAAGATTTATCATCTTTTACCATTTAAATAAATTAACAGTCACTTAAAATGTATTACAACAGCAAGTACAACTAGAGATGATATACTAGTCTAAGATGAAAAACGCAATATTTCTTAAACTGAAATTGGATTTTGGTTGACATCCTAATTAATTAATTAATTCAGTCCAATGTTTGGAAAATTTGAATGGACTAGATAGTTGGTCTTGTTCTTGTTTTTGAATGAAGTCCGCCAGAAAATTAGTACATACGTAGATAATAATATTGCATGTGTTTTGAAAAACCACCAAATATGACCGTCGACGTCCCTTCGTTTACGTATAGTGATCTTAATTACTGCATGCGCTTTGGCTTTTGGATTTTCAAACGTTTTGGTTTGTTGAGTCTACAACGTTTGTAAATTAAGGTCGTCGATACAATAATATAGCTAGCTAGCAAAGTTGGTGGGAGGAGCCGAGTAGGAAAACAGTCAAATGCATACGTCTGATCTCCACGTGTGTTTTTATATAACTTTTTCATCATATTTACTATTTTTAATTCCCTTAATTACCACTAAGATTAAAAATAATTAAATTTAAAATATGTTTCTGAAGTACGAGTTCTTGATAACCATATATATAATAATCAAATCCAAAGCTTGGAAATTTTGAATTGACTCGTTCTTGTTCCTGTTCTTGCTTTTGAATATTGGACTGCCGAAAACTGAGAAAATTGTTTAAAAGGAAACAACCCAGATGATACCGGACTACACTTGTTTATCGACTTCATGCTCTCGATATGGATAAAAATCCTGTTCAACTGTATGACTAAAATAGATTATTCAAATAGACTTTTTCAATAGATTATCATGTCAATTTCATTTACTGTTACTGTTGTTCAAATCTTTTAAGTTTGACTTTTGTAAAATCTTAAACAGACCAGACATTTCTCAAGAAATTAGCTGATTCGGTACTGAGTCATTCTTTTACACGCCCCCTGCCGCGTGCCTGCCATTCTCACTGTGACCCCTTGCAACGATTTAGACTGCGGGTTGCAGGTCCCAGTCACAAAGTGTAATCCAATAGATGCCACAGCAGATACCGACAGTCTCCTGGTTTGTACCCTGGTTTGGATAACATATAAGAATGATAAAAGGAAATTTTCAGAACGATTCTAAATGTACAATAAATAGGAAATGGCACACATTATCCAAAAACAAGGGTTCTGCTTCATATAATGCTCATGATAAGCCTACATCTAGAACACAACAATGGTGTTTTATCGCATATAAACGTGCAGCTCTGTTCCATTGCATACCCGTCCAGACATCACTATAATTGATTTAAGCTTAGCCTTCTAGCTATATCTCCCCATTGCGATCATCAAAGGTACTTGTATGTTTCTTTAGCGTTCACATTCATTATCTTTTTTGCCTTTTTGGAAAAACACCCATCAGAAGATTTTCACTTTCTGTGATTCCAGGTTATTAACCAAGATGATATCAAGGCTCTCAAAGGAAGAAAGCTTATTGCTACACAGTAATAATCATTTTTTCTTATGTGTTTAATCATATCCCCCCCTCCACAAAAAAAACCCAAAATTGTTTCTTTGGTACTCCATTTAATAAATCGTGTTTCTAATTTTTAACTACTTATGTGTAGGACATGGAATGGATACTCAGTGAGAAAGGGTCCTGAATATGCTCCACAAAGAAAGAAATTTGCTGCTGATTTGACACGTGAGATGCTTCAGAGGTATAACTTATGTTTTTTTTTTCTTTTTAAGGAACTAGATGTTATGGTAATAATGTTTGCTGATTTTTTTATTTATTTTTTAAATGTGACTTTGAAGTGGCAAAGTCAGTAGTTATGATAATCTTATCTTGGACATCTTGTGTGGTTTTGTGTTACTCAGTGGTGAATGGAAGAGCTTAGAGTTCAAAGAGTATAACTTCAATGCAAAAGGTCAGCCTATTGAAGGTGGTCATCTTCATCCACTGAACAAGGTAAGAATATGCTTTTCTTTTTGTATACATCTCCTCTTTCTTTTATTCAATTTATAATGAGTACCAAACTGATCACAGTACCTGCTCAATGTCTCCATATTGGTTATTGGGTTCTCTTTAGATGCCATCTAGATTATTTGGTGGCTGCCATCTAGATTATTCCAAATCTAGATAATTAATGGTGAAAGTGAAATTGATTTTTGATTTTTGATTTTTCAGTATGCATGCTGAAGATGTGGCTGCTTATATGTGCATATTGGTTGCTGCCCTGAAAGAAGCAAGAGGTAATGGTTAAAGTTTGGTGGAACTAAGGATGATAGAGAGATGCTGAAATTGGTTTCAATACACTATATTTGATGGGATGGAATTTAGTTATTTATGTAATAACACTTGACTGGATAATTGCAACAGCATATATATAACGAGTTTATTATTTGAATGTTATTATCATGACTGGAACTTGAATGCTATAGTGTATATTTGATTTGGCTAAATGGTATCAGTTGAATTTGCCATGCTAATTGCCAATTGCATCAAAATAAAGTTATTTTTGTATCAAATTATTGTGGATGCAAATGTCCATTTGCATCCAAATTTTTTTTTTTGCATTGAGTTATTATGGATGCGAATGGACAAACATGATAGACCGTTTGCACCAATTGCATCCAAATAAAGTTATTTTGTATCGAGATATTATGGTTGAAAATATTCATTTGCATCCAAACACATAAGTGGTTGGGATGACTAATTGCAACCAATATAGGGTTTTTTTCAACAGATAAAAATCGATGCAAAAGGTAAGGTTGCAACCATTTCATCAAATGGATGCTGAAACTTAAAAATAACCATTTAATTGCATCCAACTGGCGACGATTAAAAATCGATGCAAAAAAATATTTGCATCGATTTTTCCTAGTTTTTGCAACCAAAACCTGCGATGCAAATGACCATATTTGTTGTAGTGATATGAAGATATGCCTTTTACTTGAATTTTTTACCACTCAAACCAAAACATGGCTTCTTCACATGCATGAATTATAACAAAACATCATCAATGCCAAGACAAAAGTGATGTTAATCGACAATCGAACATGTCTATCAAAACAACCCTATAAGGATATGAATGGCAAATGAAAAATAGATATTGACGTACCCGTGTATTACAGACAAGATTCTCAACAACAGTTTTCGATCTGTTGATTCAGTTGAGCTTTCAAAGCATTATCATTATCATCCTGCATAAAAATTTAAGCAGCATCATCATCTTGTAGACCAAATCCTTTAGAAAATGTTGCATTACTTATGGTCCAGATTCCTAGCTAGGCATCCCTAGGTAGTTCAGCATTCAGTTGCACCCTTTTGTACCAGCACACCAAAAGCTAAAAGAGAGATCAATTAGCTAAAGAATATCAACAGGTATTGTAGGATCGATCATACGTTGTTTAAAGCTAAAAGAGAGATCAATTAGCTAAAGAATAGATTAAATTTGTTTTCTTTTCTTTTAATTTCGAGCTAGGAATGATGATCATGAACCTGCATATATATAATATATCATGATCAGTTGTTTTCGATCTCTTCTCTGTCATTTTCCTCAATTTAGAACTCAATGCGGGATTGTTCATGATAATCTATATAATCGCGAAGATTGTGAATTTGTAATTATCTTGCGAACACGTCCATGCATGTATGCATATAAAACAAAGGATGTATAATAGATTAAAAAAGATCGACTTAATTAATAAGCTGTACTAACAACGCCTTGCAACAAATAAATGAATTTTCTTTTTCTTTTTCCTTTGTTTGGTATAGTGCTACTTACATATAGCAAAACCTACGTACTTACGTACGTATGTCTCGACCTTAAAAAAATACAAATCTACATATGTTTGTTTTCTTGTACACGTAACATGCAGTACTGTTTTTGTATAAAAAGTTTCACAATTCCAACGAACTAGCTAGTGACCATCGCCTCTATCGCTGGGTCCGGAGGGCAACCGTTCAAGCCAAGACGCCATGGTGTGCTTTGCCTTCTCATAGAATAATTGTGTCTCGAGGTGATTAACACCGGCAAAGTCCTCGCATAACACTCTGGTTGCTTCAACCCTTGCATGGCTCATCATGATGGCTACAGTGATGACAAAGATGACGATCAAAAGGGTGCTTGTCCTTCTGAAATTCATTTTCAGAGCGCCCAAGTTATAAATTACTGCAATGTGTGAAGTTTCTGCTCAAATGAAAAGGTTTTTGCTGGTATATATATATATGAACAGCTTTCAGCTCAAAATAAAGCTTTTGCTGCTCCTTGTGGATGTGTATGACCAAGTATGAGTGGGTAGTATCGGTATTTATAGGGCTGGAGATTTGTATGTCGTTCTGAACTGGGAGTTTAATTTGGTGGGCTTTCAGGGTTTACGTGTTGACTAAGGAGTTTGGATGGAAAGAGTCGTGCACAATCGAGCTGAAACATATTGGGGGCGCTTGGAGTCTTGGACCCTGAGGTTTGCTGGGTAAAGGGGATACCAACTGGGCTCCAACCAGGAAGGAGTGCAAAAACGTACTTGCTCGTTATTAAAATGGCCTTGTTCTTGACTCGATGTCAAATACGTAGGTGCGCACGTATTTCAAATTTCAAATAGAGTAATATTATGCATAACTTTTAAATAGATAAATCTCACGTAGATATTTTTGTACTTTTTTACGAAAACTTATGCAGGATTTGTCTATTTGAATCTTATACAAATCATTTCTCTTTTACCTATCAATGTAATCAATAAAATTAATTGTTTTTTTTAAGATTTATCATCTTTTACCATTTAAATAAATTAACAGTCACTTAAAATGTATTACAACAGCAAGTACAACTAGAGATGATATACTAGTCTAAGATGAAAAACGCAATATTTCTTAAACTGAAATTGGATTTTGGTTGACATCCTAATTAATTAATTAATTCAGTCCAATGTTTGGAAAATTTGAATGGACTAGATAGTTGGTCTTGTTCTTGTTTTTGAATGAAGTCCGCCAGAAAATTAGTACATACGTAGATAATAATATTGCATGTGTTTTGAAAAACCACCAAATATGACCGTCGACGTCCCTTCGTTTACGTATAGTGATCTTAATTACTGCATGCGCTTTGGCTTTTGGATTTTCAAACGTTTTGGTTTGTTGAGTCTACAACGTTTGTAAATTAAGGTCGTCGATACAATAATATAGCTAGCTAGCAAAGTTGGTGGGAGGAGCCGAGTAGGAAAACAGTCAAATGCATACGTCTGATCTCCACGTGTGTTTTTATATAACTTTTTCATCATATTTACTATTTTTAATTCCCTTAATTACCACTAAGATTAAAAATAATTAAATTTAAAATATGTTTCTGAAGTACGAGTTCTTGATAACCATATATATAATAATCAAATCCAAAGCTTGGAAATTTTGAATTGACTCGTTCTTGTTCCTGTTCTTGCTTTTGAATATTGGACTGCCGAAAACTGAGAAAATTGTTTAAAAGGAAACAACCCAGATGATACCGGACTACACTTGTTTATCGACTTCATGCTCTCGATATGGATAAAAATCCTGTTCAACTGTATGACTAAAATAGATTATTCAAATAGACTTTTTCAATAGATTATCATGTCAATTTCATTTACTGTTACTGTTGTTCAAATCTTTTAAGTTTGACTTTTGTAAAATCTTAAACAGACCAGACATTTCTCAAGAAATTAGCTGATTCGGTACTGAGTCATTCTTTTACACGCCCCCTGCCGCGTGCCTGCCATTCTCACTGTGACCCCTTGCAACGATTTAGACTGCGGGTTGCAGGTCCCAGTCACAAAGTGTAATCCAATAGATGCCACAGCAGATACCGACAGTCTCCTGGTTTGTACCCTGGTTTGGATAACATATAAGAATGATAAAAGGAAATTTTCAGAACGATTCTAAATGTACAATAAATAGGAAATGGCACACATTATCCAAAAACAAGGGTTCTGCTTCATATAATGCTCATGATAAGCCTACATCTAGAACACAACAATGGTGTTTTATCGCATATAAACGTGCAGCTCTGTTCCATTGCATACCCGTCCAGACATCACTATAATTGATTTAAGCTTAGCCTTCTAGCTATACAATGTTAATATGTATGGCCTTTAGCTGTACAAAGTTAAATCTGTTGGAAAAATAAAAGCCAATGCTGAGCTTGAAAGAAGAAAGTTAAGATGGGCAAAATCTGAAAGTCTAGAAATCCTTCGCCCTTTGCCTTAGTTCATTAAGCTCCATTTCAATATCAGCATCTCGGTACGGATATGCCTTGTTTGTGCTGGTAGTGACAGTTCTTCCTGGTGGAAGCTCTCCTTTCTGTCGGGAAAAGAAGAAAATCAAGGCAAAGTCCAGGGTTGTTGAGAAGGCATAAACTTAAAAGAAACACAGGCATTTTACAACAGGAGATTTTCTTTCCCTTATTTCTACCCGCCCGTCTGATTGCCTTCAAAAATTGAAGGAAACAATTGCAACCCAAATAGTTCTACTAAAAATGAGCAGAGATCAAATGAATTTATGGATTAATTCCAAGCAAAAGACAACCAGGAACTTGGCTGAATAGTTGAAAACATGTGCCTTCTCCCATATAATAAGGGGAGTATGAGGCATACCTTTGAGCTACCAGACAGTTCTTTCTTCAGGTTTGCTAGATCATCATCAACTGATGAGCCCTCTAGTAGTGCAAACTGCAACATAAATATTATGCGAGCATGGTTAAGCATGATTTCTCGAAAGGAGCCATCAAATGCAGGTGAATACATTATTATCCTGTGTGAGGAACAGATGGTGAATATTTAGCAGTGTATCACGCTTTAGAATAAACAAAATGTTAGATTATTGATTTCAGATGCTAAGAGGAATCTACAGATGCATGCACGTCCAACACCCTTTAAAACGTGGTTTAACATTCACAGATCTACTTTAAAACTCAGAGTTGCATTTTAACATACATCCATGTAAATAGACAGTGTATATATACATGTTCTAAAGCATATCCACATAGGGTGCTGAGCTGTACTCATTGACTCGTTTCCGGATTAGACTTGCTAAAGAACCTAAAAATTAATTCACAATAGATGCAGGAACTTACTCTGATGTTTTTTCACTCAGATAATCATTGATCTAACAAATATGGAATGCACCGAAGAGAAAGGGAAGTGGAGACTACCTTCCCTTCAAGATCATCAGTAGTTAATTGACCAAGAGCTTCTGATTGGGATTCCATTGCCAAAACTATCAAGATGAAAAGAATCAATAAATTTTAAATCGGAAAAAAATAGGATCAGTACGATATACAAAGATTACTTCTTTATGGAACAAGATTCCAGCAAAATTAAGATAATATGGAAATACTGACAGCTGACCGGGTTACATATTTGGGTTATTAAAACCATATTGTAACCTGAGTACTTATCCCAAAAAATGAAAAGAAAAGAAAAAAGAAAGAAATATTGCGACCTGTACTTTAAAGCTTAAGATGTACCTAAAGTGGCACTGTTTGAACAAGTGTTCTGTGGTGCATTCTTAAAGAACTCAACTGATCATATATTAATTCTTTGCATTTCAAATTTAAGCAAAAGGTAGCATGTTCTTTGTGATGCACACGAGGACAACTCTCTCTCTCTGTTAACTTCATATTTTTTCTTAAGGATAATGGCCAACTGAATACAGAGTTAACTCTTTCTGCAGCACCCTGGGCTAGAGGGAGGGTTGAGGGGGTTGAAATGCAGAAAATCCAGGATTGAAGCTTTTTATTCAATGTATAATAGGTGACTTGTGAGAGTAATTCTGACCATCTAAATGCATCACCTTTCTCTTCCATCTTTTCAAAAGCTGAAAGAGCATTGCTTGTATTGACGTTCCCCAACATCTCGCTCACTTTGCTTGCAGTCCTGAACACCAAAGTGGCCATTACTGACATCATTAAGTTGGCAACAAATAGGTAAAAGAACATAGCGATGCATTCAGGTGGTGGAAGACAAACTTCGCAGACTGAGCACGAGCTTTCAGAGTATCTTTCTTTGATCTTGCTTCCTGTATCTTACTCTCCAAAAGCTATATAAAACAAAATTTATAGAATGCAAATTTATTAAATACTTTATGTACACTAGTTATAGTTAATAGCATGGGAAGAGTCAGAATAACTGAAGGTTGCAAGTATAACCAGCATATGGCAAAGTTCATCTGCAGTCTTCTGGACACAAAATAAAATTGATTCTATCAAAATTAGCGTTTTGACCTGTTTTAACAAGCAGAATTAATTTCCTTGGTTCTGCCCAATTTCTTGCTTACATTTAAAGTTCAAAGTTGTTGCAAAATACGACTGTCACCAAAGATTGAAGATAAATATATCACAGCTCCTCTCCCCAGTTATTCATAGTTCTGATGATAGCTGGTCATCCCATAAAAAGAAACCCACTTATAAGTAAAATGCCATGCTACATGTAAGGAACAATACCATTTTTTGACAAAATAATGAATCCTAACAAACAAAAAAAGATCCAACTTATCAGAACAAACATCAACACATTAAATTTCATGGTACCTATAATGGAAATATCTTGTTGACAAATAACAACAAATTAAATGCGTTCTACCAACAAAAAAGATCCAACTTCTCAAATAATTTCATGGTACCTATAATGGAAATACCTTGTTGACAAATAGCAACAAATTAAATGCATCCTACCAACAAAAAAGATCCAACTTCTCAAATCAAATTAAAAAGAAGAAGAAAAAGATCCGTGTAAAATTGCTTTCTATCAGCTTGGCAATTATATTATGAAGATATGCTTTTGCTTGAATTTTTTACCACCCAAACCAAAACATTGCTTATTCACATGTGCATGAATTATAACGTAACATCATCAATGCCAAAACAACAGTGATGTTAATCGACAATTGAACATGTCTATCAAAACAACCCTATAAGGATATGAATGGCAAATAAAAAATAGATATTGACGTACCCGTGTATTAGAGACAAGATTCTCAACAACAGTTTTCTGTTGATCCAGTTGAGCTTTCAAAGCATTAGCATTATCCTGCATACAAAGTTAAGCATCATCATCATCTTGTAGACCAAATCCTTTAGAAAATGTTGCATTACTTATGGTCCAGATTCCTAGGCATCCCTAGATAGTTCAGCATTCAGTTGCACCCCTTTGCACCAGCACAGCAAAAGCAAATAACAGTTATTTCTGCAAACTGTAATTCTCTTACAGTAACAATTTTTTTTCCTGATATAAATAGTAGAAGTATCCAATGGAAAATAAGAATCATGAAAAATAAAGAGACATCACAATTTTTTGTTCCAGTATAATATGTAAATCTGGTATTCTTTTTTTTATATAGGCAGTATAATATGTGAATCCGGTATTATAATTTGCCTAACCCCTCAAGAATCAAGTTAACTTGGTGACACATTCCCTAAACGGATCCCAATTATCATCTTCAATTGTAAACCATGTTCTGGCATCTTACCATTCTTTAAAAAAAAAACAAAAAAAAAAGCTATTTTATTTTTCATAATTTCTTTGCAAAGAAAAGGAAATTCAGCCACCTATTTGATCTTATAATGGATAGGCTGGATCTATGCAATCTGTAAATGTGGTAAAAATAAATTGCACTATTTTTCAAAAGCAGAAATGTAAGAAAAATGAACAAAGAAACAATATGAAACTTTTTTTGGGATGAGTAAGAAACAACATGAATAACAATTCAACATTAATCAGTTTCTACAAGTTTAGCATTCAAATTCAGCTAGAATGTTCATTGTAAATCCAAAAAAAAGAGAGTTGAACTCCTAGCAAGAACTCTTTTACTAAGATGATAATTTACAGCATAAGATTTACGCCTCTTTAGGGCTTCCCGTGCAAGATCTTCTTCTCCTTTCTGTAGAGCAAATTGAGCCTTACGGTACCTGTATTAAACATAAGGCACACACGTATTATGCATTACTACTATACTTAGGGAATCAAGATAATAATACAACCATCTATTACCAATCTTCAGAAGCTTGTTGTGCAGCCTTATACTTGTTTTCCAACTGCTTTTGAGATGCCAATATCTTCTCACAAAAAAAATTCAATTTTAAAACTTGGAACTTTTGTTTTGGGGAGAAGGGGTGGGGGTCCTTAAAAGTAAATGCCACACAACAACAACGAATATAGATCAGGATTATAAGATTTTTTAGTCTAGCAAGACTATAACATGCCACTGATATGTTTAGTAAGTGGTTGAATGCCGTAATTGGTTTGCCCTTTGCTTAGTTCTAGAAGAATGAAAAAATAGTGAAAGAAAGGTCAGAAGAAGAACAATTGATACTTACTTGAGCTGTGGCCTGATGCATCTTTGTCAAGTCATCATTCATTTCAAGCACTGTTTGCTCTAGAATTTTCTCCGGATCTTCAAAGGAACTTATAATTGCATTTGCATATGACTGCAGTTAGGAGAGCGCTTAATTATATCATATGGATTATATAACCAATAGCAGTCAGTAGCCTCTCATGATAAGCATACCTAATTAATTTAACGTGAATGCATGCAAACATTTCCAGAAATCTCACCTTGACAACCCTAGAAAAGCGGTCAAAAAGGTTCATACCAGCAGCAAGTGAACCTCCCCTTTGTCTACTACGGGATTGGTTAAAAGTAGTAATTCTTATCCCTGTAACTTTTCCTGTGACTGAAGAAATATTTCCCAAATTATGGGTTCAAATGAGATTTTTTTACACAAGTAACAGCGTACTCCAGAGGGTTTAAATAAGAAATACAAGTGAAATTGCCTAGGGAGGGAGGGAGGGAGAGAGAGGAGGAGCGGGGGGGGGGGGGGGGGGGGGGGNGAGAGAGAGAGAGATTTTGGAATTCCAGACAGGGATTCAATCAAAGTATTGCAATTAAGAAATCAAACTTGTGATATGGAAAATAAAATTATATCGAACAATAGAAATCCAGCATACTAATCACTTTGGAACTTTCAACTCATTAAAAGAGCACGAGATTCTGGGATTTTTTTTTTTTTTCTTTCTAGGCTTCATCAGTCACTTGTCCACAGAAATGAATATGCTAATTAATTTAACAAGTTCCTTCAAGTATTAGCAGTCTATCAAAGAAACTCCTTAATAGCATCCATTTAAAAAAAGAGAAAATCCAATTTATTTAAAATATCAGACTTCAAATGTAATCATCTCCTTGTATATGTCACAATCCAAACTCACTCTTTGCTTGAGGAACTTCTTATGTTTGTGGACTAGTTTGAGAGGCGACTTTACTTGGGAGAGTTCCTTTCCAAGTATTCACCACATGCAAGTTGCAACTATTCAAAATTAGTTATCTCGTTATATATGCCACAATCTAAATGGCTCGAAAAACATCCTATGTTCGTTGACTAGCATGAGACACAATATCACATGGGAGAAGGTGCATGACAACTGAGTTTACATCTTTCCATAAAATTAGGGTCAGAAACATGTTTGAATCATGTGCTAACAAATGAGATCAAGCTCATTTCAGTACCATCTAGATCATGGAGAAAATATACATTGAATCTAGTATTTCCTATACTTGATCGCTCTGAAAGATAATAAATTTACTTATCCCCCCAAAAAAATAACGAAGTCAAAACAAGAAATGTCATTACAACTCAGTGGTTCATCTCATTGTTACCCCCGTTAACAATTATATGAGTTCAACAGGTGTTTTAGTCTAGTTTACTCATAGTTTTGTGTATTCGTGTGTTAAGTATTTGTTATGGAGTTGTGTAGGAATGTTATTATTGAAAAGAAGTGTTTGGAACTCAAGAAGCTTGATGAAAGAAGGTGGAGGTTTACTGAGATTAGTTTTCGAGTGGTGAGATTTATTTCCTTCGACCAGGATGCATTGAGTTGGTTGGCTGACACGGTGAAGGAAGGAATAGCACATGGGGGGTCGTCGGAGTTTGTGAGATCGAAGCGTAGTGGTACTCAAGTACTTATGTTCCAGAGGCAATGTAACTCCTTAGAGAGTTTTTTCACTCTTTCGGAGTTTGGACCAATGAAACGGCGTGGAATGCTATTGATCCCGGAGGGGAGGAAAGGTGAAGGGTGGAGGTTTCTTCGGGAGATGCTGCTGGAGCTCACTGCATCGTTCTCTGGTTTGGGGGAGAAAAACAGAGGTCATCCATGGCTGCCATATTTTCAGTCTCAGAAGGCTATACCTGTTGCGTCGTATAGAGAGGTGGTGTCTCGAGCTCCGAAAAATTCAGAGAAGGCAGAAGCTCTACCTACTATGGTGATGGAGCAGTTCTGTGATGGAGTTGGCAGGGTAGTGTCGGGGCCAAAAATGGAAGACGTGTTGCACGCTATGGAGGAGATGGAAAAACAAGTAGAAAGTCTGAAGGGCAATTTGCTTTTTTTGAAACAGTCTGTTTTGGAGTGCTTGTCGAGTGAAAAGGGAGTGGGCCAGGAAATAGCTTTGGGTGCTGGGCTGAGGGAAGCTAAAGGCAGGATAACGGGTGATTTGGACAAGGTGAAGGGATTGGAGGGTGATGAGCCGAAAGTGAGGCAGAATGCCCAGAAGGTTAACTCAAGGCTTCAGCTTTTGAAGGCAGCCACAGAGGCCCAGCCCAATTTAGAAGGCCAGCCCGTAAACGTAAATGCTGAAATTGTTCTCGTACGCAGCAGAAGGTTGATGGGTTGCGAAGGCATGGTGTCGTCGGGTGGCCCTCCGATGGTGATGGGTCAGTCGTCGTCGGCGTGCCCGGGGGAGGTGGTCTCACCGGCGAGTTCTGTGGTGCCGGAAAATACTTCTATGGGTTTTGGTGGCAGACGGGAGTTAGAGCTGAAGGTGAGTAACGCAGAGTGTGATGCGCCGGAGTCAGAAATTGCACAGAAAATGCCGATAGTGAGTGAGGAAGCTTTAGTGGGTCTTTCCTTGCCGGTAGTAACGCCGGAGCAGGGACATGCTGGTGTGGGTCTTCCGATAACTACTCTGGGAGGAGCCGAAAGTGGCGTTTTGTTGGTGGAGACTGCACAGAAAGTGACGCATGTGAGGGAGGGAGATTCAGGTACCTTTTCCATGCAGATTGAAAGGTCGGAGTTGGGGTTGCCTGCTGGGGGTCCGAGACTGACGCAGGTAGGGGCTTCTGAAGTATCCTCTCCTCCTATTTTAACGAACTCTTTTTGTTGCACTTCTTTGGTGGGGGATGGCAGTAACACAAAGATGGGGAGACTCACTGACTCTTTAGTGGAATCGAGAAGTGATGCTGAGTTGCAAGTGGCGTTGTTTGGGGATGATAGTGTCGGAGATGAGGGGGCTGTTCTCACTCCTTTGCGCACGCTTCCGCCTAGAATTGAAGAGGGGAGTAACTCCTCATCGTGGGTTTTTAAGAAAGTGAAGGAGATTCAATCAATTATAGGGATTTCTTGTCTTGGAAAGGAGGAACAATTTAAGGCCCTTCTAGTGGCCTTGGAAGAAAGCCATTCAAAATCAGCCATTAAGAGGGATAGGGAACTCAAGAGGTTAACTTGTTCCATTAATTAGGATGTGAAGGAAGGGAGTGGCGGGAGGGATAGATCGAAAGGAAGGGGTAGTTCAGGTTTTAATGCAGCCTAAGATCATATCTTGGAATGTACGGGGCTAAATGATCGCAATAAACGCCTTCATATTAAATCTCTATTGCGGATGTGGAAGGGTGATGTGTTGTGTTTTCAAGAAACAAAGTTGTGGAGCATTAATAGAAGCATTGTACGTAGTTTATGGGGGTGCTCGTATGTGGGCTGGTCTTATTTGGCGTCAGAGGGAGCCTCAGGTGGGGTTTTACTTATGTGGGATAAAAGAGTGGTTGAGGTGTTAGAAGAGTGTATTGGTAATTATTCCGTAGCAACTATGTTTAAAAACGTGGAAGATGGATGGGAATAGGCATTTGCAGGTACATTCGGGCCAAATGTGAATAGGGATAGGAAAGGTTTATGGGAGGAGTTGGCGGGAATTTATTCTTTATGGGATGTGCCGTGGTGTATGGGGGGTGATTCTAACATTACTCGCTTTCAGAGCGAACGATCGGGGCAGTACCGAAACTATGTGGCCATGGAGGAGTTTTCAGAGTTTATGTTTGATTTGAACCTCATGGATCTTCCCTTGGTAGGGGGAGAGTATACTTGGTCAAATGGTAGGGCTTGGTCGAGATTAGACAGGTTTCTTGTCTCTCCTGAGTGGGAAGCTCATTTTCCGGGGGTCTGTCAAAAACGTCTTCCTCGAGTCAACTCGGACCATTTTCCTATTCTCTTAAGACTATGGGGGGATTCATTGTGGTCGACGGAACTTCAAATTCGAAAATATGTAGCTTAAAGCGGATGGTTTTGTAGAGTTGGTAAGTGCTTGGTGGTCGTCGTATCAGATCTTTGGCACGCCAAGTTTCATTCTTGCAGGTAAATTAAAAGCTTTGAAACAAGACCTGAAGAAGTGGAACTTGGAAGTTTTTGGCCACACTGACAATCAGAAGCTAGTCCTCCTGGAGGAATTGCAGGAAATAGAGGGACAGGAATTACAGGGAGAGATCTCTGAGGAGGGTTTATTGAGAAAGGCTACGATCACGGCAAACTTGGAGAGAGTGTTGTTGGCTGAGGAGACCTCGTGGCGCCAAAACTCCAGGGCACTCTGGTTGAAAGAAGGAGATCGGTGCACTAAGTACTTTCATAAAGTGGCAAACTCTCATAGGCGGAGTAATGCCATTGAGGCTTTATACTCAGGCTCCGAAGTGCTATCCTCAACCACTGATATAGAGAACCATATTGTGCTTTTCTATGAGTCCCTTCTTACCGAACCGGTTGAATGGAGGCCGAAGCTTGATGGTTTGCGTTTTGAGACCATTGATACTCAGAGTGTGAATGTGCTGGAGAGATCCTTTGATGAAGATGAGGTTTACAAGGTCATTTCTGGAATGGCAAAGGATAAAGCGCCGGGACCAGATGGTTTTTCTATGGTTTTCTTTCAAACTTGCTGGGACATACTGAAAGGTGATGTTATGCAGGTATTCAGTGAATTTCATTCTTTTCAAAAGTTTGAAAGGTCTCTTAATGCGACTTTTATTGCTCTTATTCCCAAGAAACAAGGGGCATCGTACATAGAGGATTTTCGGCCTATAAGCCTAGTTAGTGGTATTTACAAAATAATTTCGAAGGTGCTGGCCAACCGATTAAGCCCCGTGATGGAACAGATTATCTCCAAGCCACAAAATGCTTTTATTCGAGGGAGACAGATTCTCGACTCAGTGCTCATTGCTAATGAGTGCTTGGATCACAGGTTGACGGAGGGAGTTCCAGGTATTCTTTGCAAGTTAGACATGGAAAAGGCTTATGATCATGTGAAATGGGAATTCTTATTATACTTACTGCGAAGGTGTGGGTTTGGGGAGAGGTGGATATCATGGATGAGTCATTGTATTTCTACAGCAAGGTTCTCAGTGCTCGTTAATGGTACACCGGTTGGCTTTTTTAATAGTTCTCGAGGGTTGCGACAAGGAGATCCATTATCTCCGCTTTTGTTTGTTATAGTTATGGAGGCCCTTAGTCAGATGGTAAAGGCGGTTGTGGATGGGAATCTCTTGTCGGGTTATCAGGTGGGCAATGGTTCGGGTGAATCGATTATCATTTCACATCTTTTATTTGCAGACGATACCCTTCTCTTCTGTGATGCGGATATTAGTCAGATCCAAACCCTACGAGCATTGTTACGTTGCTTTGAAGCAATGTCGGGACTCAAAGTTAATCTTGGGAAGTCGGAGATGGTCCCAGTGGGAGCAGTCTCAAATATGCTCAGTTTAGCAAGCATGTTGGATTCTAAGGTGGCCACTCTGCCAATGAAATATTTGGGCCTACCGTTGGGCGCAACTTTCAAGGCTAGAGCTATTTGGGATGGGGTAGTGGAGAAGATAGAGAAAAGGTTGGCTGGGCGGAAAATGATGTATTTATCGAAAGGTGGTCATCTCACTCTTATTAAGAGTACCCTCACTAATCTCCCCACTTATTTTCTATCACTATGTCCTATGCCGGTAGGAGTGGTGAATAGGATCGATAAACTTTTTAAGGCGTTCTTATGGGGGGGTATCGGGGAGGAGAAGAAATTCCATTTGGTTAAATGGAAGACAGTATGTGCCCCAGTAGTGCAGGGGGGGTTGGGTGTGTGTGACTTGAGAACTTTTAATAAGGCGCTGTTGGGGAAATGGTTGTGAAGATATCATTCGGAAGGGGGATCATTGTGGAAGACAATCATCGATGTCAAACATGGAGAGGCTTGGGGTGGATGGTGCTCTAATGAAGTGAGGGGGGGTATGGTGTGAGTCTATGGAAGTTTATAAGGAAGGGGCGGCCATGTTTTGAACAAAAATTTTGTTTTGTATCAGGTGAGAACAACCGGATCAGTTTTTAGCGGGATGTGTGGTGCGGAGACCAGGCCTTGAAAAGGGCAATCCCGGCTCTTTATAGTATTGCTGTGAATAGGGAGGCTTCAGTGGCGGATATGCGCTTCTTTTCGCATGGCTCTCTTCAATGGAACATTATTTTTAGTAGGAATTTCCATGATTGGGAACTTGCTAGTGTATCAGATTTTTTCAGCTTACTATACTCCAAGGGAAGGTCAACAACACAGGAGGATAGATTGAAGTGGAGGTCTAACAACAAGAAATGCACGGTTAAGGAGTATTACAATATCTTGAAGACACAAGATCATCTTCCGTTCCCTTGGAAAAATATATGGAGGTCTCGAGTGCCCTCCAAAGTTGCCTTTTTCATATGGAGTGCGGCACTAGGGAAGATCTTGACAATGGACAACTTGAGGAAGAGGGGTTGTGTTATGATAGATTGGTGTTATATGTGTAAAAAGAATGGAGAATCTGTGGACCACCTGCTACTCAATTGTGAGGTAGCAAAGGGGCTATGGGATGAGATTTTTCAAAGAATTGATGTTCCTTGGGTGATGCCCTTGAGGGTTGTGGATCTGATGGGTTGTTGGAGGAAGATGCAAGGCTGTCATCAAGTGGCTGAGGTGTGGAAGATCATTCCGCTATGTATCATGTGGTGTCTTTGGGTAGAAAGGAATGCACGCTGCTTCGAGGATAAGGAACGAACAAGAGAGGAGCTGAAGAATTTTTTTCTACACACTCTTTTGTCTTGGTTTTCTGCCATTGTTCTAAATGGGGATAACGTTCATGATTTTCTGTCTTTAATTCAGCATGGCTAGAATGTATTGAGGTTTTCTTTGGTACACTTCCAGTGTACATGGCTTATGCCTTTTTCTTTTTTTCAATAATACTTTTCTCTTACCTATCAAAAAAAAAAAAAAATGTCGTTACTTGCTTCCAGTTATATTATCCATCATTGCCTTGAATGATGACATCTCAAAAGTTCTGGAGTTATTCTGCTTGTGCTCCGTACTGCCTCATCAATATAAAAAGTCCACACAAATAAGCTTCCCACATATATTCTTATTTGATACTTTTTTTTAGATAGTTCATTTCTTTGATGCTCCACCAAAATTATGTAATCCAGCAATATAAGCCAGAATTTAGCCGTTGAAACCCATTAAAAAACGATTACACAAATTAATGAACTTGTCAAAGAAAATATAGTGGGTTCAGTCCGGATATTGTTTTCCAAAGTTCATTACTGCAATATCACATTACCCAGCAATGCATAGAGAAAGAAAAAGTAATTTCAAATTTTTTAATAGCATATTTTCCTTAATTTGAAGCCAATAAAAAAACCCCACCTTACGAAGTCTAGTGAAATTGTTTGAATTGTATAAGTTCAATATTAAGTTATTTTCTTTTATTTTCTCTTTTAAAGTAACCAAACGGAGTGTAAGTTGAAACGCAGATAAGAACCCAAAAGATTTTTTTTTTAAAAAAGTCTAAGCGATACCCATTAATCCACGGAGCATTATCAGCAAGAAACGCATACCTCCACGACCGAAAAACGACGTGGTGAGGGGCTTCCTGACCATGCATAGACTGTGAGAGCTCGAAGAAGAGGGCTGGAACGAAGAAGCAGGCGCTGAGGCCAGGGTTAATCCGGTAAATATATGCACTTTCGCGGACATTTTTACTTGCGAAATCAATAAAATCGTTGCGGAACAACGGAATGGTTCCAAAAATTTATGAATAGAGTAGAAGATGAAGATATTGATTGGGGTCGCCTTTCTCCAGTGAATGGTTTTGAGTTTTCGGGGTTTTCGAACCTGTATTGAACGGGCCGGGCCGGGTCATCATAAGTTGGACTAACTTTTGGTTTCTTCTATGATCTATCATCCCAAATTGGATAACAAAATGGACAATATCTTTCATTTTTATTTTGATTTGATTTTTTGGGGAGGATTGTTTCATTTTTGAGTGCATCCCAGATCAAGTTGCTACAATATTTCACATGAAAGACAATAAGGTTGGGAATTTTAAACTTTGCAAAATCTAAAAATATTATATATATAGAGTAACATTATATACAGTTGTGGAGTATGTAAATACCGTGCAGTCATTTTGAAAAATAGCAAGGTCTATTATTAAAAAATTAATTTTTTTCATGTGCGTCCTATATTTATTCTATGTACAATCCCCATATTGGGACTGCAATGCATGTATAGGCAATTTTATTTTTAAAACTTTATAAAATTATAAAAATATTCATCATAAAATGATTTTTTTTCTCATTTAATAAAGGGACTGCAAATAAAATTTCTCTCATTCATTTTTTTTAAATGACTGCACGGCGCTTACGTATTCACAACTGCAACTATCATTTCTCATATATATTATATATATATATATATATATATATATATATATGTTTAAAAAAGTCATCCATTTTATTATTATTATTATTATTATTATTATTATTATTATTATTATTATTATATACTGATCAATATTGCTTTCTTAAGGTGGGAATCAAAACTCCCTCTCCCTCCATCAATATTATCAACTTAATGCCATGGGTGCGATCTATGTATGAGAAGATTAAGGATTTTTTTTTTAAATTTTTTGATAATAAGGAAGGAGAGAGAAATAATGAGTGTTAATTTTGAAACATCGTACTTACAACCCTACTTCTAAAAGTACAAACAAGCCTCTCCATATTTTTCAGATAAGCATTTCTAATCATGCTTTGATACATTTTTCTTGGTTTGGAGGAAAGGGAAAACTATGCACTGTAGATTTTTTGCACCTTACCTTAGGGATACCTTGCAGATCAAGCTTGAGAATGCACTGGTTGAATTAAGGAGAAAAGACCAATCCCAAATACTCAACACGTAGCCATGTAAGTAAGTTTTATATAGCCATCCTCTTTTTAACCTATAATTATGAATAACTTATTGGTAGGTTTTTGTCTAAAGTATCATTCTTTGCCTTTAAGATTTAACTTCAATTGGTATGTTTTTCTTTTGTAGTAATAAAAAGAGGTGGGAAATAAAAGAAGAGTGTGCTTGTTGGTATTAACTCCTACAAAGGCTTGATTTAGGCCGTCAGAGATGAGATGATTTTAGATAAAATATGAAAGTTAAATAAAATATTGTTAGAATATTATTTTTTAATATTATTATTGTTTTGAGATTTGAAAAAGTTGAATTGAAATTTGAAAATATTGAATTATTTATTATATTTTGTGTGAAAATTTGTATATGATGCAATGGGATGTTTTCTGAATCCAAATGAGGAGATTTGGTTTAGGTAGTCAGATGAGATGATGAGAGAAATCTGTAAATAGTAATAAAGTAGTTTGTAAATAGTAGTAAAATAGCTTGAGTTAAAATTTTTATTGAATTTTAAAAAATGTGAGAAAAAAAGTTAAATAAAAATATTATAAAGTTATAATATTGTTATAATATTATTTTTATTTTAAAATTTGAAAAATTAAATTATTTTTTGTATTTTATATATGAAAATTTTGGAAAATTGTAATAGCTAGTAATTATTATATGAAAAAGTACGAAAGAAAAATTAAAAAGTGTTTGTAATTGAATAATATTTTGATGTTGAAATGAGATAAGATAGAGTGAGACCAATTGCTTATCCAAATAGGGCCTTTCTCCTTTTATAAAGACAAAAAAGAGACTGAAAATGATCCAATGTGCTAATAGAACATAAATGTATGTCTTTAATACGTTATCAAGAGATTATAACATATTAATCTCGTCATTGTCTTTTTTTTGTCCTGTCGATGTTTAATCTAAAACATTTATTATTAAAATATAAAACTTTAAAATGATTGAACTATTGTTGTTTGTATAATATAATATTACAATAATTATAATAAATTAATAGATTAAATGATATAAAATATAAAAATTTATATATAAAATAAATGTAACATATCAATTTACAATTAAAGTCTCCTCCCATTAATTTATAAATTCATTTATTTAAGATATTCATACACATGCAACACAACACTAATCTTGTCTTGTTCTCTCTCATTCCCAAAAGTTATCCCAAAACCCTTCTCCTAAGATTCTCGCTCTCCCATCAAGGGGGTATGGGAGCTTCGGCAACTCCTCCCCTCTTTTCTTTCAATACTTTTCGATACCATCCATCGACTTTTGTCCGATCTTTCTCTTTATTTTTCGGAAATAGCATAGAGATGGACCAATCTATTGATTTTTGACCATCGGCAGCCACAAGACTTCCCAACTGCTGATCTGTTGGTTTCCATAAGAACAACTTCCATTTGAGTAGCACGTGAGTCTCAAGTGCCGCAACGTCACAGTGCATGTTTTGCTACCACGCGTGGTAGAAATGGAATCAATGGCCTTAAATCTTACAGATCCAACAAATGTCTTATCGCCAACAGTGGCGCATGATTTCCACGTGCATTCACAACCAACCAGCCGATGTATCAGACCAACTAACAATGTTATTTTCTTATATTATCGCTTATTCATGAGGAAAAGGAAATGGACGTCTCTTTCAGCTAAACTAAACTAGCTAAATGCAACACAATACAATTTACTGTGTCTTTTAGTCACAATAGTGTCGCAATCTATTTATCAGACTACAAAAAAATGGGTTTAAGCTGTTTTTTTGTAAGAAGAAAAAAGATATTTGTAATTGTGAAGTACACAAATGCTGTATAATTTATTTTTAAAAAAATTAATAAATACGAGACTTACATAAAAAATAATAATAAATAATAAAAAAGAAAAAACACAACACTTTCATCTTAAAAATGCGGAGGTGGGCTAGAGCACAAGATACTTGCCACGTGGAATCAGTAGAAGTGCCAAACCAGCACAGAGAGAGGTTTTTTTTTATTTTTTGATGAATTGCAGAGGGATAGATACACTCTCATATATATGACACGCCAAGATTTCGTTATCCGTTTCCGAACGTTACGAGCTCCTCGCTTCACAAGGAGGATGGCTTCTCTGTTGCTTCCAATTGGTAATCCACTCTTCTAGTTTCTTTCCATTATAATTTTATTTTCCAAGTTCCTTACTCGTAATCATAGTTCTGAAAGCAACTTGCAGATCATGATTTAGAAACGGCAAACTCTGTGCTTTCTTTTGTTTCTTTCTTTTATGTTATAAAAATTGCAAACCCAGATAGTTTGTAAATGTGATTAGTAATGAAGCTTAGCTTCGACTGCTTGGACTTTGGCGAAAAGAAAATGAATGGTTTTTTTTAGTCGATGCAAGTACTTATTGCAAGGTAAATGTGTCTAGTTCTTCTTCCAAGCAATCGGCAATTCTAAGTGGCAATTACGTTTTCTATGATTTTATGCCAGTTCAAATAACTTTACTCTCTTCAAATTAATGTCTAAAACTATCTCTCTCAAAATTCAGAAGGCCCAGATGCTTGGTAGATTGACCAGATTATGCTCAACTTTATACATATAACCATCTGAACTTTGAGCCGGTTGTAGCTGACGAACCAAAAGTGAAATATTCAAGAATGATAACATTTCCTCTTCGTTATTCCCGGGTCCCCCATATGTTGCGCGTTTGAACTTCCTGCAAAAACTTGTTCTATTCCTGTCTGTTTTGCTGCTGTACATGACATGCGACCCAGATATTTGCTCCTGTCAAATTTGATAAAATGCTTTTTTTTTTTATCTTTTTTTTTTTTGTAATGTAAAATTCATTTTTAATATTGATAACATTTGCGGAAACAGCTCCTGTCAATGTGATGGCATTTAAAAATAAAAGTGTGGTCCAACTTCTTTTAACATTTCCTGTTACTTTTTTGTTTCAATATTCATTCCTTTTTCTATGACTTCAAATGCGATCTCTTGCTCCTAAAATCTTTGTGATATTCCAATTGTATCAGGTTCTGCTTTTGGCAACAGTCTGTTTGCCAATCATCAAGCCATTTCCAGTGATAAAGTTCGCGGTCTGGTTGTGAAATGCTCAACTTTGGATCTTAAGGCTGAAGGTTCAAGGGCAAGTGAATTGAGGGATGAGTTCAATGTAATTAAACGTAGGGATGTAATTGGGCTGGCTTTTGGATTGTCAAGCCTCTTTATGGATTCATTTGAAGCCAAGGGCGCTGGCTTGCCTCCTGAGCAGAAGCCAAGACTCTGCGATGACACTTGTGAGAAAGAGCTTGAAAATGTATGGTGAGATTACACGGCCCCTTACCTGCAAGAATATTTTTTCAGCACTTCAAATGTTTACTAATTAGTACAGTATAAAGATGCCTCCTCACTGAAGCAGGTTACATTGTACTATTAAGATAACAATTAAGCTGGTGAAACTTAAAACATAGCTGCCGCCGCTGTAGGATTATAACTCTTGCATATGCTACTATATACATTCGTAATATGCTATATATGCTATTCTTTGTCCAACTTTATGTGGGTTTATAACCCTTGCCTCGAGCACTGAATGCCTGTTAATAACTTGATTCTAGACATATTTATAACATGTCTTGATGTCCTGAGGTACAGCAACAAAGTGTGGTTTCAGTAAATGAGGAGTCTTAAAAACATGCTCAATCTCTTATGTCTATTTGAGCCTTCTCATGTTGAGCTAAATCTCTCCTCTACATTTACACTAAATATTGCATCTCTCTCTTTTAAGACCATTTTGATTGGTTGTCTCTCATTCAATAAAATTTTTATCACTCAAACTTTTCTATCTATTTTTTCTTCTTGCAACTTTCCAGCATTATACTTAACAGTCATTCTGAAGCATCCTGAGGCTAGAGTCCTACTCATTGGGGCTTAGTTCTCACATTATATGTTGTTTCAACATCTTGCCCCTCACTTATTACGTAATCGATCTCTATTCAAGTTGGTCAAGTAATTACGGCATGAGACTCTTTGTTTGTACTGATCTCCATGTTTGCTTCATATTATGTCAATTCAAACTATTCTCTTCACATAAATGAAATCCATATTGTCATCATGATGTGATCAAATTAATCGATTGAATCCTGAAACTTTGTTTTTGTAATGAAACCCAGTCAAATATTAAAGGAATTACATTGGAATAATTGCTAGATGATCTGAAAGAATAATGCCTAAGTACTAAATGAATTCCAGCAGGTTCTCCCCAGCCTTCTTACACTACCACAATCATTTTGGTGTAAACTAGTTCTTTTTTTCTATAACCTGAATGTTTTCCAACCATCCACACTAGTGTAATTGATTGAACCAAGAGATCGATCTTGAGTGTGAGAAACATTTAATCAACTTCATGGCAGTTATTGTGATCAATGCTCAAATGGTGGCCCCAGATTAACATTATAAAGGCCACTATTACAGTGAGATTGTTTTTTTTTTTTTTTTTTTTATAAGTAAAAACAGTGAGACTGTTGTGGTTCAAACATTTTCTATTATATACAAAGTATCTGTGATTGTGAGTTTGCATGTAATTAGTTTTGAATTAATATAGACTATTGACTTCTATTGTTGATGATCTTATGCTCAATGTTGGATTCACTCTTGAATGAAGGTACCGATGGTAACTACAGAGTCTGGTTTGCAGTATAAGGACATAAAAGTTGGTGCAGGCCCTAGTCCACCAGTTGGATTTCAGGTGGGCAAATTAGTCTGGCTCTTGCATATTAGTTTATTCCTGCAGCATGTGATGGTGAACCTATATATGAAGCCATAAGCAGCAATAGGAAGAGCCAACAATAGATGACTTTCTAGCTTGTGCAAAGAAATTTGTACCTGTAAATTTAATTTATGGATGGTTCTCCAAATTACATTGCCAATTAACTCTCTCAAGTTGCACTTTAGCCATATTCAGAATCAATTGGTGAATGACATCTTTAGTATGGGTCTATCCCATGCCTTCAATATGGTTAGGAAACTTGGTGCATATTCATCAAACTGTAACTTAGGAATTGGCAAACAACTGTAGCAGTCATTGCTTATGCAGGAGTAGGTGATGAGGCTTCTTTGGTAGTATGATCCTTCTCAGTTTCCCCCCATTCTTATTTCTCATCCAAAATTCTCTAGTCAAATAACCTATTTTAATTCCCGTGTCCCGTCAAAGTCTGCCTGCCTACTCTGTCAAAGATAGCTTCATATTTTCGCATTATTCATTGAATCAGCATTCACTCCATAGACTTTATCCATCAACATATTTAGCTGGTATGCATGATTAAAAAGCTTCGCTGACTTAATTAAGCTTTTCTAAGAAAGGACCTTCTTTAAACTGGTCGTTGAAGTATACAGTTGCTTATGTTAATATAAATGAGCATGAAAATAGTTCTACATCCTCACCTTCCTCCTCGTACCAATATATTGAGACTTAGTTCTTACTTCATGTTATGACCATTTCTTCTGTTGATATCACTGTTAGGTGGCTGCTAATTATGTTGCCATGGTTCCATCTGGACAAATATTCGACAGGTAAGAACATTGATTACATGGAAAAGGTAATTAAGCTCGATATCTCTAAATTAGGGTCAGACTTTGAATGTGTTCTTAGGCTGCCATGTCCTATTTGTCTTACATAGGACTTAAATATAGACTTTTGATCGAAATGCGCGTTGGTCCCTGACCTATATGTCAGATTCTAAGACTGTTTTCCAATCAAAACATTTCTATTTTCCTTCAACTTTCAACACAAACATGTTTTAACCCCCAAATATATTTTCATCTCCCAGAAAATTCATCTAATCACTAGTGGACCTCACCACTTTCACAAACACCAAAAATCTCTTATAATTTTCTTTCCAAATATCTTCAATGGACTCCACCAGTCACAAACATAAACACAGACACCTCAAAATTCTTTCTCAAAATTCTCAGAATTTGTTATGCTATAATTTTGTCCAGGAAATAATGATCTTGCCAATTTAGTGCTGGATAAAAACTTTAATACCCATCTTATTGTCACTATGGTAATTGTAATTATTATACTCTGTAGACATTTCTGTCCTAGATGTTCATGTCAATGTTGACATGGCATATTAGGCCACAATAAGGCTCACAAGATCGGAGAAGATAGTGCCACATTACACCCTTCTGCTGCCACACCAATGTTCCTACCATTCTTCTCTAATCTTGTGAGCCATTTTGTGACTTTACATCACATTTCATATCAACAATAGGCGTTATTTGCATGGTGACAACAAAACAGGGCAAGGATCAAATTGAAGCATTTTCAAAACATCAAGCGCTAAATTAATACAATCAATAGCGAGGGACAAAATTGAAATCTGGCACCTAGTTATGCAATCAAAGTTATATGAATCAACATATAAAACTTAATATGGCCCACATTAAATCTTAGTTCGTTTTAGACAGCCTAATCCTAGGACCCACTTTTGTTTGAAGTCCTGCACTGGCATGTCATAGGGTCTGAGAAACACTTACAATTTCTTTCTTCTCTGAGACATGTTCTTTTTAACTCTGCAGTTCATTGGAGAAAGGTCAGATTTACATTTTTCGTGTTGGCTCTGGTCAGGTGAGCTTTAGAAGTGGTTCCTAATCCTTTGTGATTTACAGGTCGCCAAGAAAAAGAATGTTAATTTATTGCATTTTATTAATTCAAACCATTTCTCTCGAGTTCCTATAAAAAAATCATTGCATTCTATTCAGTTCAGTCTAAGCAATTGTGGTATTTTTGCTGCGCACACTCCTAATTTTGAACTGTTAACTTGCTTATAAGCTTTTGTATACCATCATTAAGTTGGTTACGTCTAAATAAGGTTCTCCACCTTAATAATAAACAAAGGAGGTTCTCCACCTTTCTGGTTTCCTAGTCAAAAAAGAAGAAAAATAAATAAATTACTAAACAGATCCATGTAATGGTGATAAGCATGTTCCATCATGTGCCATGCTGTCCTCGGCCTGGGTAAATAGAAGAATTTTAAACTGGAAGCAGCAACATGGCTGTATCTCTTAAATGGTATCCTTACTTTATTCATATTGCTATAGAAAATTAGAAAGAAGACCTACTCTCTTTAAATGGACAAATTTCTCATGCATGTGCTCACTGTAAATTCTGCTACAGCTTTACTGATTATAATCTAAATGGTTAAACAGGTGATCAAGGGACTTGATGAAGGGATCCTGAGCATGAAAGCAGGAGGAAAGCGTCGAATTTTCATCCCAGGAGCAGTATGTTTTTCACTTGATATTTGATGCTGCAACATATTTTTGCTCATAATTTCCTTTTCCCTCGATTATTTTGATGCTCCCACACAAGAAAAAATATTCACAAAGGGGCATTTGAATTCATGTTCTTTTTATTGCTTTCTTGGAAATTTAGGGACATATAGTCCCAGCTGTGGGGATTGAACCCTAGATCAGAACCCGTCCCTGGGGGACAGCTGGAAGGCCAAGGCCTATTGGCTTTAGAATTCATATTTACCTTGCTTTTTTCGGCATGAGTCAGCTATGCAGATTCAAAATTTTCATTTTCTGTCCATGTGTCTTCCCGAGAGCCAATTGCAAGTTTCTGTTCTGAAAAATGTTGGTGGAAAGGCTCTAACATGTATTGGGTTTGTTGCTCTTTGATTAGTTGGCATTTCCAAAAGGTCTCACTTCAGCTCCAGGAAGGCCAAGAGTGGCTCCAAACAGTCCAGTCATTTTCGATGTGAGTTTGGAATACATACCAGGCCTTGAAGTGGATGAAGAGTAACAGAATTCTTTGTCCCCTTCTTTTTTCTTGTCCCTTTTTTAACCTTTATTGGTATCTAAAACAAGTTCATGATTTCAGTACTAACAATGTAAAACTTCCATTAATTCATTAATTTCTTTTTCACACTGTACAAAAGCAGTATTTATCCTTCATTCCAAGCCTCAAATGCATGGTATGGTGGAAACAGTCAAAACAAATCTAAAAATTTGACCATGGCTCGACTCTTTTCTTTTTATTATGAACCAACTCTAAATACAAGTTCTTTGCTTCCATTGGCAGCAGCCAACTGCCGAGGAAACAGAACATGGAAGGAATTATTGGCGTAAAAGAGAAGTCCTACGATTCCACAACTCATACAAAAAATGAGGAGTTTATTTTATTTCATTGTTTAATATCATTATAATCAGTATTACTTCTTTTTTTTTTTTAAGAAGAGGATGGAACTCCATTCTATTAAAAGCCAATGGTTACATTCCAACACCTTGGAGTTACAGCATAGAAATCCAAAACCACGGTGTAAAAGTAATCAACCTAGTTATAATCTTAAAAAAAAATTCAGATCATTTACAACATAAAATGTGAGTACTAATTTATCAGTACGTGAAGTACCCATTTTTTCCTTGGGTGCTGTAATAAACTCTTCAGGCACCCATTTGTGCAAGTGCATCAGCCACTTGGTTAACCTCCCTGTAAACACGAAGCAATGAGGATACCAGGTCCCTTGGCAGTAGCCGAATCCTATCTCAATCGTCTTCACTTCCCAGTAAACCTATCCAGTCTATCATTATTTTGGAATTAGTTTCAACTTCCTTATTCTTGAGTTGCAACTTTGTCACAAGACTCTTAAGCCATCCAATAAAGCTTTTACCTTAGCCATCATGTTCGTACCTGGACTATAATAATTAGCAAAACCAGCCAATTCCACCCAACACCGCCACACTTACGTGAGTTGTCCAAGCTACATCTATCGATATTTAATTTGACATGGCCTGAAGCTGGCCTTAACAATTGTAAAACCATAACATTAGGAGATTTAATGGGAATAGGAGCCATACCAAACTACTGTAATATATTTATATCCACACTGCTTATTCTTTTGAAGGAGGACAGACATTTGATCCACAAGTGTCTTCAACTTATCTTCCATTCAAGCCTTACATCTCCTAAACTACAGGCACCAACTTATTACAGATGGTGGTATACCAGGATACCCACTACTCCTAACTGAGACACAACATGGGCTTTATTGAACCATTTCTCCACTATGGATTTCCAGTTCGTATACCATAAAATCTGAATCCCAGCAAAAAAGCAAATTCATATCAAGCCTGATAAAGAAACAATACTATGTACAAATTTATTCATTTAGTTGCTTGCTTATCATTATGGTAAAATCAGTATGTAAGTAATACGGTCTGGACTGTGATCCGAGAGCATCATACCAAAGTGGACTGGTCTAAATGGATTTGGCACAAAGCCATCCATTCATTGTAAAATTTATATTTTCATGTGGAGACGCTTTAAGAAGAACTGCTTGTTGACTCAAACATCCAAAAACTACATATTGCATTAGCATCCGAGTACAATTGTTGCTCTGGCCATCGGACGGGGGGTTTTCCCTTGAATTACCCAAAGTGTACCTGTGGAAAACTCCTTACCGAGGTTCTGTGCAACCCAAGATTAGCTGGGACGTTGATCCTGGACACCCAGTACCAATAAAAAAAAAAAAGAAAAACGTTGCTCTGGCCCTGATAAAGAAACAATGGTATGTAGCATACTGATTTTACCATAATGACAAGCAAGCAAATGAGTGAACAAATTTGCAACAATTACTCGTAAGCACTGGTTTGATAAATGGTTGGAAGTACCGTTCTGATTCTGTCTATACGCTCACAAGAACAAGGCAAGGAGACAAATGAACTTGGATAAACTAGGAACCTTAAAAGACAATTTAGAAACAAATGTAATGTAAGACTGGTTTTTCAGTCCACCAGCTTTGATTATTCAATTCAATATAGCTTGCTATAAACTGTGCAAAACACACTGTAAAAAATAGAAAACATTGCCTATGCAAACTGGTTTAGCCAAGCAATAATACATGAACCTGTTTTAATGTGATAATAAAAATTTGCTATGCATAGTTACAATTTCTGGATAGTCTTGCCACCCAACGGCTAATAATTACTCTATTCTTACAGAAATATTGGGATTATGCAACGTATCATCAACAAAACATTTACTCAAACCCGAATATAGAAAAAAAGAAAGAAAAAACACTACACTAGCCTGACAAACTAAGATAAACAGAAGTCGCAATGCCAAGCGCGTAAACGCCGATTGCCGTCCCAATCAGGTCCTTTCCAGAACGAGTCACCGCCCCGATTCCAGCAATCCCGACTATTCCAATCGGAACTCTGTAGAGAACTGCTTTCCCAGCGTTCGACACCACGGCATCCGTGAACAGCTCAACGGCCCATTCCTTGAACTGGAAGGGCCCGAGAAGGGACTCGTGCTGAGCCGTTAAATCCTCTCTGCTGGGCTGCCGGAGAGTCACGGCTCGTAGGGCGGAGTCGACCTGGGCTCGAGATGGTGGAGAGGGGACCCACTTCATGATGAGAGGGTGGGGCTGGAGGGTGGATAGGGTGCGGTGGAGGTGGTCGGAGGCAGTGGCGAGTTGGTAAGGGAAGACGCCAGGGAAAGCGTGCTGGGTCAGGGAGATGCAGTGAGAGTAGCCTGAGTCGCATGCCGAGTCGAAGTCGGGCGAGTTTGAGAGTAAAGCCCTGACTCGCTTTGAGGCTGATATGCCCATCTCTCTTCTCTCTCTCTCTCCGCCTTTAGTCTGATACACAGCTGATAAGGTAGTTTTAAGTTCGATGAAAGTACTTATTTGCCCCTCGTCAATTCTTTTCTGTGATCACAAAAGAGCAACATCTTGTAGCACCGTGCGGAATCGCGGATGGATACACATTCCCCGCTCTCTCCATCCCTTCCGGGTTCCGCTAGATGGAATTCAGTCTAATAATGGGCTCTCTCAAATTCCACTTACCTCCACTGGGTCTTCTCCAAAACCTCCCCAAACCCCACCCACGCTTTTCTGTGGTCACCTGCGGCCTCAGGGGCGGACCCAGAAAGCCTCTGTGGAGGAAAAGTGTGCTCTCCTCGGAAGCCATTCAAGCAGTCCACTCCTTAAAGCTATCCAAATCGTCCACAGGCAGATTGGAGGGGGTTCTTAATAGTAGAGTTAGTAGGCTCTTGAAGGCGGACTTGTTGGACACCTTGGGTGAGCTGCAAAGACAAAATGAACTGGACTTGTCTCTTAAGGTATTTATATTACTCCTTGTTTAATATACCTGTGTTTTTGAGTGTGTCATAGTTTGAATTAGCCTTTGGAGTTCTGCTATATACATAAAGTTTGTGACTGTGTGTAGAATATTTTGCAATGAAAGAATGGGAGTCAAAATTAAATGTGTGTGAAGGAAATTTTAGCCTTTTATCGTCCTTCTAATTCCTAGTTCGCCTCTTCGTTTTTGGCCCTCAGTATTATGGAGACTCCGGTGCATGGATACATACGAGTATATATGCATTATTTGTCCTGTAGATATCGATATTTGGAAGATTGGGATTGATACCGGAAACCCTAATAAAATTTCAGGTGGAAAAAGGTTGGGTCAGATCCTTATTTATATACTTAAAATTCGAATAACTGATTTATAGGCTGTTTTGGGATGCGGTAAAATTTCTGTGCGAACAAGAAATATTAAAAATTAACTGGGGTTGTTCAAATGTCTCTCAAACGTAAATTTGCTTCCGTTCATTGTTCATTTTCCTTTTAGGAGATACAAGGAGCGTTCAATTATGCTAAATTATAGTTTACGGATGATATTTCAGACTGTTAATTATTTGGAACTAACCCCACCATGAAGAAAATGTGTTGGGATTTTTGGAATTGGCTGGCCTGTTCCTAATCCTTCCAAACGGTCAGTTTACGAGTTTCCAAGATGCTGACTCCAATCAAGAAAGCAGTCGTACAAAGTTTTGATCTACCATTAATGTATCATTTTAATTGCGCTATTTTGGTATAAAGTTGAATATTATTCTTTTGAATTTTGTATCTTCTTCTGAATATCTATCAGGCTTTAGGTCTTCCAATTTGTGCGCAAGGAAGAGTGGTATAAACCCGATCTGGTGTTATATTGTGACATGATTCTATTGGTGGGAAATAACAAATTGATTGAAATGGCTGAAGAGCTCTTTTCGGAAATGAAGAAAGAAGGCTTACAACCCAACACAAGGGCTTTTGCTGAGATGATTGGGGCATACATACGAGTGGGTATGATAGAAAAAGCCATGGAGACATATGAATTAATGAAGGAATCAGGTTGTACTCCAGATAGACTAACGTTTATGATATTGATAAGGAACCTTGAGAATGCAGGAAAACAAGAACTTGCAGCAATGGTAAAGAAGGAATGTGCTGAATTTGTTGATTATTCTGAGAAGTTCCTTGAAGAAGTTGAGAAACATGTAAGGTTTATAGTCATTGTGCACTTGTGCTTATTATTTTTTTATCTGAGTATGATGATCTTTGGCATGATTTCCTATGCGCCTTCATTAATATGGTGAAAATGAAGCTGTTGTCTTGCTGTTACATATAGAAAAATCTTTATCAGGAAACATTATTGGAAGAAACTTTCTCACTGCTTGTCATTTTATGAAGACATTGATATTTTCAGAAAGCATAAGCATTTTGTGTGATTCATGACAATAACCATTTTTTTTAGCTTTGCGGGATAGAAAAAATATGACAAGTTTATTATTTTATAAACAGTTTCCTGACTTAGACAGTGTTCTGTTCATCTCACTACCTTTAAGTAGCTGAATAAAAAAACCTCCATTACTTTAATTAGGTAGTTCGGCATGGACTTTCAATTTTGTTCTGATAATACTTTCAACTTCCAAGGCTATTCACTCGCGTGCATATTTAAATTTTTCATTCTAATGAACAACAAATGATGTAGAATGGTGTCACTTCAAAGTTCCATGCATGAACAAAGCAACCTTTCTCCCTAAGTTTACAAGTTTTTATGTTCATCAAGCTTGTTTCAACCTAGTTGCTGACTTGGGATCCTCGTTTGTTTCAGCGAAGGAAGCGATCACATAATCTTGTGTGATTACTGCCAGTACCTGGACTGCAAACCTTGGACAGGTTTACTCGGATAGTTATAACTGGAATGAGGCAACATGCTTAGCCTGGCTCGACTGTAGCTTGTCGAAGCATTTGTCAACAGTGATGAGATGATGAGGATCTACAGCATATGGTTTGGCACTGTTGTTAGTATGTGATAGTTGCAGCATTTTGAGGACCTGCCTTTGTAGGTTTCTATGTGGCTCTCTTGATTCCTCATTTCACATTAGGAAAAACTGGATACCGTAAATGTTTCTAGATATATATGCTGGGCATGTTATAACAGTGTAGTGTATTTCAATAGATCATTTCTCTGAGGCCTCTTCTGATTTAAAGGAATTCCGGATTATGTTTTCATGCTGTATTATGATTCTATGGCTACATTGTTAGAGGGGAAGTTAATTTTTGTCCGCTTATACTCTGTCAAATGTAGTTGCTCAGAACATGTCTAGAGGCATACGAGGATATCTAGGTTTTTCACTGCATGTTCTCATGCTTTCCCGAATGACAGGATCATCTGAAACCATGAAAATTTTTGGCCAAACAAAGAGTAAACCTAAAACTGCTCTATAGTTTGTAGTAATTTTTTTTTCTTTTTTTGATAAATAAACAATTTTATTGATCAAAGAATAGCAAAGCCTGTATTACAACTCTGATGCTCTAACTAGGTAGGTACATTACAGGCAAGAAAATCTTATAGTACCATGCCATTAAAATCTACAGCAATAGCCCAACTACAAAGAGTTCTAGTTTGTAGTAATTTACCGCAAAACCTACGACGCTTTGAACAAGGATGACCTTTGGCACCCATTTTGTGCAAGTGCATCAGCCACTTGGTTAACCTCCCTGTAAGCGTGATGCAATGAGATACCAGGTCCCTTGGCAGTAGCTGAATCCTATCCCAATCGTCTTCACTTCCCAGTAAACCTATCGAGTCTATCATTATTTCGGAATTGGTTTCAACTTCCTCATTCTTGAGTTGCAACTTGTCACATACTCGTAAGCCATCCAATAAAGCTTTTACCTTATCTATCATGTTTGTACCTGGACTATAATAATGTTCGTAAGTTGTCCAAGCTACATCTATCGATATTTAATTTGACACGGCCTGAAGCTGGCCTCATCCATTGTAAAACCATAACATTAGGAGGTTTAATGGGAATAGGAGCCATACCAAACTACTGTAATATTTGTATATCCGCACTGCTTATTCTTTTGAAGGAGGACAACTTCAACATTTGATCCGCAAGTAAGCTTTTAACTCGAAAACACACTTATCACAGTCTAACACACACTTTCCACAGTGTCCAACTTATCTTCCATTCAAGCCTTACATCTCCTAAACTATAGGTACCAACTTATTACAGATGGTGGTATACCCACTACAACTCCTAACTGAGACACAACATGGGCTTTATCGAACCATTTCTCCACCATGGATTTCCAGTTTCGTATACTATAAAATCTGAATCCAAGCAAAAAAGCAAATTCATATCGAGCCTGATAAAGAAGCAATGCTATGTACAGATTTATTCATTTATTTGCTTGCTTATCATTATGGTAAAATCAGTATGTAAGTAATACTGTCTGGTCTGTGATCCGAGAGCATCATGCCAAATTGGAATGGTCTAGTTGGATTTGGCACAAAGCCATCCATTCTTTGTAAAATATAGCAAAACCCTATTTATATTTTCATGTGGAGACGCTTTAAGAAGGAACTGCTTGTTGACTCAAACATCAAAAAACTGCATATTGCATTAGCATCCAAGTACAATTGTTGCTCTGGCCATCGGATGGGGGATTTTTCCTTGAATTACCCGAGGTGCACTTGCAAGAAACTCCTTACCGAGGGCGTGTGCAACCCAAGATTAATCGGGACGTTGATCCTGGTACCCGGTACCAATAAAAAAAAACCAATTGTTGCTCTGGCCCTGATAAAGAAACAAGGGTATGTAAAATCAGTATTACTTACTGATTTTACCAAAATGATAAGCAAGCAAATAAGTGAACAAATTTGCAACAATTACTCGTAAGCACTGGTTTGATAACTGGTTGGAAGTACTGTTCTGATTCTGTCTATACGTCACAAGAACAAGGCAAGGAGACAAATGAACTTGGATCAACTAGGAACCTTAAAAGAACATTTACAAACAAATGTAATGTAAGACTGGTTTTTCAGTCCACCAGCTTTGATTATTCAATTCAATATAGCTTGCTACAAACTGTGCAAAACACAGTAAAAAATAGAAAACATTGCCCATGCAAACTGGTTTAGCCAAGCAAATACATGAACCTGCTTCAATGTTCTCATTAAAAATTTGCTATGCACAGTTACAATTTCTGGATAGTCTTGCCACCCGACGGCTAATAATTATTCTGTTCTTACAGAGAGATTAGGATTATGCCACGTATCATCAACATAAACAGAAGTCGAATATAGAAAAAAAGAAAGAAAAAACACTACACTAGCCTGACAAACTAAGATAAACAGAAGTCGCAACGCCAAGCGCGTAAACGCCGATTGCCGTCCCAATGAGGTCCTTTCCAGAACGAGTCACCGCCCCGATTCCAGCAATCCCGACTATTCCAATCGGAACTCTGCAGAGAACTGCTTTCCCAGCGTTATACACCACGGCATCCGTGAACAGCTCAATGGCCCATTACCTGAACTGGGCGGGCCCGATAAGGGACTCGTGCTGAGCCGTTAAATCCTCTCTGTTGGGCCACCGGTGAGTCACTGTTCGGAGGGCGGAGTCGACCTGGGCTCGAGATGGTGGAGAGGGGACCCACTTCATGATGAGAGGGTGGGGCTGGAGGGTGGATAGGGTGCGGTGGAGGTGGTCGGAGGCAGTGGTGAGTTGGTAGGGGAAGACGCCAGGGAAAGCGTGCTGGGTCAAGGAGATGCAGTGCGAGTAGCCTGAGTTGCATGCTGAGTCGAACTCGGGCGAGTTTGAGAGTAAAGCCTTGACTCGCTTTGAGGCTGATATGCCCATCTCTCTGTCTCTCTCTCTTTCTCCAACTTCAGAGCAGGCTCAACAATCTTTAGCTAAAATTTAACTAAATAATTTATTTTTATAAATTTTAATTAGTCACTTTTTATAATATTAAATAATAGACTCAACAAATCTTTTATTATTTTATTAAAATATTAATTTTTTAGACAACAGTAAATGTTTAATAAATTACAAATGTTATAACTTCTTTTATATGTTTATTTATTAATTTGATATACTCTATGCCCTCTTGATAGTTTAAATGCAGTAACGATCGCATAAAAAATGTGAAAGAAGCTTGAGAATCCAAACTGCAGAAATCGCATAAAAAATGTAAGAAAAAAATCAATCAAAGCTTGAGAATCCAAGTTGCAGAAATTGCATAAAAAAAACAAATAAAACCAGAAGAATTAAAGTGAAAAAAGAATCCAACATTATTTTACTCTAAAAATAATGTTTAGTTAGTGAAGTTGGCTCAACAAATTTGACTAGCCATTTGGTTGAAGGCCAAATTTACTGTAGCTTTGTTGAGTCCATTATAAAATTTTTTTCCACATTTTAATTATTCTTTAGCTATATTTTAGTTTTGTTGGGCCACTACTAGTCCTCTTAATCTGATAAACAGCTGATAAGGTAGTTTTAAGTTCGATGAAAGTACTTATTTGCCCCTCCTCACTCCTCAGTATTTTCCTTTGATTACAAAAGAGCAACGTCTTAAAGCTCAGTGTGGATACACATTCCCCGCGCTCTTCATCTCTTCAGCTTGATGGAATTCAGTCTAATGATGGGCTCTCTCAAATTCCACTTTCCTCAACTGGGTCTTCTCCAAAACTTCCCCAAACCCCACCCACGCTCTTCCGTGGTCACCTGCGGCCTCAGGCGCGGACCCAGAAAGCCTATGTGGAGGAAAAGCGTGATCTCATCGGAAGCCATTCAAGCAGTCCACTCCTTAAAGCTATCCAGATCGTCCACAGTCAGATTAGAGGGGGTTCTTAATAGTAGAGTTAGCAGGCTCTTGAAGGAAGACTTGTTGGACACCTTGGGTGAGCTGCAAAGACAAAATGAGTTGGACTTGGCTCTTAAGGTATATATATATATATATCACTCCTTGTTTAATATACATGTGCTTTTGAGTGTGTCATGGTTTGAATTAGCCCTTGGAGTACTGCTATGTACATGAAGTTTGTGACTGTGTGTAGAATATTTTGCAATGAAAGAATGGGAGTCAAAATTAAATGTGTTTGTGAAGGAAATTTTAGCCTTTTAGTTTTATCGTCCTTCTAATTCCTAGTTCTCTTCGTTTTTGGCCCTGAGTATTATGGAGACTCCGGTGCATGCATACATACGAGTATATATGCATTATTTGTCTTGTAGATATCGATACTTGGAAGATTGGGATTGATACCGGAAACCCTAATAAAATTTCAGATGGAAAAAGGTTCGGTCAGATCCTTATTTATATACTTAAAATTCGAATGACTGATTTATAGGCTGTTTTGGGATGCGGTAAAATTTCTCTGTGAACAAGAAATATTAAAAATTAACTGGGGTTGTTCAAATGTCCCTCAAACGTAAATTTGCTTCCGTTCATTGTTCATTTTCCTTTTAGGAGATACAAGGAGCGTTCAATTATGCTAGAATTATAGTTTACGGATGATATTTCAGACTGTTAATTATTTGGAACTAACCCCACCATGAAGAAAATGTGTTGGGATTTTTGGAATTGGCTGGCCTGTTCCTAATCCTTCCAACCGGTCAGTTTACCAGTTTCCAAGATGCTGACTCCAATCAAGAAAGCAGTCGTACAAAGTTTTGATCTACTATTAAGTGTATCATTTTAATTGCGCTATTTTGGTATAAAGTTGAATATTATTCTTTTGAATTTTGTATCTTCTTCTGAATATCTATCAGGCTTTAGGTCTTCCAATTTGTGCGCAAGGAAGAGTGGTATAAACCCGATCTGGTGTTATATTGTGACATGATTCTATTGGTGGGAAATAACAAATTGATTGAAATGGCTGAAGAGCTCTTTTCGGAAATGAAGAAAGAAGGCTTACAACCCAACACAAGGGCTTTTGCTGAGATGATTGGGGCATACATACGAGTGGGTATGATAGAAAAAGCCATGGAGACATATGAATTAATGAAGGAATCAGGTTGTACCCCAGATAGGCTAACGTTTATGATATTGATAAGGAACCTTGAGAATGCAGGAAAACAAGAACTTGCAGCAATGGTAAAGAAGGAATGTGCTGAATTTGTTGATTATTCCGAGAAGTTCCTTGAAGAAGTTGAGAAACATGTAAGGATTTATAGTCACTTGGGCTTGTTATTTTTTGATTTGAGTACGATCTTTGGCATGATTTCCTATGTGCCCTCATTAATACGGTGAAAATGAAGCTGTTGTCTTGCTGTTACATACAGAAAAATCTTTATCAGGAAAATTTATGGGAAGAAACTTTCTCACCGCATGTCATTTTATAAAGACATTGATATTTTCCGAAAGCATAAGCATTTTGTGTGATTCATGACAATAACCATTTTTTTAGCTTTGCGGGATAGAGAAAAAAAAAAAAACAAGTTTATTATTTTATAAACAGTTTCCTGACTTAGACAGTGTTCTGTTCATCTCACTACCTTTAAGTAGCTAAATAAAAAAACCTCCATTACTTTAATGAGGTAGTTCGGCGTGGACTTTCAATTTTGTGCTGATAATACTTCAACTTCCAAGGCTATTCACTTGCGTACATATTTAAATTTTCCATGCTATTGAACAACAAATGATGTAGAATGGTGTCACTTCAAAGTTCCATGCATGAACAAAGCAACCTTTCTCCCTAAGTTTACAAATTTTTATGTTCATCAAGCTCGTTTCAACCTAGTTGCTGACTTGGGATCCTTGTATTGTTTCAGCGAAGGAAGCGATCACCTAATCTTGTGTCATAACTGCCAGTACCTGGACTGCAAACCTTGGACAGGTTACTCTGGTAGTTATAACTGGAATGAGGCAATATACTTAGCCAGGCTCGACTGTAGCTTGTTGAAGCATTTGTCAACATAGATGAGATGATGAGGATCTACAGCATATGGTTTGGCACTGTTGTTAAGTATGTGATAGCTGCAGCATTTTGAGGACCTGCGTTTGTAGGTTTCTATGTGGCTCTCTTGATTCTTCATTTCATATTTGGAAAAACCGGATACCGGAAATGTTTCTAGATACATGCTGGGCGTGTTATAACAGCGTAGTGTAATTCAATAGATCGTTTTGGACATCTCTGAGGCCTCTTCTGATTTAAAGTAACTCCGGATTATGTTTTCATGCTGTATTATGATTCTATGACTACATTGTTAGAGGGGAAGTGAATTTTTGTCCACTTATACTCTGTCAAATGTAGTTGCTCAGAACATGTCTAGAGGCATACAAGGATATCTGGGTTTTTCACTGCATGTTCTCATACTTTCCCGAATGATAGGATCATCCATGAAAATTTTTGGCCAAACAAAGAGTAAACCTAAAACTGCTCTATAGTTTGTAGTAATTTACCACAAAACCTACGACATTTTGAACAAGGATGAGCTTTATTTTATTTTTTCCCCTTTTGAAGTTAGTAATTGATTGGCTGATAGCACACATTATAACGGTGACAGCTTCTTTCGTGAAAGTCACCGGTAGATCAAAACGCTTCTGGCAGCACAATTTTTTATTTTTTGTATGATTTCATTTACCCAAAGCAAGAAAAGATGGCAAGCTTGAAAGGAAACCAATTCACCAGAGAAATCTAAACCTTGACTGGGATCTCCCCAAGCAGCCAGTTTAGATCCCAGCCAAGCAGCATTTCATCTCACTTCCCACTTTCAAATGCAAAGCTTTTATCACCATTTGATTTGTTTTATATTTTAAAAGAAAAATTTTTAAGGTTGAGGTTGATCATGGTGGGATAGGAGTAGGACGATGGTGTATTTTGTAGAATTTTCTGAAGAAAAATATGATAAAAAGAAAAATACCAATCTTGAGGTACAGCAGGGAGTTCGCCATTTACCAGGAATGAGTTAAGAAGATGTAAACAAAAAATGAATAGATAGGATGCAGATTCCTCTCGAGTCCATTCACGAAATGGTAGTGTCATACAACCAAAGAAATTATCTTTTTTCCTTTTTTTTTCTCCGATCAAAGCAAATCTACAAAACCTAGGAATACATATGCTTGTTTTTTTTGTGGGCCGGGGAGAGAACATTTGTAGATACAATACGAAAAAAAGGTGACGGAATCATGAAAATAACAAAATTCCAATCTGACCGTAAATAGCGAATGTCAAAAATTCCTTTCTAGCTAGCTAAGTGGCTGGGAGAGTTGTTGAACATACTGTGCCACATGAAGGCTGTTGAAAGCACCGTCTCAAGCTCTGCGTGAGTCCATTTTTGTGTTGGAAGGTGTTGAAGGAACATCACCAATTCCTGGAAATCAAGCGTCTGGAGCTTATCTGACCACTGAAGATAAAAGTAACAGCTCTTGTCAATTATTGGAGGTATAATAAAGGTCACTATTGCAGTTGGAGAATCTAATAGTAACATCATCTAGCCTCTATCCGAAGTTTAGTTGGAGAACAAGGCATAACCAAGTGGTCTACAGTAAAATGTTATCAACACCATACAGAGACAGCCTTTTATATTCTCCAGAGGTGAAGTGGTTACCGCAAGTGTTAAGGTCTAAATTACCTTCATCAATATGGACTCTGGTTCGAGACATTCATAATCATTTGCAGAGTTTCAGAAAATCACATCTAGCAGGAAAGAAATTGAGTAGCTGATGCTATGGCTAGTATGTCTGACATGCTGCAATCAGATATCAGCTTTAGGATAGCAGATGTTTAAGGTTCTATTGCTTGATGTTTCTCTTTCTTTAAAAAAATTGAAAAAAGATAAGGTACATGGAATAGGAATAAAAGTTCGCCAACAGACTGGATCAACCATGAGCTAGACAACGGCCTAATCCAGAATATTTAGCATATGAACCAATGAAAAACAATGCTAAACGAGGAATTACTAAAAAACCAGCCTGAGGCTGTGGAAACTTGCAATTTTTAGTCGGAGTGATAGCACAGGAACTTGCTTTATAAAACATGGAATATTCTTTCCATGGATTAGCAAATCACAAGCAAAGGTGCTAATTGATTAGCACTAAGGCCAGTGGTGTTCTGAGTATAACATTCCAACATGGAATGACAGTACTAAGTCCAGATGAGGAGCCCACAAAAACACGTCAGGGATAAGTTCAAAAGTGGCACTTGTATGGTGCATTAGAATTAACTGCAGGATAATGCAAAACACAAGCTCTTTCATATTTTGCCTTTAATTTCCCGTTAACCACCAAACAGCAGTAAAAGACAATGATGACAATTGAGACCAAGTACATTTCCAATAAAAAATTAGAGCTCGTATCAGCAAAAAGGCAAGAATGCCCCATCTCACCGTTAAAAGAAAACTGGCAAATATGTACACAAGGAACTCTGGCAGTGCATCTCCTTCTGCAAGATATGTGTCCCACAAGCGAGTCACAAGATGGAAAGGTATCTAACAAAACAGAAGCTGTCATTAGCTTTGCACAAATTATTAAAGCACAAGGTCATGGTCAAATATCCCCTGCAAATGTTCTCAGCTGCAACTTAAGAAACCCAGAGATTACATATTTAATTCATTTGTTTAAGATTACAGTAATTAATAGTACACCTAATGCATTTGTAGTTGCAAACCTCACGTATTAGAAGACAGTTGAACCAGCGGAAAGCAAATTGAAGAAATTCCAGCCCTTGCTCCTCCACATGTCTTGAAACAGGTTCTAGCACAAAGAGATTTTGTCAATTGGGCCCAGCATATTGTAATTAGAACTTTGGACATATTTTTTTATAAGAATAATTTGGACAAGTATGAATATAAAAAAATGAAGAAACAAAAAGGATTATATATAAATTTTTGTTATCAGTAAATAAGGAATATTCAAGAATTACTTGTGTCCTTAGTCAATGATGCCTAGGTGTTGCCCTTGTATTTGTCCAGTGTACTTGGGATATTCCTATGGTAATTAGAACTTTCAAACATTTCATGCATCAACACAAAGGGTAATAATAATAATAATAATACTAAAACATACGAGTTGGAACTGCAATCTATGGAAGATGGTTCACCAACCACTTTGTCAAAAAGATCTAGGAACTCAAGAAAGCTATTTCTTACAAAAGTTTGCTATAAAAAAAAGCTATTTATTACAAAAGTTTAAAAAGTCCTTTGAATCCTTTCCCATGGAAGCACTTGGAGTGACTACGAAGAATATGCTTGCTTTCCTTCAAAATAAAATTGCTAGACGGCACTGTTCCTAAAAAAGCATAATTAACAACATATTCTTTCAAAATAAGAAATGTATAGAAATCTGCAGCTACAGTGAGTTAGGTTGGTACAATGGGGGTCTTATGTTTCATTTAATATAAATACTGGCCAGGCATTGCTAACTTAATTTTAAAATGTTAAAAGAGGATATTTTAAATCACAACCAATATTATATTTCTTAGGACATTATAGGTAAAATAAATATTGATAGAAGTTAACAGGCGTAGCCCAAGTACACAGGAGGTATACAAAGAGACACCTAGTTACAAGTTAGGGACTTGCGATGAATATAAGAAAATCTTGGAAACTAGCCCTGTTGAGAACAATTACAGAAGCCCATAAGAATTTCTATAGAACATTACAATTTAATTAGTACTACGGTTTAATTAACTCAAATCTCCAATCTACCAGTTTGTTATTTTGTAATGACACCACATTAGGCCCACAACATCCTAGCAGGAGATTCATCCCCTTACTAAAGCACAAAATTGAAATTCAACCAGCAAAATGCATCATCCAGAATACAACTATCATTGTATTTATTCAGACAATAACCTATTTCCATTATTCTGCAGCAGATTCAGTGATATTTTGAGGTAACTCTTCACACCAGAACAACAAGGGGACAAAGAAAAGAGATGGCACCACTCCACCCAAGAAGATATAACCCTTCAGTAATGATTGCATAAACAGGCTTAGAGAAACTTGAACTTTAAATAATACTAGCGTTTTAGCGTGTGCCGACAAGTGTGCAAGGAATTTTTCTTAAATAAAATTGGGGAAAGAGGAGTGACAGGGAAGGAGAGAATGAGAGAGAAAGAAAAGAAAAACATTGAGTAAAAGATGGGAGAGAAGTGGGAAAGTGGTTTGGGTAGTTTAAAAGGTTGATATTGCCGATGCCATCCAATATCAGTGACAACAAACTTTCACAGATTTTTTTTCTCGAGATACATGATTGCACTCTATAACAGTAATAAGAGGATTTAGAGGAGTTTATTTAAAAAAATGTGTAAAAATTGGAGATTGAGTGCTCCCAGAGTTTGGCTTACTGGTAATTTAAACAAGTTGCTGCAATCAAAATCAGAAAATGTGTAGTAGAGCACCAAAGGATTTGTAGGTTTCCTTTGAATGTGCTGTGCACAGAAATGGGAATGTTCAGGACTTCCAACTCAACCCAAAACACAAAAACCTACTTACACAAATAGCAGAAACAATCAAGGACTTAGGTATGACAGTGGACAGTGTACAGCAGCTTATTTCATGCAAAGGAAGTGTTATAGAGTAAGAAACTAGAGGCTAAAAGAAAGGTGTTACCATCAATCCGCCTAACCAACTCTTTCAGTTTAAACACAAGCCTTTGAATTCCAGGTTGAGCAAATGTGTAATGGTCTTGCATCCCATCAAGCAATTTCGATAGACACCAATAGCAATCAGCCTCTATGTTAGAGATTTTTTCTGGAGATAAATTAGAGACTGACCAGTTATCCATCCCCCCTTCCAAGTATTCTGACAAGAAAACAACTAGAAAGGGTGTAGCTAGATCATTTATTCCCTGAACATATCCACTTGCAGGATGCCGAATGGCCCTGTAAAGAAATCAGAAAAACCAATTAATAAATTGACGACAAGAGGAAAATACTCCAATGAGGACACTTTCACAATCATACACTACAAGTTGACCAGTTTTCGTTTTTCCTACCTCATGAAATGAAACAAAAAAAAAAAAAAGTCACAACCATATATTTGTGCTTTGGTGAATTTATATCTTAATTTATAATTATTTCGGTTTGACAATCTACACCTATGCATAAGAATCATGGTTAGAATTTTTTTTCAATAGGCACAACTCATGCACTCTATGTGATTGGGCATGCTTGGGTAATGAGATGAGATGAGAATTCTGTGAATAGTAGTGAAATGGTTTGAGTTAAGATGTTTTATTGGATTTTGGGAAAGGAGAGAGAAAAAGTTGAATAAAAATATTATAAAGTTAAAACATTGTTTGAATATAATTTTTTAATATTATTTTTGTTTTGAAATTTGAAAAAGTTGTATTGTTTTTTGTGTTTTGTTTGGAAGTTTGGAAGAGTTGTAATGATTAGGTAATGATTAGATGAAAATTTTGAATATTTGAAATTGAAAAGTGTTTTGTGTTTGAGTGATATTTCGGAAGGAAATTATAAAATGGTTTGATCTCATATCATCTAAGTGCCCAAACATAGCCTAAGCTTACCTCCATCCCTAATTGATAGGGATGGGGTTGTCATTTGCTCCCAAATACCATTAAAAATAGATAGCAAAAAAATTATGAAAGTAACAAATTATGAAAAAACAAATCTTATTTACTTGATCAATAAAATCTTATTTTACAGTTTTACCTATAAAAGAAAGTTATGAAAGTAACAACTAAAAAGTTTCTTGAATGCACAATACTCATAAGATTCTGCATTTTTTAAAAAAAAAAATTTATAGGTATAAGATTCTGCATTTCTCAGGGAATACTAAGGCAAATTCTTTTGCAGTTGCCAAACAAGTGCCAGAAGAGAGATGACATTAGTTTCATGTCCATAAAAGGAGAAAGAAAATGGAAAACACAGTTGTTGTCTGGTGTGTGATGCATCTTTTTCTTGGGTAGAAGTTAAAGGACAGTATGATGCTAGGTTTGTTTTTTATTTTTTTAAAATAAAGCATGCTAGATTGAGTTTTATTCTACTCTCTCCTTTTCTTTTTATTTTCTTTCACTTGTAGCTGTGTTCCAGAACCTTTATTCTGATTGTTCAAGCCCCAGCCAGAAACTTACAAACCCAATCTGCACAGACCAGCTTCAGATCTGTGTTTCCCCTAAATGAGTCCCAAAATTCTTAAGACTCCTAAGTCACAAACTTCGGAGCTAGAAGATCCCATGCCAAAAATTCATTAAGCCAATGCAGATTTGTGTAATGAACTAGAGCAGGAGAGACGAAGCATGCAGTATGTGTTGGTGTCTGCCTTAATTCTAAATAACAGAGATTATAGGGTGGTTGTGACCATGTATAGAGGATGCGTTCCAAGGATTTCTGAACTTGGGGTTCATGGAAGAAGGTAACATCAGGTACAGTTCGTGGACAATCAACAGCAATCTGACAAGAATAAAATCAGCGATTGTCAAAAATTGGGCACAAGATAACAACAAAAACCAGAACGAGAATGCAAGACATTAAAAATACCTGGCGAAGCATGTTGATCTCATCATCTGATCTATCAGTATCTGGAATATCATAATATCGAGAAACAAAATCGAGATACTCAAGGCGCTTTCTTCTTAGAACTACCTCCTTTCTATCTGAATTAGGTGGTGCATATCCCTGTTGTCAGTTCATTTTAAATTTCAAGCACGCAACAAATTTTAATTTAATAAGAAAACTCACGAGAAAAGCCAGATTATGTGAGCCCAAGCTTAGATATGATAGTCCCTCCAATACATAGCACTACAAAATGAGCCAATGAACCTTTTTTGTTCCAAGATAAATGCGAACTTTCTAACAAAGGGGTAGGGAATTAATAGTAATGAAGAGATCAGCTATAGCAAGGTGAATCACAGACTATGAAATTCCTTCTTTTTTTTTTATAAATAAACAAATTATATTGATCGATGGCAAAGCCAGAATTACAAAACTAACGCCCTAACTAGGTAGGCACGTTAGAGATAAGAAAATCATGCATGGCCATGCCATTAAAATCCACAGCAATGGCCCAGGTACAAAGGGTTCTAAAAAATAATAGTTTAAGCTCCTCCACTGATCTTGCCTGGTCCTTAAAGGTCCTCTCATTTTGCTCCTGCCATACAACCCACATGATGCATAGGGGGATCATCTTCCAAATAGCTTTAATTGGTTTACTACCCCTTATGTTAGACCAGCTGGCCAGCACCATCTCCACGGTTTTGGGCATCACCCAAGCCATATCTAGTCTCAAGAATACCTCGTTCCAGAGTGCCCTTACCATATCACAGTGTAAAAGGAGGTGGTCTACCGACTCTCCCCCACTTCTGCACATACAACACCAGTCTGCGATGATAATCCTCCTTTTCCTCAGGTTATCTGTGGTGAGTATCTTCCCCAGAGATGCAGTCCAAACAAAGAAAGATACCTTAGGTGGAGCCTTATTGCTCCAGATTTTTCTCCAGGGACACGTAGAAGGGGGCACATGGGTGAGTGCCTTATAGAAAGATCTTACTGAAAAGTTACCTTTGCCTGATAGTGACCACCACAGAACATCCTCTTGCTGGCTATTTGGCCTTATGGAGTATATGAGGTTGTAGAATTCTGTGAACATACTTAATTCCCAATCTTGTGCAGCCCTACTAAAATGAATGTTCCAAAGAAACTGGCCCCCCTCTAACTCCATAACTTCTTCCACTGAAACGTCCTTATCTCTAGCCAATTGGAACAGAGTAGGATACAAGTCTTTTAAAGCCCTACTGGCACACCAAACATCTCTCCAAAATTTGATCCTTGAACCCGTACCCACACAAAGCTTTACATGATGATTAAAAACCCCCCATCCTTTTCTTATGTGTTTCCATAACCCCACTCCGTAAGCTCCCCTTACTTCTTTAGTACACCACTCCCCCCATAAACCACCATACTTCTTCTCCACCACTTGTTTCCATAGAGAGTCATGTTCCTGGGCGAATCTCCACAGCCATTTACCTAACAGCGCACGGTTAAAGTTCTTTAGGTTTCTAATCCCCAAGCCTCCCCCAGAAATAGGGCGACACACCTGCTCCCACTTAACCAAGTGGAACTTGAACTCCTCCCCCAAACCCCCCCATAAGAAATCCCTTTGGAGCTTCTCAATGCGAACCGCCACACTTGCTGGAATTGGGAACAGAGATAAGAAATAAGTAGGTAGATTAGAAAGTGTACTATTTATCAAAGTAATCCTACCACCTTTTGACAAGTACAACCTCTTCCACCCCGCCAACCTCCGCTCTATTTTTTCGATTACAGATTCCCAAATCACAGGCGCCCTCGGGGCACTCCCTAAAAGAAGTCCTAGATAAGTCATAGGGAAAAAGGAAATCTTACACCCCATCATTCTCGCAAGATGGCGAATATTAGAAACTTCCCCTATTGGCACCAGCTTTGATTTTTCCAAATTCACCTTTAGCCCTGAGACAACCTCAAAGCAGAAGAGTAAGGTCTTTAGCACTTGCATCTGATTCTGCTCGGCTTCACACAAAATCAATGTATCGTCTGCAAACAAGAGATGAGAAATGATAACAGTATCCCTGTCTGGATTGCCCATTGAGAACCCTTTTAAGAGTCCGTTTTCAACCAAAACCGAGAGCATCCTACTTAGGGCCTCCATAACTAAAATGAACAGTAGTGGTGACAAAGGGTCCCCTTGTCTCAGTCCCCGAGAACTCTGGAAAAAACCAACTGAAACACCATTTATCAGCACCGAATACTTTACCGTAGATATACACCAGTGTATCCATGCCCTCCACAGATCCCTGAAGCCACATCTCCTTAGCAAATGTAGAAGGAAATCTCAGTTAACGTGATCATAGGCCTTTTCCATGTATAGTTTACACAAGATCCCTGATTTTCCGTCCTTCAACCGACTATCAATACATTCGTTGGCAATTAAAACAGCATCCAGGATCTGTCTGCCTTTAACGAACGCATTCTGAGGTTTCGTAATAAGCTTCCCCATAACCTCACTCAGTCTGTTTGCAAGAACTTTCGAGATTATCTTATACAACCCATTCACTAGACTGATAGGCCGAAACTCCTTTAAATCTATAGCCCCCACCTTTTTAGGTATTAAAGCAAGAAAAGTGGTGTTTAGGCTTTTCTCAAATTTTCCAGCCATGAAAAACTCATGAAATACCTTCATAAGGTCCTCCTTTAAAACTTCCCAACAATCTTGAAAAAAGCCCATAGAGAAACCATCCAGTCCTGGAGCTTTATCCCTGGCCATCTTCCTCACTACCTCGAAAACCTCTATCTCCTCGAACTCCCTTTCCAACCGAGTAACGTCAAGTGCCCCAATTGTATCAAATTCCATCCCATTTAAGGGAGACCGCCAACTCTCCTGCTCTGTCAGTAGCTTCTCATAGAAATCAACTACATGGTTATGAAGTACCTGCACGTCACCACACTCCACACCATCCACTAACAACTTCTCAATGTTATTATTTCTCCTATGAGAGTTTGCAATTCTGTGGAAGAAACTTGTGCTTCGATCTCCTTCCCGCAACCACAGTGCCCTAGACTTTTGTCGCCAAGACATCTCTTCTAGTAGGATCAATCTCTCAATCTCTGTGACCAGCTCTGTTTTTCTAACTTATTCTTCCTGAGATAGTGGTTGTACCTCCTGCAGCCTCTCAATCTCCTGAAGTTCTAGCATCTTAACTTTCCGGTTTGCTCCTACGTTGCCAAAAGACTCCACATTCCACGCCTTTAAGTCTCTTTTTAGGGCTTTCAATTTGCCTGCAAAAATGAAACTAGGAGTCCCTTGAAATTGGTAAGAAGACCACCACTGCTTCACCCTCTCCACAAACCCTTCCGATTTTAGCCACATGTTTTCAAATTTAAACGGCCGACAACTATTGTGAACTCCCCCACAATCCATCAAAATAGGCCAATGATCGGAACCAATACGAGGCACACGTTTTTGCCAAACTTCCGGGAAGTGACTTTCCCATTCATGAGAAATTAGAAAACGATCCAATCTAGACCAGGATTGATTGTTAGACCAGGTCGCGATGCCGCCAGCAAGTGGCAAATCCACCAAGTTCAGATCAAAGATAAACTCCAAAAATTCCTCCATGACTGGTCTCAATCTTCTAGAACCCGAAACTTCACTCGGGAATCTTACCACATTGAAATCTCCCCCAATACACCATGGCAGTCCCCACCAAGAGTGAATCCCTGCTAATTCTTCCCACAAGAGTTTTCTTGCCGGATCTAGGTTGGGTCCATAAACACCCGCAAAAGCCCATAAAAAATTATCGGAGACACACTTGAACGAGCATGCAACCGAGAATTGCCCAATGCAATCCTCCACTTTCTCGACCACCCGTCTATCCCACATTACCACAACCCCCCCTGACGCCCCATTTGATGCCAAGAATAACCAATCCACGTGACTACCACTCCATAGGCTCCTCACCATTTTCCTATCAATCATCTTCAGTTTCGTCTCTTGTAAGCACACAATATCCGCCTTCCATTCTCTAAGCATGTTCCTAACCCGTAGCCGCTTATTTACCTCATTAAGCCCACGGACATTCCATGACACAATTTTCGGCTTCATTGAGGAACCGACAGCCCCTTCCCTTTCAACCTTCCCCTACTCGCGCTGCTTTCCGTGTTCATCGACCAGTTCAATCTCTTAAGCTCCCTATGCTTCTTCGATTCGCCTTTCGTTTTTTGTTTGTGTCCCGCTTCGATTGCTGTAAACAAGGCCATGAATTGCTCCTCGTATCCCTCACAATCGATGCCCACCAAATTTTGGATCTCCCTCACCTTGTGGAAGACCCAATCTGAAATATTTGGTTGCTCCAATAAGCGATAGTTCAAAGGCATCGGTTCCTCCACCCTACTGATCTGAAAACCCCGATGGTCTTCATCTACTGGTAGGTCATCCAGCCCTAACTGTCCACACACGTCTGGGAAAGAGAGTTCTTCAATATCATCTTCAACCGAGAGCATCAAGTCTTCCGATCCCTCCCCCTCTTCGTCTACACCCACGAAAGGTGTGATAGAAGCCACCAACGAGCCCAGGTTTAGTGTTTCTGAGCCTATCGGTGACCTCTGTCCTTCCTGCGCCGGAAAAGACCCATCCCTATTTGGACTCGGGCTAGGTGCTGTGCTACTCAACTTCATCTTCTCTCTCGCGGTCTCTGGGATCTCGTCGACAGACTCCAGACTCACCGTTGGCGAGTTCTATGTCGTCGCCGACACCTTCTCTGCCGACGGCTGACGTGATGGTGGCTCTACGGCCTCTGCTGCATTGCTGGTTCCCGGGTTGAAGAGACCCGGGTTGCTGGAACCCGTAAAGTGAGACGGGTCTTTAGAAAACATCCTGGGCTGAGGAAGCCCAGGCCTGATTCGTGGCCTGTCGTTCATAAGAGCGTGAGGCAGTAGCCTGGGCTCTTCACTCATAGAGGCCATTTGAGCCTCTCCAACAAGGGGTTGAGGCCGTATAATGTTACGGGGTCCCAAGCCCATCTCCAGCCCTGTACAGGGCCCGGCCATATTTGGCTCATTAAATCCCCCATCCTGAAACGCCACCATATCAACCCTTTCCCTGTCATCCTCCCATCTCCCTCCTTTTTCCTTAACCAGCCCGACAAACCACCTGACTTCCTCCATCTCCTTCTGCAGCTTCCTCAACTGCCCCTGTAGCTCCAGTAGACGTTTACTACACACCCAAGTCTCCTGTCCAACTAGCCTGCCAGAGTCTACTTTCCGAGTGTGGCGTGGGGCTCGACATTCCCCCCCTTCGACGTGACCTGCAACTCTGACGGGCCTCCTCTGCACATACGTCGGTCCCTTTGTAAGAACCTCCTTGAAAGTTCTGGCATCAGTGTTTGAAACCCTTTCCACTCTGTTGCTCTGCCCTCCACCACCTATTCCGTACCCTTTTCCACTGGTCTGAACCAATTCTATGGCCGTATTCATCACTTTCCTCCATCCCCATCCATCTTCACCTTCTGGAAAACAGAGCATACGGGTTCTTCCTTCCTTTCCATATTCAGCAATCGACAAATATCGCCCTCGCCTATTCGAGCATCGTTGAGCAACAAAACTTCGATATCCTTCTCTGATTACCGAAACCACCTCCTTCTTCCCCCCCTTCAAGCATTCCTCCAACACTTTAACAATCCACAGAGATGTGTTTCGGCCCACCAGAAGTTCAAACCTCTCCCTCCTACCAAGTTCAGAAAAACGTATATTGTTTCCTTCCTTTGAAAGAATAAACAACTTGGCTTTTACAACTACTTCACGTGATATTGCCATAATACCACCAAGAAAGAACTAAAAACTACCCTGGAAAACTACCCCTGCACCACCGTGACACCCTAACCACCGTGAGGATTTACATGTGTACGGAGAGAAAAAAGGAGAGAGAAAAACATTTTTTTTATAAGTAAAAATGTACTCCGTAGACCAAACATTTATCAAAGCAAAAAAACTATGAAATTCCTTGAAAGCTGTTCCTTGCTAGCACTCAAAGTCTGCTAAATCAAGATAGCTAATGGAAAAATTAGATTGAACAAACAGCAAAGCAAAGGAAAAATTTAATGTTAGCAAAGGAGATGAGTATTTTCACTTCAAATATCTGGAAGATGACATAACTTAAGCAATGCTTGATAAGACCTTGCCGAGGGCCTATGCACCCCCGGAATTAGTTGGGATGCTGTTCTAGGACACCCAGTGCCGGAAAAAAAAAAAAAATAAATCTTGTTGAAGAGGTCTTAGCAAGGATTGTAAATTGATTTCAGCTTTAAAAACATATCTGTAAGGAAAATGGTGCTCCTAAAAAAAGGTTCTTCCATGCATACGAAATCCTAAATGTAGAATTTTGGTTTTCTAACAGATTGTTTTAGTAGATGGTACAGAAAGAGGAAAAAAAATCTCAAGTATTATGCAGAATGGGAATTAGATTCTCAAATTTACATCATTGATGTCGGGAAATCTCAAACGCAATAATTTAAATGGATAATAACGATGCTTTCGCGATCGCATATAACGATGATCTTGCAGCAAAATAGGATCCATCTAGCTGACCGTGAGACCCACTCATACAAGAAAGATTATAACCAGACCATTTTGTAGTGGCAGAGATGTCACTAAAATGAGTCAAGCTTTGGCAGTAAACATGAGAAGGTCCAAATCCACGTGACATCTAGAATCCTGAAACAGATGCTCACTTCTAAAAATAGGTGCATTAAATGCTAAAGGTTTTATCTAAAATCATGAGAGACTAACAATTCACTACTATCAAGTGTGAGCCATTAACATTTTGTGCGTCTCTCTCTCTCTCTCTCTTGATCGGCACCAGGTGTCTAAGAACAGCGTCTCGACTAATCCAGGGGGTGCACAGGCCCTTGGCAAGGAGTTTCCCGCAAGTGCACCTCGGGTAATTCAAAGGAAAAATCTCCTAGTCCGATGGCTCCTAGAAATTGTTTGCACTCAAGAGGATTCGAACCTTAGACCTTGGAGGGAGCATACCACCAAGATTAAGGCCTTTACCACTTGAGCCAACCCCTAGGGATTCTATGTTCTCTTTATCAGTCCAATGGAGAAGAAATATAATTTCACAGCTTTCCATTCAATCCAAGATCTCTAATTATATGCCAAGAAACATTTTATTACAAGACTAAAACCTCTGTATAATGACAGCTTCAGATCACAAGCCAGAGATTTCCAGTCACATGATTTTTAAATTGGATAGCCATTAGGACTCTCAAACTTACTAAGAGAAGCCTCCATACATCTGGGCGCATATAATCTGGTACTCCACTCCAGGCTAACTCACGCAAATTCTCTACAATATGAAATTCAAAATAGAGATGTTATAGCTCATCAACTCATATGTATATTAAAATTGTAAGACCTCATAAGAGTGACCTAGGAGAAAAGAAGGCAGAGGTACTGGCCCTATTTGCATGAAAATTACATTTCTTCAGGTAAGTTTTCATTCAAAATACAAACCCAAACTACCAAAATGACAACCTTTTTCTGAAAGGTAATTATAACGACTTCTAATAAAAGATTAGGAGGAAAACCATGATAAAGGACGTACACACAAACTTCCCAAAAAATTAAAAATGTAATGTTAGAAATTAATAAACTCTGCAAAAGACAATGTGCTGCTGTTGGGACAAGTGTTCGAACACCTATACAATGTGCCCAACCATAAAAATTAAGCTAAAAAACATACATGTCACGATAAAATGTGTGATATTGGGAATACCAAACATTTGAATAATGAGGATGCCATTATCCATTGGGATAGAAGTCTACATGTCACTGTAATGCAATAGCCGTTGTTTTGGGAAAAAAGTTTATGTTCCTGATGAATATATTGTTAGAAAAATGGTTTGTCCATAAAAAAAAAAAAATCATTTGATAGAAGATCACATTGTGCAAAGGGCTGTCCATTAGACCTAGGTTACATGGCAACGAAATTGTTATTATTCACAACTACTATTGTTGTAACAGTTGTCGGGAAAAAATATCATCCTGCACCTTTTTCACATGTTGACCTCAGCTAAGATGATTCTAGAGAAAAAAAAAAAAAAAATCTGTTGTATAAAATTGTAAAACCAACAAGCATAAAAAATAGCCCTATAACACATTCTCAGAAGCAATCCACACAATATCCAGTAGACACTTAATTGGAAAAGAGGAGAGAGAAAAAAAAATCAGATATATATTAAAATATAACTAAGCATAGAGTATAATTTGACCAAACTTCAGCATCTTGATATCTACTGGCAGTCCCATCATAGTCTACAATATACACCACTACACATCCATCACTAGACATGTGAAGGATGCAAAGACAGAGAGGAGAAACAATACCTAATACGACTGTTGTCCCTGAGAGCACCTTTGTGAACTTCATAACTCTTGTAGAATCTGTAGCTCTAGCACCCATAGCGGATTTTTGAACTTCTTTGGATGTATTTTCAATATTTGAGGTTGATGTTTTCAACTTATTGACATTTGTGTTCTTATTTGCATTGCTTGTAATCAGGTCTTCTTCCTACATTACAAGTAAAAGACCCCCTTTTAATTCTCAATCATCAAAATTTCACACATCATAGGTCTATAATAATTTTTTTTATAAGTATACTCTTTTCTTTTTTTATTAGTATATGCATACCATAAATTTTTTTAATAATGAAACATTATGATGAGTAAAAATGGATATCAATATTGCCTCTACTTCCTTGGTCACACGATCACTTGAGCCAGCATCCTTGAATGAGGAGCTCCTTTCATACTCTGGAGACAGTTCTTGTAAGCTTGGATCTGACCTTCTAGTTAGCAAAATTTTACCAGGTATACTGCGGCCTTTGAGCAACCTAGATAGACCAACAATTAAAAGTCACAATGCTATTGATCGCTAAAAAAGAAGGTATTACAACAAAAACACATGGCGGAATTGATGCACAAGAATCAGAAGTATGCCAAAGAAACTCTATAAAACCCATAATATAGGTAGCCTATCTCAATATTAGATAAAGATATTTTTTAAATAGATAAATACTTAGCCATCTTCATAAATAGGCATCACTCCAAATGCTTGAAAGTGGAAACTTTTAGATCATGACATAATCAAATGATATAAACAAGGAGTTGTATTATTAAAAGTCTAAGACGACCTATTGCAATCAGAATCAAACCAATTTGAGAAAATCGAGCAGGAAAAACCAGATTAAAGGGGTAAAAAGATGTAAGGAAGTGATTTTTAAGGAAAAGAAGACATGTCACAAGCTTATATCAAGAATCGTGATAACTTTTTCTACCGAACATTCAAAACTAAGTGAGACATTGTCATGCAGATCGCAAATCACTAGAGACAGAAACATGGACAGACATAGACAAAAGGACAGAGGGGCTGAAAAATCCACCTCTGTGGCCACATGTTCGAATAGATCAGAGATCCACAACACCAAGTGCAAGTAACCAAATCTTGTAAAATGAACTTCCTACTACTCAGCTCCATTCGATTGCCAAGCAAACTTAGGATATAATAAACCAAACTTCGAATTCCATGGTCTACATCTCAGTCCAGATGCTTACCCACATTTTCCCAGAATCTAAACGGAACAGAGTATAACGAACCCACCCAACCCAAATGCACAGATCGTATAAATTACACAAATTACCTTGCTGATTTATATCAAATACATAAAAATAACCAGGACCTATAAATTTTCTCAACCATATCATAGAGTTTGAGAGAATTTTCTTTTTTCCGATAAGTAAGATAGAGTTTGAGAGATCAGAAGCCATTATTAAGATTAGAAACAATATCCGGTGGATTTTCCAAATCTAATACCACAGACTCACTGACTAATGAAATTCTGAAGTCCTCGAAAACTCATGACTTTGCAAGCATCTCCATGAGAGATCAGGAGCTTTTCTCCCAATTCAAGGAAAATTCAAGCAAATATAACAGAGAAATGGGAAATGAGAATTCTTGGGAATTAAGGATTCGAACCCTTGAACATTTTTGAGGGTCTGGTTGAATCTCGAGTCTAATAAGCTCGTTACACTGCTCTCTTTCTTCCGCTGATTTTCTTCGCTGTCACGGTTGGTGTTGTTCATCATGGTCGTTGGCAATGGCAAAACCCCGCTTTTCTCTGTGCTTGTACTAGTTTGTTTTCCGTTTTCTCGCTCTCTTCTCTTTTTGTTTATTTATTTAATTATTATTATTTTTTTCTTGTTACTTGCGACGCTTCTCAAAGAATTAAAAAAAGGGCAAAACGCCCCCACCACAATACATAATTGGCGATCAGTTTGCCATTAATAATTGACAGAGAAATAATATTTGTAATTGTAGAGTAGATAAGTGTTATATAATTTTTTTTAAATAAATAAATATGGAATTTAAATAAAAAATAATAATTTTTAATAAAATATTTTATAATAATAGTTGTTTTTTTATAAAATAATTAAATGATACTTTTATATTTTATGACTGTCAGTAGTATTAGTCCAATATCAAAGACAATTCTATACTTAATTTTGAACATTATTTCCTCCCGACGTTGGGAATGAGTGTTTGGTCGATATTTTTGGAATTTGTTGTACTAATTTTATTTGAAATGTAATTTTTTTGTGAGGCCAAGTATGTAAGAAAATACTTGAATTTTATTTTTTTGTTTATATGTATAATTTTGTTTAAAAAATTTGCAGCCTCAATCTAAGAATTTTTTAAATATTAAATAAGTTTCTATTTCTTAAGAAAGATTATCTGATAGTTTGCCTAATTTCTCTAGAAAATCTTAAGAATTAACATAACTTTCGACTTATTCATCTCTACAAAACGAAATAAAATACATTTTAATATATATATTTTTTTAAATGATCAAAATTCAAATTTGGCAGATTTTATTGTCTTTTTTATTATTCTTAGAGGTAATTTTGAGGACAGGTTTTTATTTATGATAGTTTGAAAGTGATTTTCTAAATTAATAATTGAGGACAATTGTATTTATATGGTAGTTTGAAGAAGTTTCTGTGTTTCTTTTCCTTCTGATTCTTTTAATTATTTTTAACACAGGTTAATGTTGATAGAGAGAGAAATATTTTTGAAATAAGATAACATCATTTATAAATTTTGAGTTATGCCATGTACTTTTGCGTATTTATTGTACATTTTACTGATGTAATTGATTAAATTAATTATTTTATATTGAAAAAATGATGCAGTCAATCACATTAACAGAGTACATAAAAAATACTTAAAAATAACTGCAAATTAAATTTTTGTATAAGTTTGAGGGAGTGCAAACTCTAGACTGAAGACTAGTTTGAATACTAGAGTATTACGAGAATACTCTATTATTAATTTTTATTACTTTTTAGTATTATTTAATATTTTATTATTATTATTCTTTATTATTCATAAAACCTGCAACCTGAGTAATACCAAAGAAGAAGACGGGGTGAAAAAGGAAAATAGAGATTTTGATTACTTTTTGTATGTCGTTACAATCTTTTGACCCACTACATATACTGACTATTACAGAATATGGGCCAGTACAACTAAAACTAAAAGGCCACGGGCCGACTCAAACTACAGGAGGAAATAAATCAGTAAAGGCCACGGACCGACTCAACAACAAGAGTAAAATAAGCCCACGTACCGGGCTTCTTATTACTTAACCTAGGCCCACGACAACATTTGTTCAGCTATTGATCAAAGGAATTCGTTAATGCAAACTAAACAAGTTCCTGAACTGAAGTCCTCTCTCTGACCCCATCACCTCGAACCCTCCACTTCACAGAAGCCCCGCCGTCGCCCCAATTCATACCCTTGAGCTTGGCTTGTGACAAACTTTGGTTTGCGGGTATTATTTTCGAACAGACCATGGCTTTGGACAGTACTGGCATTGATCAGTCGCACAAGGCGCATCGAACTCGCCAGGCCGGTCCCAAGAAGAAGGCGAAATCCGACAAGAAGAAGAAGAAAAACATTTCCGAGAGCGACAGGAAACAGAATCCTAAGGTTCCATTAGCTTCATTTATCTTAATCGTTCTGCATGTATGTTATTTTTCTTCTTTAGAATGTGTAAATTTATCAAACTTGAGGACGTATTATGTATGATGTGTATAGGCATTTGCTTTTAGTTCTTCGGTGAAGGCGAAGCGATTACAGTCGCGGTCCGTCGAGAAAGAACAGAGAAGGCTTCACGTCCCGCTGATTGATCGGTCTTATGGCGAACCGGCACCGTTTGTTATTGTGGTGCACGGTCCACCCCAGGTATCTGATAAACTTGTTCCATTTTTGTTAAACTTATAGGTATTTTGTGCTATTCTGAGTCTTTTTTTTTTTGGTGGTTTAGAAGATGATATTTTTGGAGTGATTGCAGGTTGGGAAATCGCTCCTGATAAAGTCTCTTGTAAAGCATTATACCAAACACAACATGTCTGAGGTTCAAGGGCCAATCACAATTGTATCAGGTTTATATATGTCTCCTATCCTAAATTATTAAATTAATCCGTTTAGGAAAAAAGAGAAGAAAAACAAGCATATGGGTATAGACTGGTTGATTCAACTCTCTCAGGTAAGCAAAGGCGGCTACAGTTTGTGGAGTGCCCAAACGATATAAACGGCATGATTGACGCAGCAAAGTTTGCTGATCTTGCTTTGCTTCTTATAGATGGAAGTTATGGTTTCGAAATGGTGAGATATGCTTTCATGACTTTTGCTTCTTTGTATAAAGACTCACCCACTTGAATCCATGTAGGATTATATTTCGGTTCACAATTAGATGCTAGGTTTAAGCTGCCTATTGATAAACCATAAAATTCTATTCCTTTTTTATGATAGTCTATAAGAAACTTCTAGGTTTTGAATTCTGATGATTTTACTCTAGTTTATTGAAAGGTTTGCACCAATTTTATCTCAATTGAGTTGTTAAGTTAATTAAGTTTGTTTGCTTTGGTTGGACTGGTTTTGGTGCTAATAAATTGGTATGATGCGCCCAGTTAAGTTTATATTTGCTAGATAATTATCACTTATAAAAAAGATCTAGATAATTATCTTATTTTTTTGCTATACAGGATTTATATTAGGCTGCTTCTATTTTCCATTGGTTTAATATGAAAACATTTAGCGTTTAGATTTTGCTTCTTATGCCATTTTTATTTATTTCAATCTCCTCTATGTTTTTTTTTTTAAATGACGAGGAAACATGTGCTCAGTTCTATTTTTTCCCCTTACAGGAAACGTTTGAATTCCTGAATATATTGCAAGTTCATGGGTTCCCAAAGGTTATGGGAGTTCTTACTCACCTTGATAAGTTCAAGGATGCAAAGAAACTGAAGAAAACAAAGCAGCGTCTCAAGCATCGTTTCTGGACCGAAATATATGATGGAGCAAAATTATTTTATTTATCTGGTTTAATTCATGGGAAGTAAGTGACTTATTGGCAACTTTTGTTATGGATCATAGAAGCACTGCTTTGTTAACAGATACATTACACATGTACGAGGTTCATTCTTACTTGATTTCCATCTCGATTGAACAGGTATGCCAAGCGTGAAATTCACAATCTTGCACGGTTTATCTCTGTAATGAAATTTCATCCTCTGTCCTGGCGAGCTTCTCATCCTTATATTTTAGTTGATCGACTTGAAGATGTCACTCCTCCTGAGCAAGTGCGAATGAATAAAAAATGTGATAGAAACATCACTCTTTATGGTTATTTACGAGGCTGTAATATGAAGAGGGGAACTAAGGTATGCCTTCTAAGGGCAACAAAAATTAAAATCTGCATTAAGTAGATATGCAATGATTTTTTATTTTTTCCTTGTGAAAAAGGAAAGAGGACTATGGTCCTTTGGTTGAAAGGTTCTGTAATGATCTTCTGGAGTTCTAGATGTTAGTTAACATCTTGGAATGTCATATAACTGTGGTTGACTTTTTTTTTTCTTTTTTTACCTAGAGCAGATATTAATGCATCTTACAGAAGTGAAGGCCAGTACATCGTGGGCATGACGGGTTTTTATCTTGTTTTTTTCATGCAATTGGTAATATGGAAAGAGAGGTAGGAGCCTTGGGCTCTTACAAAAAACTGAATCTGTGTAATGATATGATGCCCAAGTTATGTGAATTGCACTGTCATATTGCGTTTTTTTGTTCCTCATCTTATGTATTCAATATAGTTCCACTCTATTATTTTTCATATTTGTGCTTATCAAGAAAAATTCATGTTTGTTTTAAATTACAAAAGCAGTGAGAAATATGATTGTGCACTTCTTGCCGCTTAATAAAACAATCAGCTTTACCCTTAGGTCTATGTTCCGATTCTGAATGTTTCGACATGAATGATACATATAGTCAATGCCAATTCTAATTGAATTATCATGGATAATCTAAAACATGTTTTGTGAATCAGGTGCATATTGCTGGTGTGGGTGATTACAGTTTAGCTGGCATTACAGGGTTAGCTGATCCCTGTCCTTTACCATCAGCTGCAAAAAAGAAAGGGCTTCGTGATAAAGAAAAATTGTTTTATGCACCTATGTCTGGACTTGGGGATCTTCTTTATGACAAGGATGCTGTCTATATAAACATAAATGACCACTTCGTTCAGTTTTCTAATGTTGATGATGAGAATGGAGTGACACGCAAAGGTTTTATTTTTTCTATATTCTTACATTCTTGCTTTGTGGGTGAATGCTAAGTTTAATTTATGTCAATTTGGTGTTGCCTTTTCATTATGCTTTTGAGACCATCCATCTCCTGTTTGTTATTAGCAAACATTGCTATGTTTTCTATGGAATCCCCCCTTCATCATTTGTATGTTTAGTTCTGATAAACAAAATTATATTGCTTGGGTAAAATAACCCCTAGGGGTTGGCTCAAGTGGTAAAAGGCTTGGTCTTGGTGGTATGCTCCCTCCAAGGCCCAAGGTTTGAACTCCACTGGTTACAAACAATCTCTAGGGGTCATCGGCCTAGAGGATTTTCCTCTTGAATTACCCGAGGTGTACTTGCGAGAAACTCCTTACTGAGGGCCTATGCACCCTAGGATTAGTCGGGATGCTGTTCTTGGAAACCCGGTGCCAATAAAAAAAAAAAAAAATAGTGCCAGGGTAAAATGGGTATTAGGCACTATGTAAATTTCTCACTCTTCTTGATGTTGTAGCCAATATTTTCAATACTCAAGTGTGTTTGTTCTTGATCTAGCAGGAAAGGACCGAGATGTGGGTGAGGTTTTGGTGAAATCTCTTCAAAACACAAAGTACTCAGTTGATGAAAAGTTAGAAAAAAGCTTCATAAACCTTTTTGGCCGGAAGCCTAATATGCCGTTAGAGGCTCAAAATGATGGAAAAGATGATCATGAAACTGTAGAGCAGGCTCGCAAAATAGAACCTTCAGAGGGAGAGAATTCAGGGGATGAAATTGAAGCAGACGAATCTGATGAAGAAAGTGATGGTGGTGATTTGGATGGTATGGAATCTTCAGATCAAGATGAAGCCATTCAAAAATATGCAATGATAAAAAGTAAAGTTGGTGTTTCTGAAGAAGAGACTGTTGACACATTTGAGCAGCAATCTCCTCTTAAAGATCACTTGCAGGAACATGTTGAGTACCATGGTGGAAGGCTAAGGCGAAAAGCTCTCTTTGGAAAGGACACTGATCACGAGGATTTGAAGGTAGATATTGCTGTTAGTCATTATGCATTGAACAGAACCAAGAGCTGAACAGTGGGTGTGTAAAAAAAACATTTAAATAATTTTTTTTTGGAATTCTGTTACCATGCATAGGTAACTGTTTAGGATTCTGTACACCATTGCCATTTAAGGAAAAAAAAAGTAGAAAAATATTTGGTCTACATAGAAATCTTTCACAAGAAAGTCTACACGCTGACATGGTTTAATGTGATCTTTCAGATTGTATACCTTTTTTATAGTAAAGTAGATCTGACGTATTACATCAACTTATGTCAGCGTGAAAACTTCTTTGTAAAAAATGTGTAGGCCAAACACTTCTCAAAAAAGTTTGGGAAAAAACGGTATGCTTAATAATGTCAACACCTTTCCAACTGTTATGGTATTTACTCATCCCGACCTTGTGATGTTGATTCCTTGTTGAGATCTCTTTTTCAGCATTGTGCTTGAATTTATTTAGAGTACATGGTCATGATGGAAATTATATTGTCTTTGTTTAAAGACTCTAAACCCAATTTCTTTCTTGATATGATAAACTGCTACTTATATGTTTCTGGCATTTTTATTTGAAATTAATCCATGCACATATAACATATAGATGTTATCCATTTCCATGTTTGTCTGAGGTATAATGTCATTTTTTCTCTTCTTGATTAACTCGTATGAGAAACATTGTGGTTGCCCTTTAGTTATACAAAAAAACTAGTGTGGTCCCCTCTTCTTGATTGATGCATGTGAGAAATATAGTGATTGAAAATGACAAACCGATAACAATATCACAAAGTTTTGTGTATGCTTTTGTATACCTCTAGTGTACTTGGGCTATGCCTATCTTTATAAAAAAAACAATATCACAAAGTTTCTATTCTTTTTGCCGTCTTCATGTTTTCTACACTTGCTTAATTATAGGATTCGGAAGAAGAGAATGAAAACAGTGATGATGGTGCAGATAACCAGACACCCTCTGGTTCAGATTTTTCAGAGGAAGATGGAGAGGATCATGAAATAGATGGTACATTTTTCTACATGATTGTCAATATGTTCTGTTTTGTATCCTTTTTCCTCTTTTTCTTCGAATTCCGTCTATCCTCCTTGTTTTCTTTCAATTTTTTTCCTGTTTTGAGTGTTCTTATTTGGCCTTTTAGAAGTCCTCTGCTTGTCTTTATAGAGGGATGAGATGTCGAAACCAATTTAAGATGGTAGTGGAATATAGTTCAAGTTAATGACTTTTATTGAGTAGTTTTCTTGATTAATTGCTTCATTGTTGACGTGGGCAAGGTGGTAAATCAAACTAATGTCCTTGTTAACATAATTCTGTTTCTAATTTGTATTCTCAACTGTTCTTGAAAAGATGACATGGGAAACATTTCAAAGTGGAAAGAGTCTTTGATGGAAAGGACTGTCTCGAGACAAAATACAAATCTTATGCAACTTGTATATGGGAAAGCTACATCAACACCAACTACAACTCTTAATGAAGCACAGGATAGCAGTGACGATGAGGAAAGTGATGGAGACGACTTCTTTAAGCCAAAAGGAGAAGGGAAAAAGGTTTTTTCTTGATACACACCCATTTACTTCTAATATCTTAGATGTTTCTCATTGCCCTTTAAAATAGATATAAATGCTTTCTTGATGGTCTGTTCATTGCAGAATCTGGGAGAAGGGTTTGATGAAGGAAATGTCAATGCTGAGGACTGTTCCAAATTCACAAATCTGGAAAATCTAAAAAACTGGAAAGATGAAGAGCTTATTCAGAGTATTCGTGACCGTTTTGTAACTGGTGACTGGCAAAAAGCTAAAAGTAGAAATAACGTCCCAGGGTCCAATTCTGAAGAAGAAGATGATGACAATGCTGTCTATGGCGATTTTGAAGATTTAGAAGCTGAGAACAATAGGCATCAGACCAATGATATTGGCAATGGTGCAATTCAAAAGGAAAATAACTCAGCAGCTGAGGAGCGAAGGCTTAAGAAGCTGGCTCTTCGAGCAAAGTTTGATGCACAATATCCTTTTAACTTGATACATTTCATACTATTTTCCCCCAAATCCCAATCCAAGGGTCATAATAATTTTTATTTTATTTTTCATTTTTAAATTCCTTATGTTGCACAGAAGATAGTGTTTTTACTATCATTGATGTAGGCGAACAATCTTACTTCTGTTTTTTCATGAATGCTGTCTTATATGTAGAATAGCATTATGATTTTTCTCTGTGACCTTAATTGTTACGCACATTTGACGGATCTGAATCACCAGATGAAGAAGTTGATAAAAAGGATGGAGCCAAGTTTCATCGTGGTCAAGCTAATGAAAGTAGTTATTTTGACAAGGTAGATCTTTTGGCTTATTTGTGGGCATAGTTTGCTACACGTAAAACTTATTGAGAAGTAAATCGTGGTTGTTTTGTGCAGTTGAAGGAGGAGATTGAAATTCGTAAACAGATGAATATATCTGAACTCAATGATCTGGATGAGCCCACCAGAATAGAGATAGAGGGCTTTCGGACAGGGACTTACGTGAGATTGGAGGTTCATGATGTTCCTTTTGAGATGGTTGAATATTTCGATCCATGCCATCCAATTTTGGTTGGAGGAGTTGGTCTTGGGGAGGAAAATGTCGGTTACATGCAGGTAGAATGCACTGATGACTTCATTTTTTCTTGCTCCAATGCCAAAAAGAATAGTATTGTTTTTCCTTCTGCTATTTCCTAGGCTGCTATGTCACTCCTTTCCACCCAGTTAGCATTCCACCACTTAGTTACTCACGAATGCAACCATATTATGTCCGCTGAAACTGGAGCTTTTTCCAAGACCTTTTTTGCTGGTCAGCAGAATGGCTCTACTGAATTGGGGGAATTGTTTTGTTGAATTAGTATTCGATTATAATGGAATTGTTATTTACTTGTAACTTCCCAATGTCATTAAGAATTCAACAAGAATCTACCTCCCTGTCAAGGTTGACATGTCACATATCAGGACTCAGAGAGGCAAATTTAGTATAAAATAATTATTATTATTATAATAAAACAATCTAAAGAAAAGAAGGGTTATTCGTTATTATACTTGTAGCTCTTACTCAACTACTTGCATGGTTTTTTTCTTTATAATAAATCCAGTTTGTTTATACCAGTAACATTTGTATTGGTGCTTAGGGAGTTTAAAAAAATATTTAACCCCTGGCACAATTTTGTAACATTAGCAAAAAATTTCATTTATTACACGCTCACTCATTCTGTATCATTGATGATTAGCTTTCTTATTTTAATCCCTTGGCAAATCTTGATGTCATAAGATGTTTTCTTTCTTTTCTTCCAGGCCAGGTTGAAGCGGCACAGATGGCACAAGAAGTTACTGAAGAATAGAGATCCAATAATTGTTTCAATTGGATGGAGACGATACCAAACTATACCTGTTTACGCCACTGAGGATCAAAATGGAAGGCATCGCATGCTTAAGTATACTCACGAACACATGCATTGCCTTGCCACATTCTGGGGCCCTCTTGCCCCTCCCAATACTGGTGTCGTTGCTGTTCAGAATGTATCCAACAATCAGGTCTTTTTTCTTTTTACTTCTAGAGGGGGCACTTTGCTCTAATCCCATTCTACTGGTTATCCTGTGTGAAACTAAAAGCTGTATTTTCTTGTGCTTTGCCAGAATGACCAGGACTTTGGTCCATTATGATTTGTACCATTTCTCTTGCTTTGATTGGATTTTGTTTCCTCATTTGTTCTGTTGCTTGCTGTAGTACCCGGTTTTAGGAAGTTATTGGAAGTTTTAGGTGACTAAATAGTAATTTACTGTTAGAGCCTACCAAAATCAGTTGAAAAGCACTTTTCACACAAACAGCAGCTTAGAACTTTTCAATTTGGGTGTCATTCTGTACTTTGTGATAATTGTCAACAATCTGGCTCATAAGTGTTGCATAATTGTCAACTCAGATCATTGTTTATTTCTTTTCTTTTTTTTAATTGGCACTGGGTTTCTTTTGGATGCACCAAACTACAGTTCTGAGGCTTTCTCTTATGTTAGCACATGAAACATTTTATGGTTTTTACTTTCATATTTTCCCTAGCCCCTAAGCGGCTTCTGTTTGATTCGTCAGGCTGCATTTAGGATTACTGCTACTGCAGTTGTGCTTGAGTTCAATCATGCGGCTCGAATAGTGAAGAAAATCAAGATGGTTGGTTACCCCTGCAAGATCTTCAAGAAGACAGCACTTATCAAGGATATGTTTACTTCAGATCTTGAAGTTGCTCGATTTGAAGGTGCAGCTGTTCGAACCGTCAGTGGGATTCGGGGCCAGGTTAAGAAGGTAATGAGAAACTTGTATATGTATTGTTCATTCTGACTTTGTCTCCTTAGATTACTTAAAAAAAAAGAAAAAAGGATTTTTCCCCTTTGATCTTGCCAGTTGCATCTGCTTGTTACTATGCGTTTGCCTTTTAGTTTTAGATCAGACACTTCAAATTCAGCATTACCAAGCTTTATTCAATTTCTAGTCGGAAGTATGTTATGCCAGCAAGGATTGCACATTGTCGTATGGATGGAACCCTCCCAGTTGACGCAATGCATGGAAATGTGTGGAAACAAGAAAGTATAAGCATGTCTCTTCTTTACCCTGAAAGTGATTTTATGACTTTAATATGTGCAGGCTGCAAAAGAAGAGATGGGTAACGAACCAAAAAAGAAGGGAGGACAGCCTAGAGAAGGGATTGCAAGGTGTACCTTTGAGGATAAGATCAAGATGAGTGACATTGTTTTCTTGCGTGCATGGACTCAAGTCGAAGTTCCTTGCTTTTACAACCCATTGTCAACGGCCTTGCAACCTCGCGAGCAGACCTGGCAAGGAATGAAAACTGTAGCTGAATTGAGGAGAGAATACAATCTTCCCACTCCTCTTAACAAGGATTCACTCTACAAGGTAAGTTCTGACATAAGGTGGTGATTATTCTGGACCAAAAGCATTGTTTTGGTATTGCTCTTTTTGCTATTATTAATTATCTTTTGTATCAACAGCCAATTGAAAGGAAGCCAAAGAAGTTCAACCCATTGGTGATACCTAAGAACTTGCAGGCAGCTCTCCCGTTTGCATCAAAGCCCAAGGATATTACTAGTCGGAAACGACCACTTCTTGAAAAGAGAAGACCAGCTGTGGTCATGGAGCCTCATGAGCGAAAAGTTCATGCTCTTGTTCAACATCTTCAATTGATTAGAAATGAGAAGGTTTGCAATTTTATACTGAATTACTGTATTTTATGACATTTTAACCTACTTATTAAAAATATATATGTTAAACCTGGTCTAATACATTATATTTGAGGGTGGTGAAATCTGCTGCAAATCCAATTTGTCTTTGATTGCAAATCCAGTTTTTTGGGGAATCAGAACTACCATTTAAACTATAGGTTTCAAAATTAAACTGCTTCGTCGATTCTCAGCATTTTCACTGTAAGCAACTGAACTGCTTATTGATTCATGATTTAAAAGTGGTACTTTTATCTGCCAATACAAAAAAGTGGAACTTTTTGTCTCTTCCAGACAAATTCTCTACACTATTATATGGTCCTATTTTCAATATTTCTTCCTCTTTGCTGTAACGGTGAAGACTATTTACAAATCATTTAAGGTGCTTTGAGAACACGGGAGTTTTTCTAACTGTTCTTTGTTGAAAACTTGGGGGTGGGGAGAGAGAGAGACTGTTAGGGAATGTTTCCACTTATTCACCTCAATGGCAAATGTTCTTGTGTACAAGTTTGTTGAAGAAATAATGACAACTGTTAAGAACCTGATAGTTTTTCTTGTAACAGTGAATGCTGCTGCTATTTGAAAGTTTTCCTCGCTCACTTCATAACTTGGCCTTTTTGCAGATGAAGAAGCGAAAGCTTAAGGAAGACAAGAGGAAGAAAGAACTTGAGGTAGAGAGAACCAAAGAGGAGCAGTTGTCGAGAAAGCGTCAGAGAGAAGAAAGACGGGAGAGATATCGGGAGCAAGATAAACTGAAGAAGAAGAAAATTCGGAGAAATGCATAGGCCCGAAGCTCTCATTGTAGAATTGTTTTATAAAACGTTGTGTTGGGGTGCAAGCCAACCAGGTTTATGTTGTCCCAAAGGACTAGAACATGTTGTATCTGATGTGACAATTTTTCTCAAGCCAACCTTGGCATCTGTCACACACGGAACTTGGTGCCTCACAAGTGATACTCTTGATTAGCAATTTTGCCGGCCCAAATGCAATGATACGGAGCAGGTCGGGACTGTCTATTGCTGTGGTGGTAGTTTAGCTCCTGCGGCTGCACTTTCATTCTTTTAAGTATTCGTGATGTTAATAGTGTGTTTTCAAGCATCTAAGTTAACATTGTAGAGTATTAATTCCTAACACTATCAAACAGTTTTGTCCGTGGCACAAGTTTCTCTGGTGAGTTGTATAAGAGTTCTACGCACTTTAGCTAGGACTTCTTGTGAACAAATTTTTGAACATTATTATAAAAATTGAGCAGTTTTACAAAATTACTTTCTGTAGTTTCCTCCTTTTATCTGTGCATTAAGGTGTTGATTTATTGTGAGAGTCATAAACTCAAAGAGCATATGTATTTTTGTGATTCTCGTGAATGGTTGAAGCATATGATAGAACTTGACTCTTCAAAATAGTTTATATATATATATATATAATTATTTTGGGACTTATTCAGACTCAAATTGTCGTCTTAATAGACATGCGTGTATGAGACATCTATGATCTGCGGAAACAAAAAAGAGTAGTAAGGATGAGTTTATGCATCCCATGGGAAGAAGTTAGAACTAGTTAGAAATGCCATCTTAAAACACGCGTTACAAAAAATTAATTCGAAATTGGAGACCTCGTATTTTTTACATAAATACATTGGGAGATGAAATATATTAATGTATTTTTGTTGCCAATAGGCTCACCTATCCACAGCTAATATATGTTAATCTCACCAGAGGCTGACAGCATCTGGTAGAGATGAAGTCCTCTGTATAGGAGTAGTGTTCATCTACTGGTGGTAGTGATGTTTTTGGTAAAGGATGTTGCAAAGAAGATTGATGGTAGTATTATTTATGGTTGCGATCAGAGACGACATAAGGATTATGTGAACGCACATATGCAAGCACACAGCCTCCCTGTTTTGTCTCGAAACCATGTTCTCCTTGATAATGCATTGACACCGATGGTAGTATTGCAGCCGGGGCTTGTTCTTTTAAGTTTATGCCATACATACGCATGGTAACTCAACGTGAAAATGAGCCTTAAATTGGGCGTGTAACCTACATGGTTAGGACAACAAAAAACGGTGAGGACGGCAGCTTGGATGCACAGAATTACAGACTGCTTCTGCACATGAGGGTCTCATCTGAAACATGAGGGGTTTGAGATGAAAGATGATGTACGAAGTCAGCTTGGTTGGAAAAATCAGGGCTGACATATGGATTAAAAATAAAAATTAGAAGAATGCCTGCAGCTATTCTTTCAGGGATGAATATCTTTACTTCCCTTGTTTAGGTTTTTGCCATTCCTCATGTATATGTTGTATTTTGTTTTATTTCCAGTGCGATGTGTTCATGTCTAATATATTATATGGCCCACCTTCCCCCTCTCGTCTTGAATTTTTCTTTTAAAATGTATATCCTTATTATAGAGTAGATATTCATATTTCTTTAACATGAATTACATACATTTCATTTGTATGGGTTTACTATCCCTTGCTTGACACACACCCACACATGTAACCTTCAAAAAAATATACATATTTGATATTTCTATATGCCTAATTCATATTGCATACCATTTTTTATTTGTATGGTTTGAATTGAGAAGAGAGATACTTAATTCTAAGAGAATAGACCAAGGTTTATATCGGCCTCAATAAGTGGCACCTGACCTGAAACACCCCCGTCTCACTGCTCTAGCTCCAGCAAAATCTGCTTCCAATCACTTTGCTGGGTTAGTCCAAGCTTCTAGGGGCGCCAGGAGAACGCCAAACCATACAATCAATAAAATCTCTTATTTGCTTCAAGCCGCATTAATATTCACTTGAATTTCAAGTTTCCTCAAGATGAGAGGCAAGGAAGAAGCGCTGCTCACCCAGCACTCCAATTTGTTCAAAGTTTAGCTCCAAACAGGATTTACCAGTGTAACAAATACATACTCCTAAACAAAAAGGAAATACATACTCCTAAACAAAAAGGACCATTGCTCGGATGAGGGTGGGGAGGGAGAAGTAAAAGTTTAGGAGAAGGTTAAGAACCTCGGAACCCCAAACATCTGATACTCAGCTACAAAAAGCCTTCATTCTAATATCCATTTGAAAACAGAGACCATCGTTAGGGGAGTATCTTGCGTCGGCGGTGGGGAGTCTCTCGCTTCACGTACATTTTCTCCATTTCATTGAGAGGTCGGCTGGAACCATCAGGCAAGCTGACAAACTTCCAGCCACCACCACCTCCACGCTTCCCTCGCGGTCCCAGTTTCTCTACTGTGAAATTCCACCCCTCTGATGGGCGCCGCCGGCTGTACTTGTGGCATTTTACCTCTCCAGCCATCTGTACATGAGCAAAAGACATCATTTGACAGGTTCCAAAACAGCATTAATGAAATACACGTGACATGTATTGTCCAAATTGGGATCTGCAGTACATTGTAAAAGACAAAAACTGAGAAGAGGGGGAGGGGGAACTGCACAGAGACCAAACAAAGTGGGGGACGGGAGGAATGGGAAAGCAAATAGGCTGAGCAGAAATAACTCACTTTCTTTTTGTTGAAGTTCATCCTCTGGACAAATTCTTGATAAAGCATTTCATCTTCTTTCTGGGAAATCTCATAATGGACTTCATCCAGATCTTTGGTTGTACCGTCCCAACCCTCCGGCATAACTTTGAAGTCAGGTTTGTAAGAAAGGGAAGCCACATGGAATTCCCTGTCGTGAGAGTTAAAAAATCTGCAGGATGAAAGGACAAAGAAGTATAAGAAATCAAGTTGTATAGTAAAATTGAAAAAAAAAAACACTTGAAGCAATGCGTGTATATTCACTCATATCAAGAAAATGCCCATAACTACTGAATGAAAGTAAATAAACATTTCTCAAACTTGATGTGGCTTTCTCTCAGAGAGTCCTGCTTATTTCAGCAAAAGTTACTGTTTTTCATTTCAGAGAAGTATGTATCTAAATTAGAATCAACGGATTAATGACCAACTAGAATAGCTCATGATGGGTCAAGGCAGCTAACATGGACTTCAGAGGGCTCAAATGGGGCTTTAATGTAGCTAGGTTAACAATGGGATGGTTAGACATGATTCCACAAAATATGGCCATTAACAAGAAAACATAAATCAACAGTATCAACAGTCCATATTTTAAAATTAAAAATTAAAACGGTAAATAAGCAGATTAGTTTGCTTCTACAAGAATAAATGGTTTGATTCATATCACACAGTGATTGCAACTAATTCTTCTAGCCAAGCTTCTTATAAACAAGCACATAATCAATGTAAATCACAAAAGAAGCACAACTATAATCAGTGAGTACCATTTCTCATACCATTCAGATATGCATGATAACAAACATAAATGCCACTCAAGATAAACCAAGTAATGTTTAGAACTAATAACTTACTCGGGACAAGTATCGAGCAAGAGCTCCACAGAATTGTCCAAAGGATGCCCAAGCCTTTTCTCCTCTTCCTCCTCAAGCTCCTTTAACCAAAGAATGGCATGCACTCTTTGCCTCATAATCCTAAAATCCTTTGCTAGCCTCTCCACAGTGTAAACCTCCGGATTCTGCTTGTGCAAGCGATACATCTCAGCTTTCTCAGAGTCCTTAAGATATGACCCTCTTGCACCAGGCTCTCTCACTTGTTTCAACAACACACTTGTCTCCTGCATCCTCTCACCCCATCCATCCACAAAAGCCTTACTTTTGCGATTCTCTGAGTCCAGTTCGCTCAACTTATCATCAATCTCTTGCAATTCAGATATCACTGAAGAATGTGAGGAGTCCCCTCTGCTAGGTGGGGCCTCACTAGGTGGGGCCTCACCGTCAAAATGCTCCTTGGTCAGTCCAGTTGACCAAGATGACACAGAATCCCATCCCAAATCACCCGATGACATACCATCAAATGATCCCTCCATAGTCTTGTTCCATTCATCTTTACCATCATTTTCACCAGATTTTGCAGAGAATCCCCTCAAGCTGATTACATCTTTTCTCAACTTGGTGTTGCTTCTCTCTGTCAAAACTCTGGCTCTAGTCGTGCTTGAGCGTAGTGAAGTGGAAGAAAAACGGGATATAATACGATGCAGATTTTGCATTCTTGAAGCAATTTCCCCAGAGAGTTGGAATCGTTTTCAGTCTACACTACTAAAAAGCAACCAATAAAAAAGCAGAAACCAAAATATACCTGTACTTAGCAAAATAGAGAGGCTACAATTCTACCAGGATAACAGATACACATGCACGCACGTCAACAGCCATATACACACATAAAAAATTAAGATTAATTATACAAATATATAAGCGCGCACCCACAATAAAGAAAATCTATGTGTGTAGTATACTGATAACTATGATTTAGTAGCCCAAGTATCTATGCGTTAGCTGAGAAACGTAAGCGAATGAAAATGATATCATTGAAATAAAAACCATCAAATGCATCCCAAGATGAACAAAAAAATAGCAAACTTGAAGGCTTTTCCCTGAGGTTTCGGCCTCATCCACCCAAATCCTGCCAAAAATTGCATGAACCGCTTCGAATGCTCCGAAAAGTTTTTGAACACGTAAACACTCAGAAATCAGAGCTCGAGAACCAAAAAGAAACCTCTATGAATAATTAAATAGTGGGTTTCCGCCTACAATCCCCCCCCCCCCCCCCCCCCGGCGGCGCCGCAAGTCCAATGGAGATCAAAAACTTTAATTCTCTACTTCTATGAAATTACCTTGCCACGAGGGCTAGCTCAGATAAGCTCGCCGGTACTTCTCCTTCGGGTAAAATTTGAGGTGGTTAACGACGGTGATGGTGGCTAGCGATCGAAGGGTATGCTGCTATAGTTGTGACTCCGTTTGTGTATTGTTGCTGTGTAGGCGTCGACGAATAGAGAAGGGAAGAGGAGGAGGAGGAACAAAAAATTAAGAGGAAAGAGCAGGACCGTAAAAGGATGTCGTCTATAAGTTTATTCTGGGTGGAAAAGACGAAACTGTAAGATTTAATTTACTAATTTATGTTCTTCTCTGTTTATTTTATATACGAAATTAGTAATTTGTTTACAAAAAATAAAACACATACCTCCCAACAAAAAATGAAGAGATGAAGATGAATTTCGAAGACCATGCAACACGTGTTAGGATTTTTACTTATTAATTAGGATTTTTACTGTTTGTATTTACTAATTATATGCTAATTATAATTAAGATTTTTACCGTTTGTCTCTGTCAATCATATATTAATTATAATTTAATTATTAATTAAAATATAATTAGTAGAATTGTAAAATATTAAAAAAATAAATAAATAAAGAAAAAATATTATTAAATTATTAATATTTTCTTATTATTTTAACTAATAAATAAATAATTCAATATTTAAAACCGCTACAATGGTGAAAAGCCCAGCCCCTTTCATTTGGGGTCCAAATTGAAAGGTAAAGTTTTTCTAGTCTCGACTCTCGCTTTATCCAGCGGCTGCTGTAAAAAACGCAACTTCCATCTACACCTACCGCCTCTAGATTGCAACGACACAGAAAAAGAAAGTGAAGTGAGTGAGAGAGATAGAGAGCGACCGAGAGAGTGGGAGACAGTTCCCCCAAGGCTGTCTTGAGTGAGAGCCAGCTCTGAGTTTTGGGCTTTCCCAATATTTCCCAACTTGCACTTGCCACAATCCGATCGACATTGCGCAAAAATGTGTGCCTTCTCCGATTCTTGATCCCAAACCTTAAAAACCTTCGATTTAGCCCCGCGCTTCTTCATGGCTCCGAAATCTTCAGGTATGTTTCTTCGTCTTCCTTTATTTGTCCGTCTGATTAGCTTCTTTTTTCACTAGCTTATGTATGTCTGATTTTCTGGTTGGTATCTGAGAAAGTGCGGGAGAGGGCAGGGTAATCTTAAGACGAGTTTCAGGTTTTCTTTTTATTTAACTGGTTTTATGCTTTTCCCGTTTGTTGGAGCGCAATCCGACTATTTGGGTTTGTTGATATGTATTTTCTTTTCAGTTTTTGAGCGGTTCTGAAATTGTCGGGTTTCTTGGGGTTTTCTTTTATTTTCCTTCGTTTTATTGATTACCAAACGCAGGGTGAATGTAATGTGAACCACACATGCATTGGTCCGCTTCTTTTTTTTCCGTGCTCTTTGCGTTATGTTTTCCGAACACGACATTTAAGCCATGTTAGTTTTCCTAGCTATGGAGTTTTTTTTGAAGCCGCTACTCTATTTTTTCGGCATATTTTTCATGCTTTCTGATTCGTTGCCTGGAAAATATAACTTATATATCAGATTCTATGCTGATTTGTTTGAATAGAAAAGTTTACCTAGAACCTTCTTGTTAGACCTCAATATTGGGTGCTTGTTTTGATTGTGGATGTGTATTTATATTCACCGTTCGATAAGCTTACTACTAAAAGGAACGAATGGAACCTTCAACTTGGCATGCATTTGTTTTCCGGTCCAAGTAAGCAAAGATGGTTTTGGAAACCATTTTGGCTGAATTTTCTCATGCGGTAAAGCTAGTTACATGGAAGATTTCCCAAGTTTGGCACACTCCATCTGTAGCTTGATAATGTGTGATTTGAGATAGTTACGCTCTAAATATTGGAGTAGTTTCTGTAGCTCTATCTCTTAAGAAAAATGTATGTGACCTCTCTGAAAATTCTTAACCCAACTCCTTAGCGGCCATTGTTAATTATTTACCTTAATATATTGATTGCATTCCTTATGGTGTGAAATCTCATTTTTTTTCATTGGGCCTAATGCAGGTGTTGCTGCATTTGTCTGAGCTATCTCTGGCTTTTAACCAGCTGACTCAGGGTTTTTGTCATAAATATCCATGATAGCAAAGGGCTAGTGGAACCATGAACTTTTTCCACACTGTTGGTCATCTTAAGGGTAAGCTATATTCTGCTATTTGTGCTGTCTTAATAGCCTTGCCTTTCCTTGATGGGATGATGCAAAATGATGTAACTGAAGGTGTTGTCTTAACCCTACAAAAGATGAACTATTCGACGTTAATTTCCTTTTTTGATTGTCTAGACTTACTCTGTGGTACGATGTTGGTTTTTCATTAGTGCAATGCTGTTTTGACCCTGAGACTCTTAGGTATTCATTTAGATTATTCCCTTGCTCTCACCTTTTTTGCGAGGACCATCCGTAGTCTGCAATATTTGGGCAGAGTGTATGTTACTAGCATGTTAACTATTTTGAAAGAGTTCTGGCTTTGCAGTTTATGCCTCTTTTTTCATTCCTTTTATTTTCATGTTATCTTTGCTGCTCACAATTTCTGTTCAACTATTTTGAATTTGGAACCTGACCATACGTAAGTGTGAACTTACAACAAATCCATATGTGAACTATTTTTACATAAGGTCTATTTTTTAAAGCAAGTAATTGTTAGATGTTGAAATTACAACAGCGCCGAAGGTTTAATTCTTATCTTCTTGCAAATCTGGAATTTGTAGCACAATCCTCATATGTTGCGATCAAATGTTGTTTAGACCATCTGAAAAGCCTTTTCTTTTGGGTGGAGGGAGGGAGGTAGCAGAGGATATGCATATTAGACACACAATGGGATGGAGGAGGTACTAAAATACCATGCGCATGAATGATTCCATTTTAGAGAGAGACAATGGGGGTGTGAGATAAGGAGGGAGGAATTTCGGATCGCCTGACCCAAATGCGCACATTTTATTCATGCTCTTTTGACCCCTCTCCAACAAATTATGTTCTAGAGGTATGGCTCTTGGACCAGTTTGACTTTGACGTCTATGAAGATCATGATGTGGTGAGGTCACTATGGGAGTATGGTGTGGTAGGCATGGCTGTGAGTATGACACACTGGATTTTTTTTTCTAACTTTTTTAAGGGAGAAATATTTAAGGTGAAGGGCATGAGAATTGTGGAATGAACTTGAAAGTGTGGGTTGTGCTCAGTTGGGTCTGGAGTTGGATAGCTTTTTTTTTATTATTTATTTTTTATTTGTATACATGGAACCTCGCCAATGTAGGATGGGCAGTTTGACAATGAGTTGGAGGAGTGGCTTGGGGAAAAAGTGAGAATTAATTCCATCCGTTTTTTTATTCGCACCTTTTTTATTGACAATAAAAAATAAATCTTAATGTCAAAATTTGTAAGTCTAAAATTGCCAATTTACAAATATTCATTGACAGAATCCTTTGATATGGACTGAAGTGTTTTTAAAAAATTGAGGGAGATCAATTTATTTTCGCCTAAATCCAAGGGGTGTATTTTATCCTTGAAATCTTGAAATAATAATAACAAAAAAACTAACAAAGAAGCTTCTTGACATGTTATTAACTATAAGTAGATGAAGGGCATGCTTGGACAAGTTGGACTGGAAATAGATGGCAATATTAGGTTTGAGCATGTGTTTGTTCATTGTCATGTATTATTTTCTTTCACAAAAGAAATTACTTGTTTCATTGCTGAAGGCTGGCTTATATATGGTTGCAGGTTCTTTGTGCAATCAGTTATTATTATTCATCATTTGGTTATACAGTTTTCAAGAATTAGTGGCCTTGCAGATGCTGCTTGCACCTACTCATACTTCTTCCATGTCAGAGCTAGCTAATCCCCCTACTACTGGACTGTTTGATCCCATAGCAATATCTCCCGCTGTCATACCCCACTACCCAAATCCCAGTGAACCTTTGCCACCTATGTACCCAACCTTTCCTACCAGATACGAGCCAGTTCTATCAGGAAAATGTCCTGTAAACTTCACTCTTATATCAAGTCTCATGGAAAAAACAGCATCTGATTGTTCTCAACCATTGGCGGCACTTGTAGGAAATGTAATATGTTGTCCACAGTTTACTAGTTTACTCCACCTCTTCCGGGGCTTCTACAGTATCAACTCTAATAAGTTGGTTTTGCAAGATGCTGTTGCTAGTAATTGTTTTACAGACATCCTTAATATCTTAGCTAGTAGAGGGGCAAACAGTACATTACCTACACTTTGCTCTGTTAAATCATCGAGTCTTACAGGAGGGTCGTGTCCAGTGAAGGATCTTTTTTCCTTTGAGAAAACAGTGAACACAAGCAAACTACTGGAGGCCTGCGGCACTATAGATCCTCTTAAAGAATGTTGTAGACCCGTTTGCCAACCTGCAATTATGGATGCTGCTCTTCAGATATCAGGAAGGCAATTGACACTCAATGAGAATAAGAATATAGTGGGCGAGGCTTATCCAATTGATTCTCTTAATGATTGCAAAGGAGTGGTTTATTCCTATCTTTCAAGGAAACTTCCGTCAGATGCTGCAAATACTGTGTTTCGAATATTATCTGCCTGCAAAGTCAACAAAGGTAGTGAGTTATAGTATTTCCTATGCTTGTTATATATAAATGGCTATAGTGGTTGTCTGTAAGTGTATAGGAACGTTATTAGATAGCAGATGTATACGGTTGTCCAGTTCTAACATTGCAAGGCATCCTTCAGGTGAATGAATTACTCTAGTCATAAATGCAATGGGAGTAAAGGTGTAGGCATTCTGTTATAAGATTAGATAGTTTATTGTATCAGTTCACCTTTTTCCTTGCTTGTCACATGGTTTCATCATTCTTGAAGATTCTTGTTTCAATTTATTTGTTTGTTTGATTTATTTAATATCATTTTTTTTTCAATTATATCCTGAAGGAAACAATGAATAATGGCCAGCCAAAAGATGTAACTATTAAACATCTTATTCATTTTCAGTTTAGCATCTTATTCATTTCCTCTCAAACAAAAGTAGCATATTGGAATTTTATATTTCATTTGATTTTAATCACTATATTATTATTATTGAATCTTAACTGATCACTAATGGGAGATACCCAAACTCATGCATATGTAGCTTTTAACCGCAATCAAGAACTAGCAAGCATGAGATTCAAAACTTCAGGTTGTTGTTGTAGAGCAGAAACAAATAGTATCAAGATTAATGTTACCTGGATTTCAGAAAGAAATAGGACCAGCTTTTTATTCTTTCATCTCTATTTATGTGTGCTTGATATAATTCAAATGTAGTATTTGTTGTTGCGGTTGGTTTGCTGTCCCACTTTATATATGTTTTATGAATTTTTGGTGCCATTTAACTTCTAAATGAAATAAACATTGCTTGTGCAGTGTGTCCTTTAAGTTTTAAGGAGCCTTCCGAGGTTATTGTAGCATGTCGTAATGTAGCTGCTCCCAGTCCTTCCTGCTGTAGCTCATTAAATACTTACATTGCTGGAGTACAAAAGCAAATGTTAATAACAAATAGACAAGCCATAATCTGTGCAACGGTGTTTGGATCCATGTTACGGAAAGGTGGGATTATGGAAAATATTTATGAGCTTTGTGACGTTGACTTGAAAGATTTTAGTATCCAAGGTACATTTCTTGCTTTATTGTTCTTGTTTTCTGCCGTTGGTCATAGCTTTATCTTATCGCCCTGAACAATCTCTCTGTCTGTGGATCGACATGTGCACTGGAGCAGTATATGGACAACAAGGTTTGCTACTGTTTCAGCTTCATTCTTTCAATCTTCATCATTACTGTTGTTTTTCTCTCTTAGTGTTTCATATGAAAAGATTTGCTTTAGCCTTGTATATGTATTTTTTATAAGTAAAGGTACCACATTTTATTAAAAGTACTTTGTGTTTGTGGGCTAAGGCTCTTGTACTGAATGATGATAATTTTCAGGATTTGCTTTGGACTCTTTTTGTTTCTAGTGTAAAGTAGGTATTTCCTTTGTAGACGTCCTGTGTACTTGGACTTTGCCTATTCATGGTAATAAAATTTTCTTATTAACTATAAAAAAAAAGTTAAAAGTACTAGGGTGCAACCCAAGCAAGCCTATTTTAAGGAAGGTTTAGGTAGCAAGAACTGCTAAAATCGACAGAAGATGCAAATCGGGCATTGTTCTGGGGACCATAGTCCATTCCTAGAAAGGTTTAAGCATGGCTGTTTTCAACTCTGGCAGCATTCTCTCGCAGTCTTCAAAGTTATGGGCATTAAGCTCCTTTGTGCTTAATGTGGAGCATTTGCTTTAGCATTATGGGCATTGTGTCAGACTTCAAGATATATTTGAAGGCCTGATGCTCAGAGTGCATGGTTGGGAATTGGGTTATGTGGTAAATGCTAGCTTACAATTTTCGTGGCTTTTCATGAAATAACTTTTATCTGGTTGCTTTGTCGAACTTCTTGTTGCGATGTCAAAATGGTAATAAGTATGTTGGATGACATTGACCGTCTGAGGTGGGTTAGGAAAATTTCCCGGTACACTCTAAAGTCTTAGGCTAGGTTTATGTGTTTCATTTGATGAATAAATGGATGGTGATAAAAATAGAGTTAGTATTCCCGAATGTTCAATAACTGATGATTATGGTTTTTTGCGTACTTTTATTTATATGTTTCTTTTTTTAACTTAAAAAAGGATAATTATGACTTTCATTGGAATGCAGGGTGTCTACTTCGGAGCTTGCCTGCAGATGTCGTATTTGACAATGCAACAGGCATCAGTTTTACATGTGACTTGAGTGATAACATTGCCGCCCCATGGCCTTCGTCATCCTCAATTTCATCCGTGTCTCTTTGTGCACCTGGTAAGTTAATGAAAATATCACCTATCAGTTAATGAAAATATCATTTTTACCTGTTGTTTCTACTCTCAGTTCTAGAAGATTAATATAAATAATGTTAAAATTCTGTCTCATTTGTAATGATGGCTTATGCCATACTTTTGATTAATAAAATTTGTTTATTCATCAAAAAAAAAAATAATGTTAAAATTCTGAGATTAGCATATTTGGAGTATGTTCTAGCGTCCTTATCCTTATTGATGTTATTGAATTTTGCAGAGATGTCATTGCATACACTACCGACATCAGAGACTTTAAAAAATTCTGGTGTGTGCCATTGCTTTTGGCAATTTCTAACTCTCAATTTAGTATATCATTGATTTTCACATGCACAAGGATGTCAGACGTTGATTATTTATGAAAATGGAAGTATTGGTGGTGTCTAGTGTGGTGGAATTCAGATTTGGCACCGATTCATATATCACAAAGGATTTTATACATATGTAAAGTAACATCATTTACATATACATTATTAGTTTTTTTCAGTTCCCACGAACCATTGCAAATACAAAATGTTAATTGAAACACATGCACGCACACACCTACATGTTAAACAAGTTTTCATCAGATGAACATTTTGATATACCCATAGTTCACTTTACCTTTTATGCTAAAAAATATGAAGATGCGTGAAGATTATGAACTGTCTCATCTGTAAAATGTTGATATTTCACTTCCTTTTATATTTTCTTGGATTCTGGGGAAATGTCATATTTGAGATTTTTTCGTATTTGAATGGTTGAGATTGATGAAAAGCTTCAATCCCATCTAGAGGACCAAGATCTTTTCTATGAACTGTTTGCCAAGATGTTGCATCATTTGATGAATAGCAGAAGATCATTGCACTATAAAACCAATAATTTGATTATTATTATTATTATTATTTTCCTTCCCGAAACTTATTTATTGTCCAAGAGGAAATGACATTTGATTACAATGCTATAATGCAGGTTGTGGTGGTGGTGAGTTAGAACTGCTGGTACCCATTTTTTCATTGTTTATTTTCAGTACATTGTTGTACTGAAGGAGATTTTGCTTGGGTTGAGCTGGCTTGAGGTTGAAAATTTGTTGTGGATTTTTGCATGTATATTTTGAATAGCCTCCATGTATAGCAGCCTTTCTTTGTTTTCTCCTCTCTTCTCCCATTCCTTTTTAAGCTGTTACTTTCTACTCCATGCAATTAGGTTGCCAATCCATCGAGTATACATATGCTTATGCTGTTGCGCAACAGACTAAGCCATACGCATATTTTTTTTCCTGTTTTCCAATTAACGGCAAATTACACGATCTAAACCCGGTATTCATAATGAGAAATGGTTTGATCGCAGGGAGATCTTACAAATGCAAGTTTACAAACAAACTTGGCTGAATGTGGTACGCGAGAATAAACTTAGAATTAATTTTTAAATTTAATTACTAAATAGAGGTGAGAGATCTTCCGTTATCAAAGTGGATTGAATATTATAGTTTTGAAGAGAAATAGATACATTGCGTGGGCTCTAAAGGGGAGGTTTATAAGTAGGATGGAAATTTTGAGTTTGGGATAAAAATTTAAAATATTATTTTTTAAATTTTAAAAAAGTTGATTTGAGATTTTAAAAAGTTAAATTGTTTATTATATTTTATGTAGAAATTTGATAAAGTAGTAATGATGAGATAAGATAAAATTTTTATATCTTATCTTACTTCCAAATCGGCCTTAAATAATATATACCCAAAATGATGAGGTGAATCTTAAATGCTTGAAAATGCATATTAATTTATGAATAATATTACATATATTTATGGAGTGTGCTAACGTCGAGTGGTTGTTTTGAAAAAGGATAGAATCTATTATTAAAAAATTAATTTTTTTAATATAAATTTCATATATATTCAACTTTTTCTAATGCAACGTTTGTACACTTATAATTACTAGGTGGGAGCAACATGGAAAGCACGTTTGTCTAATTTTATGAAATGATTATTTGTAAAAAATAATATATATTTTATAAATATTATTGATGTCACTTAATAATTTAAAGCATATTGGAGAAAATAAAAAAATTAGTTCAAAATATCATATAATCCAATACACGTTTATAACATCCATAATTTTAGCAAAAATGTATACGAAAAATTTAATAAAAGTCTAACACAAACGGTTGTTCAAAATGTGTGTCGTTTGATATTTGTATTATAATTTATCAATTTATGTCATTCTGTAGACGATCAATAGAGAAAACATTAAAATTCTTATTTTGTTGTTGGTTGAGTCGATCAAGGACAACATAAAGTTAAAACATAATCTTTTTATAAAATTTGTAGTATAATATTTTCTACATATAGCATGTATATAAATCCTAAAATATATTTTGAAATTGTTGGCCGAATTTACTCTTTATTGATTAGCTCAAGGATCACGGCCTTTGTCACGTGCCCATCATAGCAAGCCCACGTGTGGAATATGACTTAGCGGAAGTTACGTCTTACTACCATGGGGAAAAAAAACACTTTGATTAAAGACACTTGTATTATATATTATATGAGATTTTTAAATTTGGAATACTCAATAATCTGAATTAATGAAACGTATAATATACGTATATTATACTTAGAGATTCACGTCTTATGCATCTAATACATGTGTATATGTTAAGGAGAAAGAAAAAAATATAATAACTAATCTTTAATTACTTATTATTATATAAACTATTAAGTATTATAATTATTGTGATTAATAAATCATATAACAACATTGAATGCCATCTCTCTCAATATTTAAGTCTTCATTTTATATGTCAAACCGTTAAAATAAACGGTGTTAACTTTAACGGAAAAACAAGATTTTCCGTTTCATACACATTTTTTATATATAGAAGATAACTATTATTTCTCTTAATTTATACAGATAATTGTAAAAAAAAAAAAAGGAAAAATAAGTTTATGTTATTCAGGATTTTCTACACTAAAAAATTCTCAAACAATTAAGTAGTATTTAAAAACGTTTTGATAATCGATTAGGATACATTGACATTTTTATTCATAAAATTACAATTAGAAGTACGTACGGTTCTGCTTCTAAAACCCCTCGTTTCCGTTCAAACTAAAACCCTAGCCCGCTTTCTCTCTGGCCCTGTGCAACCCCCAGAATCGATCGATATGGCGAATGCAGAGTTTTTCCAAACGGATTGCGAGTCGATTTTGTCACAAATTAAGCACCAAGAGAAGCAGATGAGACTCAAAAGAACGTCAGTTTTTTTTTTCCCTTTTTAATATCCTTTTTGGCATTTAAATTTCCTTTTCCTTTTATATATGATTGTGCTTGTTAAGAATGTGTTTCTTTTATAATCTTGTTTCGGATTTTCCGCGATCAAAATTTCCTTTTTTATTATGTTTGTATTCGTGAAAAATGAGAAGTTATGTTTTCCTCCACAAAGGAAAAAATAATTAAATCGAAGGCACTTTGCAAATGTATCGGTACTTCTGATTGAAGTTTACTTTTCCAGCATTACTCTTAAGGACTTTGAGTAATAATGTGAATTTGAACGAGTCAGGGACGTGGGTTCATTGTATCTTATGCGAATAATTGTCTACAATTGATTAGTCTGCTGCTTTCTCTTTAGTTTGTGCATATGCCATTGTTTGTTGGGACATGATATTTCATGTATGAGCTTATCAAGCAAAATTTTATCATGTGAAATTGATGCAGATGGTTGATGGGGCTTCCTACATCCAAATCTAGAAGAAAGCGTTTTGAAGAACCTGAGTTTTTGAAACAGAGGTGAGTGCGACAATTTTATATCTTATAACTCTGTTTGTTTCTTTTGATTATTGGCTGAAGCCATTTTTTACATCATTAGACTAATGGTTTTCATGTTGTCTCAACAGGACTTTACCCGAGTCTTTGCTTAGGGAAGATGATGTAAGTTTTCTGTGGTAGAAATCGTTTTTATACTTAATTGGGTGTTCTTGATGGATAAATAAACTATGTATGTAAAGCATCATGGCATGGTGCGTTTAGAAATTGCCTTTATACATTGTTGGGTTTTCATTTTGAGGCAGTTGTTAAATAAATATTACGAACGGCCATATCTTATTATTGAGTCAGTTCAATAATGTGGTTGGTCGTTATGATATCTTGCTTGTAAGGTTTCGGAGGTTTAATAATATGATTCTCCATTTTTGGGTCCCCGCCATCTGTCCAATTTTGCATTTTACATTTTGGGATACACAATATTCCCTCCTGTTAGCTGATGATTTCCTTAATATCTTATTTTCAGATATTCTATGAGACCACAAGAATGCGTATAGAAGAGGCCTTTGGAGCATGTAATGCTGAAGGATGGCACTGTGTTAATGAAGATCTTATGGTATTGTCTGGCACGCGCAGTTTAACAAGAAAAATTATGTCACACCTTGATGATTTGACCAATAAGGGGCTATATCTTGTTGCCATGGTTCTTACAAGAGGCTCTCGTGAGTTTGAGAAAACTCGTTGGAAGATGAAGAAGGTAATTAAAGATCTTCTTCCAAAAGTTTTGGGAAGCAGAAATCACAGCCATCAAATTAGCATATGCAGACAGCTATCTCAACTTCTCAGTGACCCAAAAAATTTCCGAGAGAAAGGTGTGACATTTTTTATGTCTAGATCCCAATCCCATCATGCTGCTGTGAAAAAGATCCTATCTGGACTAAAAGACTTGCCTTGCGAGATCCTGATTGTAATGTACAGGAAGCTTAAAGGTTCCCAAGCAGGCATGCCTCAATTATTGCCTCGCAGACATGGATGGGGTCGAGGTTATTTAATTAAACAAGTGAGGAAATATAGCGAAAGGATGCTTTCAGAACTTGGTGAAGGGGACAAGTTACAAGAGCCACTAGCCAAAGCAATGTCAGTACCTGGCTTGCTGCTAAAGCTAACACCTGGTTTTCAAAATTCCTCTGTGATGAAGTTTTACCCATTCTCTTCAGAAGTAGAAAGCCTGCAGAATGAGATAGCAAAGGCTATTTTGTTATTGAAAACAAAGGTTAGGTTACCAGTGCTGAAAAACTTGCAACTTTTATTAGACCCGAATGCCAAAGTATCAAATCGGTGCTTACGGACAGCAATTAGGAAAATGTTGACTGAATATCTCTTTGAGTGCAGTGAAATGGATGCCATTCCAAAGTCTATATTGGAAACTCTTGCTATTATCAATAGTAATTCTCAAAGTACACTGCTTGAATGCTTTAGTAAGGAGAAAGTTGAAGAAGAAGTAGAATGTATATTGAGTGTGAGTGCTCTGACGAAGCAGATTGTGTTGGATTTGCTGCCTGACCATGACTTTGGTCGAGAATTTACCGATGCATATATGGAGGAATTAGAAGAAAGTGATGATGGTAATGATGACAATGATGGCTGGCTCCTGGAAGATAGAAGCTGTCAGAGTAGTAGGTCTCGCTATACTGATTCAGTTGATGAAGTAGAAAGTACTGGAGAGTCAATACCATTCAATGTCAAGCCACCTACCTCTACGACCAACAAGAGCATCCCTTCCTCCCCATTTACCCCCCAAAAAGACTTAAATGGTGGTTCTGTTGAGGGACTTGAACCTAACGATATTAGTGGAATAGATTCTATCAATCCTAATAGAATCATTCCTTCCTCTTTATCCAGGAACTCAAGATTTCATAGCAGGATGGTTGACATGGATATGAACCATGACAAAGTTGAAGGTATTGGCAGATCTTTCATGCCTACAGATACCAATTATTTCTCCTCACCTGTTTCAGCAAACCAAAGGTGCGAGAGATGTGAACCTGAATGCAATTCTGGAATAGCTCTAGCAAACACTCCTCCTTTCATTTCTTCGAACTTTTCATGTGGGGAACAAACAGCTAATAATGACAAGCAAAATAAATGTAAGAACCATTACCTTGCCATCCAAGAAGTTTGTGACGAAACTAGTATGGTTGCCTACAACCTCATTGGTCATTTGCTGGAGAAGCTAGCACAAACAGAAGGCTTAGATTTGGACTGGAGAGACCATTTGTATTTACGAGGTGATAATTCTATGGAAGAAGATTCTCTAGGTATCGGAAGTATAATCTTTTTCCCCTCTTTTCAATCGAGCTATGTGATTAACAAGAACAATCCTCAAGGGGGGATGAATGTTCATCATGACATTTATTTTTTTTCTATTATTATTTATATAACATATTGCAAATTTGCAATTACATGCAAGAGATTATTTCTCTGTATGTTATCTGCTTTTTTTTTAAAGGATAAAATTGTGACCCAGCCTGCCGTGATTGTTGATCCAAGAATTGAAATACAAACATCTGAAAAAAAGTTTATGGTATGCATGATATAGGTTGTGGATCTTGCAGGCCTGTTAGATTTCAATTCAAGTTTAGAAGTTACTGTGGCGGAGTATTTCATGGACAAGGGATCTGAACAAACATTAGAAAAGCCAAAAAGATTAAAAATTAAAATGGACGTGTAAGAAAAAATAAGGATTTCACCATAGGTGTTACGTGTATATCAGAAGTACATTCTTGTACATGCTTAAAAGTCGAAGGTGTTCAATGGATGGATTTAAACCAATAATATCATGCTATATCAGAAGAAAGGCTGAAATGGTCTCTTGATCTTGCGTGGTTCCAAGTTGCCAGCTAATGTTTATTATCTCTTTCCTTTTCATATTCTAATATGCTTAAAAGGAAAATATTTGATGATGTTTCCCATTTACATTTGCAGTGGGAAGAAAGGAAGAGCAGAATTTATCTGAGGTGTACGATGGAGGTTCAGTTTTTGTCCGAGTAGTTGAAGAGCAAATACCTTCCTTTCCTAAGAGGTATTGTTATTTATCCATTAAGATCTACTTAAGGCTGGATTGGTGTGACACTGTGACCTAGATGAATAAGTGCAATTCTGCGCCCAACAGAAGTAAAACATACATTTTTTATTATATATAAATAGTTCTAATGGAAAGATTCATAATATATAATTTAAGTTAAACTTTTATTACCCAATTTTACTTACAAATAAGATATAATTTAAGAATTTCATATAACAAATTAGTACTTTGAACAGTATATTTTTCAAAAGATTGAAAAAACATGATTTGGGCTTTCCTTAAAAGCATAAGAAAGCATGCCTCATGCATGCATCGGTGAATGCACTCTCACTCAGGGTATCAAAACCACTTTACTCTCGGAACTCTATGTTCTGCTCTTTAAGAGTGCCTAGTTGTGCTTTTAACAACATCAGGTAGGATGTTTATTCTTTCACTCTCGAGTTAGTGTTAATGCGGTTAATCATTAATATCTAATTTTAACTGTCTTGTTGTAAGTCTGATAATTAGGCTTGATTCAAGTCAAGCATTCTGTTAATGGAGTGAAACTGTTTATTCTACATTTCTGGCTGAGCTAACTTAAAACATTGAAAGGATTTGTTAGATTACTTTGTGGAGTCTTTAAAGAAAATTATGCAAAATAAGAATACAATTGGAATCATTTTCATAAGTAGGAGTAACCTTTTTGTTCTACGAGTGCAGTGGAATAGAGAAAGTGAAGAAATTATTGGGCTTATGATAGCATTCTCTGAGGCTATGGTGCTCATTTTCAGAGGTCCTGACGGTTGTTTGGAATGCTTTTGCATTCTTTTTCCAGCTTGCCCATCCCTTCTGAGTTCTGACATAGAGGTGAGTGTGCTGTTTGTGATCCTTCAAAGCATTGACATCAATAGAGTTCAGTTGTGGCAGTGTGACATGACTGTTGCCCTTAATACAGGTGACGTTCTACATCTCATGGGTTTTGAGCTTTATCTCACTTGAATGGAAATCCAAATGAAGAAACCCAGATTTGAATATTGCAGACATTTGAGATGGCAGTGTTCCTACGGTTGCCCAGAATGGTGTAGGAGTCTTTCTGATAATTGGGTAACCTCAACAGCGCAGATGATGTAGTTTGAATATGCTTTTCGTCTGTAGGTAATTAAGGATGTTGTCGGTAAGTCTTTTAAAATCATATCATTTTAAAAGTCTGATTGACTGATGGCATATGATCTGATTCTACAAATGAAAAACCTGGTTTGGAACTCCCCACCCCTTGTATTAAAAAAAAATAAAAAATAAAAAAATATCATCATTTCCTCATTTCCTAGTATACCATTATTTGATCGAAGAACTATTTGTTAGATGATGATTAAAAAAATTTACTGAGTATCATTATCATGTTTAAAGAAGTAATTAAAGAAGAAATTGATGGTTAAATGTTCGTGTTTAGATTGAATTAATTTACGTTTTTCATTCCGTGCTTGCATGTGGGATTTTCGTGTTGTTGGTTTCATAAATTCATATCAAGAACTGTTTTGCATTAGCTTTATCTTGTTTGTTAAATCAAATCAATTATATTTTCTTTTTATTTTTTAATACTGTGATAAAATATATTGTGAGACGAAATATTTTTGGAGAAAAGACGAGAATTGAGTTGGTTTACAACCCCGGCAATATTTAACTATAACTTAAATAGTTGGGTATTACAAACTAGGTAATTATATATATATATATATCTTTTTATATATAAAAGAGCCTATCTTTAGATGAACAGTAATGCACAACATTTTTTTCAATTTTATTCTTTTTTTTTTTTTTTACAGTAATATCCAACTTTATAATGAACAGTAATAAACAGTAATAATGAACAGTAATGCACAATAAATATAATAAAAAATTTATAAATAGTAAAAAATGCATAGTAAATATAATAAAAAATTTTATAAATTATCGAAAATTTCCGTGATTATACAGTAATTATGTACAGTAAGGTAATATTCAATTCGTGCACAGTAAAAATAATAAAAAATTCGAAATACACAGTAAAAATAATAATTCGATCTTTGCAATCGGCCTAATCCTCATTGTCCGACTCAACTAAAAACAAAAAAGCAGGGACTTTGTTAATGAATTGATTAATTGGCGAATGGAGAGATAGCCAACTGAAAAATCATCCCTACGTACGCGGTACACTCTTTTATTTAATTAAACATTATTNACTGTCTTGTTGTAAGTCTGATAATTAGGCTTGATTCAAGTCAAGCATTCTGTTAATGGAGTGAAACTGTTTATTCTACATTTCTGGCTGAGCTAACTTAAAACATTGAAAGGATTTGTTAGATTACTTTGTGGAGTCTTTAAAGAAAATTATGCAAAATAAGAATACAATTGGAATCATTCTCATAAGTAGGAGTAACCTTTTTGTTCTACGAGTGCAGTGGAATAGAGAAAGTGAAGAAATTATTGGGCTTATGATAGCATTCTCTGAGGCTATGGTGCTCATTTTCAGAGGTCCTGACGATTGTTTGGAATGCTTTTGCATTCTTTTTCCAGCTTGCCCATCCCTTCTGAGTTCTGACATAGAGGTGAGTGTGCTGTTTGTGATCCTTCAAAGCATTGACATCAATAGAGTTCAGTTGTGGCAGTGTGACATGACTGTTGCCCTTAATACAGGTGACGTTCTACATCTCAAGGGTTTTGAGCTTTATCTCACTTGAATGGAAATCCAAATGAAGAAACCCAGATTTGAATATTGTAGACATTTGAGATGGCAGTGTTCCTACGGTTGCCCAGAACTGGTGTAGGAGTCTTTCTGATAATTGGGTAGCCTCAACAGCGCAGATGATGTAGTTTGAATATGCTTTTCGTCTGTAGGTAATTAAGGATGTTGTCGGTAAGTCTTTTAAAATCATATCATTTTAAAAGTCTGATTGACTGATGGCATATGATCTGATTCTACAAATGAAAAACCTGGTTTGGAACTCCCCACCCCTTGTATTAAAAAAAAATAAAAAATAAAAAAATATCATCATTTCCTCATTTCCTAGTATACCATTATTTGATCGAAGAACTATTTGTTAGATGATGATTAAAAAAATTTACTGAGTATCATTATCATGTTTAAAGAAGTAATTAAAGAAGAAATTGATGGTTAAATGTTCGTGTTTAGATTGAATTAATTTACGTTTTTCATTCCGTGTTTGCATGTGGGATTTTCGTGTTGTTGGTTTCATAAATTCATATCAAGAACTGTTTTGCATTAGCTGTATCTTGTTTGTTAAATCAAATCAATTATATTTTCTTTATATTTTTTAATACTGTGATAAAATATATTGTGAGACGAAATATTTTTGGAGAAAAGACGAGAATTGAGTTGGTTTACACCCCGGCAATATTTAACTATAACTTAAATAGTTGGGTATTACAAACTAGGTAATTATATATATATGATCAATCATGGGCACACTTGTCGTACGTACAATTTTTAAAAAATTAAAAAAGTATCCAATCAACATCTCGTGAGTTTAAGATATTTAACAAATTACAAATGCTTAAAATGAAAAGAACTAGATTTTATTAAAGAAAAATCAACTTCATTAAAGTTATAAAACTAAAAATAGGCAAAAATCAAAAAAGTTCTATTACATTTTCACTTTTGCATATTTATTATACACTTTATTGATGTGATTGGTTAAAACAGTTATTTTATATTTAAAAAAATAATACAGCCAATCATATTAGTGGAGCGTATAAAAAATATATAAAAATGATTATACATATAATTTTTGAAATCAAAATAAGATAACAGAAAAGGTAATTTTTTTAAAATAATAATAATAATAAGCTTTTTATCTCCACAAAGCGTATTATACTCCCTTTTACAATTTTTTTTATAATTTTTTTCAAAAAAAAGTTCTAACATTTTTTTTCTTTTTAATTTCAGAGGTTTGGTTATTGTGTATAAAAAAAGCTGAATGTATGCTATTAGACGCTTGCCACACAAATAACTTTATTTAATGAATTAAGAGAATTGGGACCGAGACAAAAAAAAATGATCAAATTCTAGGGACCATTACGGTAATTTTCCTAGTATTTATAGATCCCCGTTAGTTTAAGCTGAGAATTCGGAAGTTGCCTGAAGATAGGATTGCGGAACTAATTGAGGCTCGAGTTCGAATCGCAAAATTGGATCGGATCGCATGGTTTGTGGGCTAGACAGATGGGTAAGTAGGAGAGCCTGACATGTTAAAAGACTGCAAATTCAAACTGGAGCCACCCTAAAAATAACTTATGGCCAACATTTCATTATTTCACTAAATGATACATATAGCTGAGATCTTAGCCTCATTAGTTTGGACAGCCCATTTATCCCAATGACCCACAACAGCAAGGACTTTTACAAATGACTTCACACAGTAGAGAGAGAGAGACAGAGAGAGAGCGCTTCATCTCAAGCACCACATTGCAATTGCATTACTTGCCCGCGTCATTTTCCCAAACATTGTCCCAACCACCACTTGGAGATGCCTTTGCTCCTTCAATGTAGTTCTGGTTTGCGTGGGGATTGTGAGGTCCAGGAAGTGGAAGTCCATTGGGGCCCGGTGGCTGAACCATCTTGTGCTTGCTTCTAATGCCCAGAATCCTCAACACAAATCTAGCTAGCTCTCCGTACAATAAACCAGAGCGATCAAAAAGCTGCAACAAAAGCCTATGTCACACGAGACAAATAATGCTTTGATGGTGCTAATTATACTCGGCTGTCATATTAACATTTTGACAACTTACATTCCGAGGATATCATACATAATCAAACTTTCTAGTACACTTTTTAGTTTGAAAAGCACTGTCACAAATATCAGTCAAAGAGGCTACAGTAGCTTAAATGGATTATCTTCTGGATCAGTCTTTTGAATCATAAATGCAATTGAAGAAATGTCTTCTCCTGAAGTCATATCAAGTGGTGCATTAATTTTTTTTTATCATATCACTAAAGTGTAAAAAAAAGTATGCAAAAGTGATTGCATATAGATTTTTTGATATATAGATAGTGGAAATGATCACCTTGAACACGTTGTATCTCCCTTTTCAATATATACAGATATCGCATGCTTGTTGAGAAAAAAAAAAAAAAAGTGGTGCTTACTAAAGACTTATATTCTGCTAAGTAGAGCTATTACTCAAAAACTTGGAACATCCCAGAAGCTGCGCTAAAAGTCAGCCTCTTCAACTCAAATATTAATGATGACCATAAATTTATACAAACGCCAGGGGTCAGAGCGCAGAAGCTATCACATATTTGCCCAGTGGTAACTAATATGAACAAGATGAGAGGTGGTTTTACTTTATTTCCATAAAAAAATGCCATAAAGAAAAAGAAAAAAAATGGATTCCGATTCTACCAGAATTCACACACCATATGGCCAAATGAAAGGAAACAGGATGGAGAAAACACCTGAAGCATTGCAGTCATAAACATATGAAAGGCCTGTGTATTCTGGTCTATGAGAATCGAGATCCTACCAAAAAAGTTTACCACACCCTGCATCTGCAACAAAAGAAAGTCCAAGAATAAGTAACAGCATAACCGAAATATTCTCACCCAAAAATGAAAAATGAAGGGAAAAAAGAGTATATTACAACAATCATGGGCTAGTATAACTCCTCACAATGTTCAGCACAAAAATGATATTCATATAAGGTTGATTAATCATTGAAAGCAACAACATAAACAAATAAGAAATCAATTAACAAAGAAGCTAGACACATCTGAAGCAATCCATTAACATCATGGTCAGAACTAAATGCACTTTTCTAGCATAATAACTAAAATGGCAGATAGAAAAATGTGAACATATGGAGGCAATTTTATATTTGTCTGACATATTGAGTTACCAACTTGAAATGATTTTGAGTACTAATCATCTGGACAGGTTTTAAGAAACCTTTTATCTGGTATAGTCATCTGACAAATGCCCTTTTTCTTTTCCTTTTTTTTTTTTTTTTTTGGGTAAGATTGAAGATGGTAAGATTTGAATTTTAAGATTCATCATAACTCCATCTAAATACCTAGGCCATTGGCCAAACCCAAGGGCAAGTCTGTCAGACTTCATATATAAGGAAACAAATACCTACAGGTACTATGTGCACGAGGTGCTTGTCATCCAACATATAGAAAGAATTAAACTAGACAAGTATATGTCTTACCACCCGAAGAGCTGAAATCCAAAACCCTGGAGGAGATGGAGGAGCACCATATGGATTATTTGGATCTTCAACGCCATTAGGACCACCCATACCCATTCCCATTCCATAACCACCCATACCCATTCCATAACCACCCACGGAGCCTCCAAAACCACTATTATACATCCCACCTCCATACATGCCGGAAGATCCATAAAGCCCTCCATAACCTCCTCTATTCATGTTGTTACCGTACATACCCCCACCATACAATCCCCCTGCACCACCATATGAACCTGAGCCATACATTCCAGAACCATAGCTAGAGTTGTAGCCCACATTAGAGCCATAACCTGTAGATTTGGGGGCAATTTTCAAAAGATCCAAAAACAACCATAAAAAGGGGAGGGAAAAGGAAAAGGAAAAATATTTCCATTAGAGATCAGTAAGTACCTCCATAGTTGCTAGTTCCATAACTCTGCTCCCAAGGCCTCGTAGGAACAGGCCTGCTAAGGGCGTTCCTGTTAATAGCAGCATTCTGACCAGAAGTAGAAACTATTTCTCCTGGTTTTGCAGTTCCTGAAGCCTCAACTACATCACTCGTGCTGCCCGCTGATGGGGGTTTAAAAGGTGCAGGGCCAGTTGAGCCACCTGCTCGTTCCCAGGGTTTTGGTGGAGGGTTATTAGCTGCAAAATGTAATAACATGACTTAATTTTCAAAAGTGTTGCTATTATTGAAAGAAAGGGTTGACTGATGACCTCATCTTAACCAAGCAAAGCGTTCAAAAAAAAATAATAATAAAGACCACAACATATTTCAAGTACCATCTTAGCATTCAACAATAACCTAAACGTCAGAGCATTGATATAAGTGGGAAAACACTTCCAGGGCAGTAAAACATCATGTCTTCCAAGCAATTTCAACAGATATTCAAATAGACAGTCAACTCAGGTTTAGTAATATACGATTCAAACATTTATCACAGAATATATAGTTTATATTACTGCCTAATAGAAAATTGAGGAAAACCGCTACCTTATTAACAGTACCACTCATGCAACTATACCCCAACCTCTTACAAGACAACTTATATCGTTTCACTCCAGTATAAGCCCAAACCAGAATTCACAGATGCATGAATCAAAAGACCAGCCAACCTAAAAGTCCAACAAAATTCTTATATTTATGCACGTGCGTGCGTGCGTGGCGTAATGCTACAAACCACTTTCATTCCACTATGTGAAATGTGACACTTTTATCACCCTGGATCCTCTATTTTCTTTCAAGAAAAACTCAATGCTTGATGGACAATGCCACATCATCAAATTAGGATGAAAGTCGGATGAAAGTTTTTACTTGTCAAACAAAAATAAATAAAAGAAGTCAGATGAAAGTGTGGTATATAGAGTTTTTGAAGTGTGTATTTTTCTGCACAGAAGGTTTCATTCCGCGTGGGAAAGATTTTCTAAGAGAAAGATTTACCTTGGAAACAAGCGGAGCAATAAAACTACTCGCAGCACGTAGTCAGATGTACGCACATCGATATCAAATCGAATCAAAGAAACTGAAACAAATCTTTTTTTTTTTATAAGGAAAAAAACTGAATCAAATCTTTTGGCTCTAGAAAGAACAAAACAAACGAATCAGAAGATTTATTCTTTAGAGAATATGGAAAGCCGAAACCCGATTGTTCAAAACTCTGATTACTTTCGATTTCCATAATTCTCTCGGCGACCAGATAGCCTGACTCCAAACCGAAAGTTTTGGAGAAAAATAACTAAAATTCAGCTAATTGAAAGTTAAATCCAATATCAGCGTAACTCATCGGAACCCCCAAAGTAATCAATCACTAATCCCAAAAAAAAAAAAAACGTTACGAATACAAAAACCAATAAATTGAATATGAGAGAGAAGAATTAGAGGACTTTACGAACCGGACGGTGTGCGATTGGAGTCCATGGGGATTGCAGAGAAGCGGCATAAAGAGAAAACGGGCGTAGGTTTTTGCTCTGCCTTTCCTTCTACTCACCCAAAGGTCTTTCTTATCGTCGGTACCCGACAACACATGTAGGTTGTTGTTTTGGACGAAACTGTATCTGAATCGTCTATGTTTTGGACCCCATCCATTTCATATAAAGATTGCGCTTTCCAAGACACTCCGACACCTACCGCTCATTTTTTACCGCATGCACATTTTGTTTTTTAAACATTTTTCTTTTCATATTTTTTTAATACTAGAACAGATCAACGTGTCTAATTAGATAAAATGATTATTTTTAAGAAAATAATATATATTTCATAAAAAAAAAAAAATTGATTTCAATTAATATTTTAAGACATAGGAAAAAAAAAAATAAATTCTAGTAAATATTTGGGCGTAATGTAAATTTTATTTTTTTGATATTTGAAATTCTTAATATAATTTTTATGTACAATTCATATACTAAGTGAAAAAAATTTAAATTAACTATGTGCTAGAAGCCCGTCTACAAACACAACAATGTGTTTTTTTCTCATTTGAAACTATTAAAAAAAAACTGCTCAATTCATCTAGGCCCGAAATCTCTCTCTCCCTCTCTCCCTCTCTCTCCCCCCAAAGAAACACATTCCAAAAGCTTCTTCTCCTCTCTTTCTTAATTTCTCCATATTTTTTATATTAATTATTGTTTATTATTTAAATTGCTCTATAGTTTAAATTATTTTACTGTAAGATTTTATAGTTATATTTTATTAATATTTAATTATAATATTTTTATTTATCTTTTATCTATTTTATTGGACCCTTCTTTTTCAAATTGGGCTTGTTTAGTGTGCTTTATTTTCTGTTTTGGGTCGGCCTGTTCTGTGTGTGAAGCCCAGCCCGCTTGTTGCATTTCAGCCCTCACTTTCTCTTCTAAACGGCATTGTTTGGCTTCATAGCCCTCAGAAGTCTGGAGTGAAAAGGGGAATAAGGGCACCCTTGCAATAACAATCGGGAATAATGCTTACCAGCTAAGGAAACTAACTTTATTAACACCTTGCAAGCCTTGATGAAAAGAAGGGTGGGGATTTCTTTAATATTTATCGATGCATTACAACAGTATGGGCGACCATTGAGTCTGACACTTGGCATTCTTCTATTAGTCTACTTGATATTTGAAAATCAAAAGAATTTCTTGTGTTTTTCTTTCGTCTGACCGTGGGCATTTTGTGTGTTTTGTCTTCTATATCCTTCTGTTTTTAGTTTTGTGTCCATTTATGTGCAGGTATTTTAGTCTTTATATCCTGTGATATGACGTTGTATCAGTGATATTTTCCCCTAAAGAATTTTAGACCACACAATCTCTCATTCCTGGCTTCGTCTCCCTCTCAACTCAGACCTCTTCTCTTCTCTCTCCCTCTACCTCGCGACCCTAGATTTATCTTTGTCTTGTTGAAACCCAAACTACAGAAGCTGTGAGACCTAGCCCCAACGCCTCTCTCTCCCTCTGTTTCCATCACTCATTCCTTTCATCTCCCACTCAACTAAGACCCTTTCTTTTCTCTCTCCCTTAACCTCGCGACCCTAGATTTCCCTTCGTCTTGTTGAAACCCAAACCATAGAAGCTGTGAGACCCAGCCCCAACACCTCTCTCTCCCTCTATTTCCATCATCTCGACCTCAATCTCTATGATTTCCAGCCAGATCTACTGCTTCTCTTCTCGATCTCCTCCATTGCACTTTAGAAATAGTGGTTCGGTAGTTCTCTCTCTCTATCCACCGTCCATGGCTAGAGAAACCTAGCTCCGACTTAGTTTCTTTTTTTCCTTTTTTATGTGTTAATTTGTTCGAGTCAATATTTGTTCTATGCAAAGTTACATGCAGTTTCCCACTAAGAGCAATTTAATAAATGGGTTTAGATTTTTTTTTCCCTTGCATGTCGTGATTTTCTGCAGCGTTGGTTTTTATCTTTACACAAATATTTCCCTCTAAGACCCTCATTTTTTTTAGTTTCTTATAATTTTCTCGAGTAGATCAAGAACAAAACCGCTGATCTGGTATTTCTTTATGATCTTTTTTTTAAAAAAATCGTTCATACATGTTCTGAAAGGTGTGCTTTTTTTTTTCTTTTTTGATATGTGGGTCCTAAGTGGGGTTTAGCCTAAGTACTTTCACTGGACTCCACTTGCGAAGTTTCTCACCATCTTTTTTCCTTTTTCCAGTTGATTTTTCTCTTTCTTATAACTCTGGCTAATGCCCAAATCAAAACAGAAAGGGTTTATTTTCGCTTCATTTTAATCAAAATGATTTTCATTAGAACAGAAAGGCTTGCGACGGTTGTTGGTGGCAGGGACTTCAAACAGAGCTAGTTTGATTTGAGGAAAGCAGACTATAATAGAATACAAACGGAGACTAAACAGGGACTTAACGGGAAATAAAGAAATTAACGGAAAAACAAGATTTTCTGTTAAAATAATAATTTTCTGTTTCATTGACACTTTTTATATATAGAAGATATTTAAACATTTTTAAAAAATAAAAAAAATACCAATACACAGTATACACTTAAAATCTCTTCCTTAATCACTAAATAAATAAATAAAAAAATTGTAACCAGCGGTCACTTTGAGGAGGCATGGGGAGAGGGCATACAAGCATTTTCCTAAGAAGTAATGATAGGAAAAAATAAAAAAAGAAAAAGAAAGAATGAGGAGTTATTTTACAAGTAAGCTTTAATCCTACGCTTCAATTTAGTTAATACGTAATTTTTTAAATTATTTTTAATTTAAATATATATATTTTAAGTATTAAGATATAAAGATAAAAATATTAAATCATTTAGTTAGACGAATGTATGTAGTATAAGAGTATTCACAATAACTTATGTATTATACAAGAAATGTAAATTATTTGAAGAATTTTTCAAAAGAGAAGTTTCATCCGATTGTGTAAAAAGAAATCTAAAATAAAATTTGCTACGGTAACAAATTACATGTAGCGGGTACTGCTCATCCTGTAAATATTTTTTTTATTATTTATATTACATTTACTCTCTCTCTTTTTTTTTTTTTTTACCATATAAACAAATTCTTTTTATTGTTCATCATTTGAAACACCTCTATTTCATTTTCTTCTAAAAATATTTTTTATCCAATTTTTTTATATTTTGATTTTATTTTTAATTGGCTTATATATTTTTATTTTGTGTGTATAGAACTAAATTATATTACATGGTATATAAAAATATATGGAATTTGTAAATTTATTAGTAGAAGGGAAATATTTAAAAAAAATAAAAAAAAGATTATTTGAATGGTATGGAAAAAAAAAATAGATAATCTGATGTATGATATATTGTAAAAGTTAGTATGTAAAATAAAAAAAATAAGATTTGATAATATATTTTAAAAGATCAGATAAAGGAAACATTGTGAATGCTTGCTTCCATTTAAAATTTCTCTTGTAAAAAAGTGAATCGTGTAAACATTTAAAAAAAAAAAAAAAAAAGGTAAGTTTTTCACACACATGCCGCGACTATATATTATTATTCATAAATAAATACATAAATTACCCCACTTGTTCTTATTTTCTTTTTTCTATCTAACTTTGAAGTTTGTCCAAGGTTGAAAGATTAATCCAGATACTTAGAATTCTTGTTGGAGTTTTAGGATTTAAAGTAGAAAAAAAAAATGCAAGAAATTGGTCCTATAATATTCATTTGTCATCTATGTGAATTTTTTTTAATACTCAATGAATATTATAGAACTCAATTATTGTGTCTATATTTGAAATAAAATCATTTTTATTTTACTTGAAATGTATAATATCTATTTGATATAAAATATGGGATGTTTAGGGTGCTATATTTTTAAAAGCATAATATTAGAAAATATCAAAACATTTCATATTTTTAAGGAACGGACTACTTTGCTACCTGAGTAGACCACTCCTTTTATCCGCTAGATTTTTTATTTTTTTTTGTATTTATCTTTTCACATTTTTTCATAGATTTAAATATTTTTAAAAAGTAAAAAATGCATTAATACACTTAAAATTACTTCCTTAATCATTAAGTAAAAAAAAAAAATTTTGACCACCACTCAACTAGGGCGATCAAATGGGAGGCAGGATAGAAGCTTTTCTCTATTTTTAATTAGTGGAAGGGGAGGATCTCTTGTATTGGATGATCCTAGTCCGTCATTCTCTAGGCCTCGACATTGTATTAATCCAAAACAGAAAAAGGAAGGTTATGACTCATGAAAGGTTAGAAAGAAGGAATATGGCTGAGAAAATAAAGAAAGAAAAAGGAACATGGAAATTTCGAGATATTAGAGCTTTTTCATGCTATTCTTAGATAAAAATACTTAACCCAAAGTAAATATTTTATATGTAATTAATTGACCTACAGTGCTACACATTCGTTTCACTTGAGCTTTAGAACATCAAATGAAAAATAACCAAAAAAAGTGATGGACAAAAATGAAGTTAGAATCCATTGTCATTGTGTTAACATCGCCTCGTTTGGATAGTGAGATGATATAAGATAAATTAAGATAATTTGTAAATAGTAATAAGATTGTTGAGTTGAGATGAGATGATTTTTAAAAATTTTATATGTTTAGGCTAGGAAGTGAAATGAGATGAGATGAGTTGAAATAATTTATGAATAGTAAAAAGATTGTTGAGTTGAGATAATATTTAAATAAAAAAGTGTCCCCGTACGAGTTGAGATTATCTCATCTCGTAGTAATGGTCATGTCCTCTCACACATCTAAAGACTACATCCACAACATAATTTCATTCATATGAGATCAAAATACCTGCTGAACTGCTAACAAGTCAAATGTTTTTTCTTCCTCATGTCCTAAAACACAAAATCAACAGCTCCAAGCCATCTAATTCTCATGTAAAACATATACAGACTGGGATTAGATCTCTGCAGAGCAGTATACTGTATACCTGGACACTTCTGAAGCTACAACCTTTATTGCAAATTCTACCATATACAGACCTATATATAAGAAGATACATGGGCAACCCCCAATATACAAGAGCTCTATCGTTACATTTCAGAGTAGGAGTTTCTTTGAAATATGGCAACAAATTTAACCCACGGTGATGCCCCATCTCATGATTGGCAGTGCAAGAGATGTAAGGAAAAAAGCACTAACTTTATGAGACATCGGGCTCATTTCTACGGAACCCCTCCTACCTTTTCAGAAATCCATGCGTGTGAACTAGAACTACCCGTTGGAGCGTGGAGAGATTGATCAAAATACTACAAAATCCAGACTACTCAAATACCACTCACCGAGTTGACTATTATCCTCATACTATGATCCTCCATTCAAGAAACAGTTGCTACTGCAAGAGCTGCTTATAGTAAAAGGCACATCACGAACTAGGAACTTCACACTACGTGTGCCGATATCATCCAAAATCTCAAGACACTCTTGAAGATCTGAATCGCTCTCTAGCATCACCCATTCCTCTTCATCATCTAAATACTTCAGCTGGAATGTCCCGTTTTGTAACTTGAACCTCTTTGCAACTTCTTCATACAGTTGGAAAAACCCAGCTGAAGGCTCAAACTTGAACCGGATTGTATCTTCTCTATAAGTAGCTTTCACAGTAATTTTGGATCCACCATCAACACAGCTTGTTTTGACTTTAGAATGCTTCTGCTCCTCAAAGCTCTGAGAGCCTGATGAACTACAATGCATCACTGAACCAGAACCGTCTGATGAGTCTGTCAAACTTGAAGAAGTAAGCTGGTTATGTTCAACAATCCCAGCATTCCCACCAACTCCAGTATGCATTTCGTTGGCAGCAGCCAAGGAGATGGAGCTTCGAGGCACAAAGTGGAAGTCGGAATCTACTAATTTCAAGCTACCCCTTTTCAGATCCCATTTTTCATCTCTATCCACAACATAAGAGCCCAAGGTGGCATTTTCTGAAGAAGTCAGAGGAGCAGTTTCAAGGCTAGCCAGCCGGCATGATACAGCATCTATTGCAGCTATGTTTGAATCTTCACTACCATCAATCCAAGAGACAGTGGGTTTATCAAGTTCACCTTCACAAGCATTTATAGGGAGCTCACTTGAGGGCCCTACTTGGTTTCCCATAGAACAGTCATCCACTTCGGGCTTGATTAGAGAACTCACACCAGGTGTTGAAGGTACTGAAACTGCATTTTGGGTAGCTGGCATGGCATTTTTGCCACACATATCTGTGTCATGGAAGAGGAGACCTTTCTGTGAATCAGATTCCTGGGCTGTGGAGCCTGATGCAACAAATTCCCCAGTGGTTGGGTCAAACTTCAATCCTCCCTCCACCCCCTGAACAGAATCAAGTACAGTCTGAATTTTTCTTAATGAACGGTTCACCTTATTTATCTTACGGGAGGGCCATCTTGAAATTCCATGTTGTCTGCATATTCTTTTGAGAGTAGTGGGGCAAACTACACACACAAAGAACAAAGAACCAATGTAAATCAAAGTCATACAGAAATGAAGCACACATAGTTATATTTAACATTAAAAACATGTTTGTTCGTGAAATGGCAACAGTAGGGCCTCTACAAATGTTTTTTCTTTCCTTTTTTTTTTTTTGGGGGGGGGGGACGCGTTAGTGGGTTCTATAAAAGGTTATTACTACAACTCCTGGTCTTTCAGATTGTTACCCAAGCTCTGAAGTTAACATTACTAACCAAATCCTAATAAGAGTTGTCCACGTGAACTTTTCAATTCTAAACAATAGAGACTACTGTTATAGCATTGTTATAACAACATAATGAGCACTAAATAAACTTCTGCAATGCTGGGACTAACTAGATGTTAGCAAGCGTTAGGAAATGATAAGAGAAATCCTAAAAGGTCACAACTTTATGCATGACACACCGCCCCCAACCCCCCCGCCCCAACCGAAACAAAACACAATCTACCCTAATTTTCAATAATATACAAGAAATATACATACATGGACAATAAGTTTTTTTTTTTTTAAAAAGAAAACCATATCTATTTTATTGCCTGTCTTTCTGAAATTTTAAATCCTCGCTCTAATTTGATGATTACTAAAGCTTAATAACTCAGGATAACTGGATCAGTCTTTAGGAAATGTCCACACATGGATAACAAATCTCACCGCCTATGCTTTTTGCAGCATCCTTAAGACTCCCAGAGAAGTATTGCTGAAGAACATTTAAGCTCACATTTTTCTCTGCTGTATTTCTCTTTTTCTCCTGCCTTCTTGATCCACTTCTCGCCTGCAAGATGTATAAGAAACAGTCAAAAAAATGATCCCACAAGCTCTTCAAAAGCATGCACAAAGAAAACCCAGACTACTTGCTAGAAGTAAGAATAGACGCTCTGAAGTAGGAATCAAATTCTCTCCACGACAAGCATGCCATAGGTAGCTATTATACTCCAATTCTTACATTTTGCTTTTCTTTCTATCAATAATAAATGCTAGATAGATATGCCTCATTGAATATGAAAAAGGCAAAACAGAAACCAACAAAAACATTAACTATATCTACCCAGCATAGGCTCTTGAAAAAAGCTGAGTCACCTTATCAAATACACTTTGAGCTCAGGCCAGGTTTTTGTACAATAGTAACAGATGGTGTATTTGATATATAACCGCTGAAGCACCCTCATAATTAATAGTATTCAACCTATATCCGAAATATGTGAGGTCTAATATATTACTCATGTATGCGAAAAAAACTCATCCCCAGTTCTAATGGTCACATAAATCAGACACCTAACCCGCTTTATAGCACGGTTCCAAAATTTTATGTGCAAAATTAATTATAGTGAAACAAAAGAAGAGTTTTGTTTCCCTTTTTTTTTTAATGTCTAGCAATATCAACAGATGCCATGAAGCATGTCAAGAGGAGGAAAAACATGATGCAGGAATCAAAGGAAGTCAAACCCATAAGACCAGATAGATCATTGAAAATTAGCATAGAAAGCCGAGTTTTAACAAGCAGCTAATATTTTCCCAAGAACAGAACTACAAGACAGTGATAAGTGGCCAAAAAGATGGAGGGGTTTGTTAATCTACTTTTACCTTCAAGTGCATAGTTGCTCAAAAGAAAAAACAGAAACTAATTTTTTCCCTTAATTTTCATGTGTTATAGAATGCCAAGTGTCCCATGTTTCCATCTATATCAGATGTAATAAAATCAACGCCCCAGACCACTCAATTCTTACTTCAATATTTCTTTTTCGCGGTCAAGCAATACTTTCTCCTCAATATTTCCACATTAGTTTAAAAGCCACATTAGTTTAAAAGATGAAAGGAACACAAGGCAAGACAAGGAGACAGCTCTCCATATAAAAGCGTCCAAACAAGAACCGATAGAGACAGGAAACACTCAGTGGCATGGTCGAATTCGTTAATTACTATCTCACAGTTCCCTGATATAAATGAGGAAGATTATGTGCCATGAGTGGTCTTTGAGAATAATTTGATTAGAGTTAGGATGAAAAATACATTATCCAGTTTTACTACATCCCTTACTGCATTCTAGAGTAATCAAGATACTTTTGTTTTCATCATATTCCACATAACATGACAATTTACACCCAATGAAAGCAAATCAGCCATTCATGTACTCACCGCAGTTTAATCCCCTACCTGGTTCTCTCCTGTTTTAAGTTTCTTTCCCTAAAGTATCTATTGAGGTTTCCAAATCAACCTTTTACATGAAGAGAGCACCTAAATCATTGAAGCATCCAGCCCAGGGTCAAACAGATATAGAACCATCCAGTGCTGGGCTTTTCAAAAGTGTTGCAAAACAAAGCTGAACCTACCGAGTACAAAGCTTATAGCCCATTTCAGATATGTTTACATCCTAATTGCAGCGGTGCTACAGCTATATTACATATAAGGTAGATCCTAGTGAGTGTAGAATATGTTTGGCTTTCAATTGACTATCTAGAATGACTGCAGCAAGCACGTAACAAATATCCCTCCACTTTTTATAATTCATCAACCAAGTAAACCAGGGGAAACCACATTCCCCAGGCAATTTCAACCAGAAAGATATAATCTAACATCATTGCAATGATGTAGGAACCATACTTAGACAAATTAATGCTTCTAAGTTATGCACCAAACTATCCATTAACCAAACCATGCTCCTTCCATTTTTCAGAGTAACACAAAGAAGAAGAAGAAGAAGAAGAAGAAGAATATCTTACGAACAGTACTTGTTCATGAGGACTATCTGCCTCAATTCCATCATTACTTGCATCAGATACTTTCTGACGTATCTTCTCAGGTAATTTCTCGGTTGAATTCACATCACTATCTGATGACATCGCTTGAGAGTTTCTTTTAGTCATCGGTGTAAACTTCTGGACTGCTCCCATCTGACATGCAACATTAGAGCTTTCTGTGCCAGCTAATTCCGTATCAGAAACTGTCCTCAAACTCTTACATATTCTCTGCATAGTACCTGAGAGGTTGTTTAACAAGAGTTGCTGCTCCAAACTACCCTTCATACTGACAGGGAGAAAGAACTCCAGTATATAATCAGCATCACCAGTGTAGGTGCTCCTTAGCCTGATCGAGACTGCTGCATTCAACCCAAACTTGCGTGCATGATGGACAAGTGGATACTCACTTATGTCATAAGTCTTCACATCAGGAAAGAAGAAGGGATGATTGGATTGAAGTGCTTTCCCAGCTATACCTTGCCCTTCATCAAGATGATGTTCCAAACATGCATGTACAAAACCTTCCATCATTCGATCATTAACGTAGCAAGCTGTCTCCTCAATGCAAAGTATATATTTCTCATTAGAATTTGTTTTACCCTCTCTTACCCGCACTCCTGTAATTTCTTTACCAGCTCTCTCAGTGTAGCAGCAAGGAATCCATGTCAGAGCTAGTGGCAATCTATGTGCATGACATACAGCACGTAAGACATCAATTATCTCTGCTAAGGCAGCTCTTTGGTTCACCGACAGACACTGCAAATAGCATATTAACTTGATAAGGATGCAGAATTGACCAGGGGACAGGGGGAGGGGGCCAGTGTCATCAACAGTACCTGAGGATGAAGTCGAGGAGGTGCAGCAGTTGATAAATTCACAGCCTGCAAGGTAAGAATAGATCTTATAATAATATTGGTAAACCTTTTCAATCTAATGCAAATTCATACAAAAGATACTTCTTAAAGAAGAAAAAATTCATTCAAAATATACAAGATCATGTAGTTTTTAGTACATTATTGGAACTGCATCCACTCAGGCAAAACAAAAAAACTGCACCCTCAAGTAAGATTGAGCTGCATCATCCCATCCACTCCTAACATTGATCCACCAGCTCATCCTATTTAAACCTATAACTACAGCACATATCCACAATCACCTTGAATAGGCCCAATCCTCCCTTCAATTGAGAACACATCACCCTTAGTCCCCCAAATAAAAATGTTCAGAGAATCAGATGTATCCCCATCCACAAGAAGACCTCTATTTAACTTTTCTAGTCTATTTGCAGAGGCAAATTAAGAAGAGAAAAATAATAGGGGATAAACTTACATAACATGCACAAAATAAGATATGCGTTTGGTTCCTTTACTCCTCTCATCTAATCATTATAACTTTCCCAACTTCCAACACAAAATATAATAAACAATTCAACTTTTTCAAATCCCAAAATAATAATAATATTAGAAAATAATCATAATATTTTATTCAACTTTCAACTTTCATCTCAACTCAACTCAATAGGCCGTTTGGTTACTTGAGTGAGCTGAACTCAGCTCAGTGCAGTTTACATTTTAAACTTCTTCTAGTAACCAAACAACTAGCTGATAGACATCGAGGTGAGCTGAACTCGGCTTTATAACGTACCTAGATGTAACCCTGACAAATGGCAGGATTCTTGACTCAGGAGTTGACAATGGCTGCTTTATTCATGAAAAAAAAAAAGAAGATGATGGCTGCTATTTAATTCGGATGATGCCATTGTTTCCTACGCCGTTGGGGGCTGCAGTGCACTTGAATCACTAGTTTTTTTCTGTACATGGTGTGGTCCAAGTGAGAATATTTCGGTCAAAGCTTGTCAGATTCAACAGTATAAAATAATAGTAGGACCCATTTCTTTTGTAACTTCCCATAAATATATCTAAACTCATCTTAAGTGGACCCCACCAAATTCATTCAACCATCTTAACTCACTATTATTCATAAAGAACTTAACTCAACTTAACTCAGCTCAGCATCCAAACGCATATATCTTCTATCCTACAAGTATGTCATGGGGAAGCACGCAACTTACAACCAAACTGTTACAATGACGTCAACTCCATTGCCCAAACACAACACCTACCAGTACAACTCATGGATATTTTCTAAAGCCATAAATCAAAAGCCTTTCTAAAGCAGTGATTACTTAATATTAATCCAGAAAATACTATATGGTTTTTCCTTTTTGCTGCTGTTTTAATTTATATCATAGCAGAAGAGAATTTAAATCAAGAACAAGCATACCTTGATTCTCACAAATTAAAAGTGGTTAGGTGCTTACTTACCCTTATATGTATTCAACTCAAGGATACTTGGAAAAGGAAATTTTTAGAAAATAAATAAATAAATAAAGGAATCCCAACAAATGGAAAAGGGAGGCTAACCCTGAGCGCATTGCAAACAATTTCCATCTCTTTGTCAAAATTGGGCTTCTCTTTGGTAGTGACAAGTTCCAACACAGCACAGCAGGACATCGCAGGAGAATCAAAAACTGGCAAGGCAATAGATCCACGGACTTCATGATTAGCTGCATGATCGACTCTCAGGTACTCAATCTTATTGTAATAACTGACGTTCGAAGTCCATTCTGGAACCTTGGAAATAAACACACGACCAGGAAGCCCAAGGAAAGAATCAGATCCCCTTTCTGCTGAAAACGTAAACAACCTTGAAACTTCACGATACCCTGCAAGCATTTGATCAAGCAAATAGGGTTGCTCACTGGTGCTTAAGACGTAATGATCACCGAGCCTCATGGGAACCCAAACTTGTGCCAAAATGCCCCCACCGGATGATTCTTTGAACAGAGACAACGCCCTGAGCATCTTCTCATCAACTGACAAACTAAATGGCCTAGGAATAATATAATTTTCTATATTCAATATATTATTTTGTTGAAAAGAACGGGTATTTTGTGCAGCTGCTACGTCATTTGTGTCGTTGGAATCCATTGAGAAGCCATACCGGGTGTCCATCTGTTGAAACATCATTTTATCTCCAGAATTGAAAGAATTCTCCATAGGATTGAAATTTCCATGACTTTCGTTCACCGGAAATGCACCGGTGTTCTGTTCTGTGAAATTCAAAGCATCCAATAATGCACCATGAGGCATTGACAATCCAAAAGAGGGCAAAATCTGATCGGCTGCACCAGGGCTGTTGCACCACCCAGCGTATGTATCAAAATTCATGAGTTCCGTGAAGTTTTCCTCCGAATTAAGGTTCCTTGTTCCATCAAATGAAAGCAAATTCTCCATCTGAACTTTTGAAGATTCCCAAAATCCAGTCCCTTTTTCTTTAGAAAAAAGGGGGTAATCCATCTTAAGATCAAAACGAAATTTGAAACTGAAGTTAGGATCCTAGAGACCTATAAATTGACAGTGGCTAGAAAAGTCTTCATTTCCCCCTTATCTTTCCTCGCCGCTACGCCCAAGACCCTCAAAGCTCCTCATGGATTTGTCTTTCGCGGTGAAACACTCGAAACCATCCAAACAAGTGCTCAATTTTCCTGTCAAAAACAAACTTTTCCCAGTTCAAACATACAAAACCTGCACTGCCCGCGATAAAAAAAAGAAAAAGAAAAAAACACCCTTCTCGGCAAATAACTACAAAATTTACCGCAACATTAAATTAGTGAAGTTGAGCATATTTAATTTTCTATAAAAGCAATATAAATATACCATATAAAAAACTGAGACTCTGAACTTAATAAGATTCTGATAGAATTCACCTCTACCACCAACCGCCCCAAACTGGTGCAGTAAAAGGCCACAGTTCTCAATCAGCAGTAATCCACAAAACTCATTTTCAGATTCATCCCGTAGTGCATAGATGTAAGTCTGTGGGTGAGCAGAAAATGACAAAATTAACCAAAAGTTGTCTAAAATCAGACTGGAACTCAGGTAGAGATGAATGGAACATGAAATTCAAGGCCAAATTCAGACTTCCCAGATAAAAAATAAGAAAATAAAAATTAATCCGACGAAAGCGCCGACCTAAGCATCTCAAACTTGACGATTTCGTGGCTCGGAGTTCTCAAAGCTCGTTCAGCTTTCAGCAAAAGTCCAAGAACCATAGAGAAAGAGGGTGGGTGCGTTGCGTCCGTGCGTGTGTGGGTTGTAAGGGCTACTATAAAGGGAAACCCTAAGGAGTGGGGATTACGGCTTTTGTACGGTTGTCGCAGAGAACCAACCGGCGTACTAAAAAAGGAATGTTAACGTTGTTGCGTCAGTCTGTGTCTGGGAGCTAAATACTATGGGGACTTGACCCGTTAATTAAAAGAGTGCTGTGTCGGTGTGGGATCCGGAGTTTGTACCGATAACTTTGCGCAGAGATTCGGACAAAGAAAACGAAAAGGGTCTGACCGTCTGAGTGTTAAAGCTTACACTGTACTTGGCCTTTCTGTCAGGGTAAAGCAACCCCCTCCTTCCCCCCACCCCCAAAAAACTAAAAACAAAAACCCGAAATTTGTTGTAATCGTCCTCCGAACCCGATATTTGATAAGGAAAGACACAGATGGCAATTGTCTATGTTGTCTATTTCTTGGATATTCTTATTTCTCACCTTACATTTCTTCCTTTTCCAATACCTTCCGGCCCAAGAACGAGGAGGGAAAGCAGAACAAATACATGGTGAAGAGCAATCGTCTTTCCTTTTTCCTTTTGGTTTTGTGAAAAAATAAACAAGGGAATAGTAGCAATGGCTTTCATCAAATGCAATTATAATTTTTTTAAAAGGACCCAAAAGCATATAATCTGATGTTTTTAGCCCAATTTGAAGCTCAAGAGTCAAAAAATTGAAGTCATGGTATTATTAATCTCTGTACAAAACAAGGAAAATTGTATCAAGAACGTACTGAGTGGCCAGAAAGGATCGAAAGTCATGCTTTGTCCATTGTTGTGATGTTTTGTGTTGACAGAGGAATAAACAAAGTCAAATGAAGGGACATATAGCCCCATAGGAGTCCTGATAAATGGGTCGTCAAGTCTCGATTCACTCAAGGGATGGAAAGGAACCAAGGGGAGGCCTAATGAACTTGCGTCAAAATTAAGTACTTGTTTGCTGACATCTTACTCTCAACTTTCCAAAATTTTCTTTGCATACGTCTCTGAAAATATATCTTTTAATTTTTAATTTTTTTTTATCTAATCATTATAATTTTTTTAAATTTTTAAATAAAATATAAAAACCAATATTACCTTTTTAAATTTTAAAACAAAAATAATATTATAAGAATCATTTAACTTTATAATTTATTATTCAATTATTTTTCTTTCGTTTCTCAATATCTAATAAAAGATCTTAACCTAAACTATTAATTACTATTTATAAATTATTTTACTATTATTTACAGAATTCTAATATCATCACGCTATCCAAACATCTCCTAAATACGATAAGTTCAGGTGGAAGATTTCAATGACAACTTCATTATAGAAATAACAATAAACGAACAATAGGTTTAAAAAAAAAAGATCTCGGGCCATACAAACTAAAGAAAAGACCATAGAAAAAGTGATTTTGTAATGAAGTTATTATATTATTAAGTTGATATGTAAAATACATTGAAAATTATTTATTTATTTATTTATTTTACATTGGAAATTATTGTAATTGCTAGATGAAAACGATACAGGATTATTTTTCATACACCTTTTGTGAAAAATGATTTTTTTTTGCCCTTTTTGTATATGCTAATATTTATTTTAGTAGGTTTAAGGAAGTTAAATATATTTTTTTTAATAAAAAAGGTTTTGGTGGTGGAGGAAGAGGGGAGTAGACAGGTGGCAGGAAGAGGACGGGACAGAAGGTTGGGGGGGCCTTCAAATCGGCGACTTGAATCTTGGGAAGATGACGCGAGCATGGAGGGGTATTAGATTCCAAAAACCAAAAAGTCGTCCTGAATTCACAACTTTCATCTCAACTCAACTCAATAGGCCGTTTGGTTACTTGAGTGAGCTGAACTCAGCTCAGTGCAGTTTACATTTTAAACTTCTTCTAGTAACCAAACAACTAGCTGATAGACATCGAGGTGAGCTGAACTCGGCTTTATAACGTACCTAGATGTAACCCTGACAAATGGCAGGATTCTTGACTCAGGAGTTGACAATGGCTGCTTTATTCATGAAAAAAAAAAAGAAGATGATGGCTGCTATTTAATTCGGATGATGCCATTGTTTCCTACGCCGTTGGGGGCTGCAGTGCACTTGAATCACTAGTTTTTTTCTGTACATGGTGTGGTCCAAGTGAGAATATTTCGGTCAAAGCTTGTCAGATTCAACAGTATAAAATAATAGTAGGACCCATTTCTTTTGTAACTTCCCATAAATATATCTAAACTCATCTTAAGTGGACCCCACCAAATTCATTCAACCATCTTAACTCACTATTATTCATAAAGAACTTAACTCAACTTAACTCAGCTCAGCATCCAAACGCATATATCTTCTATCCTACAAGTATGTCATGGGGAAGCACGCAACTTACAACCAAACTGTTACAATGACGTCAACTCCATTGCCCAAACACAACACCTACCAGTACAACTCATGGATATTTTCTAAAGCCATAAATCAAAAGCCTTTCTAAAGCAGTGATTACTTAATATTAATCCAGAAAATACTATATGGTTTTTCCTTTTTGCTGCTGTTTTAATTTATATCATAGCAGAAGAGAATTTAAATCAAGAACAAGCATACCTTGATTCTCACAAATTAAAAGTGGTTAGGTGCTTACTTACCCTTATATGTATTCAACTCAAGGATACTTGGAAAAGGAAATTTTTAGAAAATAAATAAATAAATAAAGGAATCCCAACAAATGGAAAAGGGAGGCTAACCCTGAGCGCATTGCAAACAATTTCCATCTCTTTGTCAAAATTGGGCTTCTCTTTGGTAGTGACAAGTTCCAACACAGCACAGCAGGACATCGCAGGAGAATCAAAAACTGGCAAGGCAATAGATCCACGGACTTCATGATTAGCTGCATGATCGACTCTCAGGTACTCAATCTTATTGTAATAACTGACGTTCGAAGTCCATTCTGGAACCTTGGAAATAAACACACGACCAGGAAGCCCAAGGAAAGAATCAGATCCCCTTTCTGCTGAAAACGTAAACAACCTTGAAACTTCACGATACCCTGCAAGCATTTGATCAAGCAAATAGGGTTGCTCACTGGTGCTTAAGACGTAATGATCACCGAGCCTCATGGGAACCCAAACTTGTGCCAAAATGCCCCCACCGGATGATTCTTTGAACAGAGACAACGCCCTGAGCATCTTCTCATCAACTGACAAACTAAATGGCCTAGGAATAATATAATTTTCTATATTCAATATATTATTTTGTTGAAAAGAACGGGTATTTTGTGCAGCTGCTACGTCATTTGTGTCGTTGGAATCCATTGAGAAGCCATACCGGGTGTCCATCTGTTGAAACATCATTTTATCTCCAGAATTGAAAGAATTCTCCATAGGATTGAAATTTCCATGACTTTCGTTCACCGGAAATGCACCGGTGTTCTGTTCTGTGAAATTCAAAGCATCCAATAATGCACCATGAGGCATTGACAATCCAAAAGAGGGCAAAATCTGATCGGCTGCACCAGGGCTGTTGCACCACCCAGCGTATGTATCAAAATTCATGAGTTCCGTGAAGTTTTCCTCCGAATTAAGGTTCCTTGTTCCATCAAATGAAAGCAAATTCTCCATCTGAACTTTTGAAGATTCCCAAAATCCAGTCCCTTTTTCTTTAGAAAAAAGGGGGTAATCCATCTTAAGATCAAAACGAAATTTGAAACTGAAGTTAGGATCCTAGAGACCTATAAATTGACAGTGGCTAGAAAAGTCTTCATTTCCCCCTAAAATATAATAAATAATTCAATTTTTTTAAAATTTAAAATAATAATAATATTAAAAAATAATATTTTAATAATATTTTATTTAACTTTTAAATTTTATCTTAACTCAATTCAACATCCAAACTGGCTATATTAAAAACACCTCAACATTTTTTAACCTATTCCACTTTTATTTATTATTTTATTATTATTTTTTACCTACTCTTTACTACTATTCATTACTTTTTATTACTATTTAATATTTTATTATTACTTTTCACCTAATTTTCTCTACTATTCACAATCTATCTCAACACTCAAATTCAACCATCTCTCTTTTGTTTTCGTGCTTATTCATCTTACTAGTACTATATAAGAACTTTTACACCACATATCATTCACATATTAAAATTTAAATCTTATAAATTAAATTATATCATATAAATAATATGTAGCATAAAATTTTTAAATAACCTGTTTAAATAATGAAAATATTTCATCTCATCTTATCTCACTATCTATATCTTATTCTTATTGTGTGCGTGTGTATGGACCCACAACCTTTGAGCACGTGACTGGGACAAATACTCCGAATTCAAACTTCAAAGATATAAATGCGGATGAAAATGATTGATAAAAATTACAATGCTATCTGAAAGAAGAAAAAAGCCTGCTTGAGAAAGGCCCAAAAAGAAAGCGGCCCAGTTGCCTCTGTGCCCAATGCCCAAAAACTGGGTCATCATGGCTTTGATGTGTTTTGGGCAGCACCAACAAATCTTTTTATTCTTCACAGGCACAACTAACTACATAGGGTAATAAGCAAACCATCTGTCAAGCATGGCAGCACACTCCTTCTGCTTGTACTCTGCAGCAATGTGACCCCCTCCCTGACCAGAAAATGAATCAAAATACAGAAACCATCGTTAGTTTTTTTCTTATAACCATTATCATTGAAGGGAAAGTCACGAGTTTGAGGGGTTTTCTTGCCTTCACGGTTACAAATGTCAGGACAAAGTCATTTTCTGTATACTCCTCCGTGTATCTAAGCAAAACATGTACTGTGTAAGTAACAAAATTCCAAAGTTTGAGAGAACTTGGAAAGGAAATCAAAATCCCAAACCTACCCAGCAACTTGAGCATCGAGGTACCATGGTCGCCAAGCATCCATTAGGGTCATGTTAAATGATCTTATCCATTGTCGTGTGCCAATGTGGGGAATAGACATGTCATGATCACCACTGTTGGAATCCAACAACGACATTAATTCACGTGAGGTGTTAAAATTAACTTTGTAACTTTAAAGACTCTGTTTCATGAGCTCTCTTACCAGCTTCAAAGAACTTTAATTGGAGGACTCCAATATCATGCAGTCAAGGGACACAAGCCTAAAAAATCAAAGTTTCCCTTGCTAGTATATATGCTTTCAGCAATGCAACTCTTTATGGTAAATCTTGAAATCCTCAATCACATTTGTTTATATAACGCATTTTAAATGACTTTATATTTCAACCATTTAAGTGACAGTCACTTAAAATGTGACACATTAAGAAGTATGATTGAGATCTGCGGCTCGTAATTGATTGGGACCAAATTTTACCTGTATATCAAAGCTCTTAGTTCGGCTCGAGTAAAATTCTTGTGATAACTAACGACACTTGAGAACTCCTGTGTGTAAGATAAGCTGCTGTTGCACATCTTCCATAACTCTTTCGTTCCCTAATTAGCATTACAGAGCTATTGTTTAGTCCATTTTTTTGGTATAAGGGGTAGTATCACTCGTAATATTCACTTACCTTTCGAATATTAAGAGCTTCTTGGACGCTCTTATCATTTGCCCAGATGCCACCCAGCACGTGTCGATAATTCTGAGAAAATAGTAATCCAAATGTTGCTCACACAGACGCGCACACACACACACACATATAGAGAGAGAGAAAGAGAGACATACCCGGCACCAAAATGCAGGGCCTTTAGGATGTGAGAGGAGAAGATCTTGGGTCTGCTCTCTTAGGGATCGCCGATCTGAATTCACTGAACTTGGTTCTGGGGATGTCATGGAGCATGAAGGTTCAAGAACATGTTGAAGATTTATCTCAAGGATCAACTGCATGGCCATTACTCACAGGTCAATGAAGATCTCGATGAGGAGAATAAAAATGCAATTGTACCAAAAAGAGAGAAGAAGAAGAAGAAGAAGAAGGGAGTCAACTCAAGGTAATTATGGCAGTTTGCTACCTCTTCGATGGTTTGAAGAACAGACTCGCACTGTGCATTGCTTGAATCCACATTCACAAAGTCTCCGTTGCAGCTTATATAGGCGGTCTAAAATGGCATATAAAGAGGAGAGAGAGAGAGAGAGAGAGTAAAGACAATAATAAAATATTAATGATTCAAAGGCAGTACAATAACGAAGCATAACAAGCTGGATAAAACACTGACAAAGCTGATTCTACAACTCACGGTTTTCTTTCGGAAATAGATGCTAAAATCTACTCACAAACTCTGTTTCTTGCATCACATTTTGGAAACACAAGCTTTCCATTGAAATTGAAATGATCACTAAAAATGAGACAATCCATTGATAGATAAAACTTTCCTTGTTAAATGGTTTGAGAAGGTACTACACTGGTTTTTACCAATTTAATGCAGCTTATGAGGCAAAAGCAGTTCCAATTTGAGTCATCCAAATAAAACTTTACATTGTAAGTGGAGACTATATCCGCATTTGGATTCAGAATATATGCAATATCACTTCCTTCATCTGCCAAAGCTAAAATCCTATCTGTGAGACCCATATGTTGATATGTTTGGTGGATTCCCATAAAAACTTAGAGAGAGAGAGAGAGAGAGAGAGAGAAGTCATCATCTCACCTCATAGAGTTCCTTTGGAATAAGAGCTAGGTGGTAACCATAAAGATATCTTGAGTTATCATCAATTTGAGTATCCGTCTTTGGGTTCCCAAGCACATAACCCTGATTCAATTCAAAGAACATCATGTCCTACAACAATTTTTGTTCTGAAGGAACTGAAAAACAGTTGCATAGGTTGGCAATCCTAATTAACAGAGAGGAAAGCATGCATGTTCGAACTAACTGAAGTAATTAAGGTTCTAGGTAACATACTTTCAGATTCATGCGTGGATATTCTTGAATTTGATTACCTGAAATCCAAAATCAATATCCAAAACAGAGCTTAATGAGTTTATGTTCCAAATCTAAAAAGGAATTGCTCTGATCTCAAAGAAACTTTATATACTGATTATTTTGTTTTCATCAGAGTAATTTACCCCCTATTATTTCTTGAACGACCAACGGCACAGTTATCCCTGAATATGAATCACCACCTATGTAAAGTTGATTCGACTTGAATTGTTGGTGTTCCATTATCCACTGCATTACAATTTGAAAATTTAACCAAATGAAAAAATAAATAAAAATAAATAATTACAAAGCGGATATATAACATATTAATTGAAATTTAGTGCTGGTTTTCACACGAGAGTTAGCACATAAATATACAAAATAAATAAATAAAAATGTTTTATGCACCTTCCTCAGAAACTCATAGGTGAGTGCTGCTGTTGCTGTGTCACTACTGTAGTAGCCTTCTGAGGTGGTGGAGTAAGAGAATCCGGTGCCAACGGGTGCATCCACGTATATTATGTTGAGGCTCTGCAAAAGTTGTTTCCACCCTTTGAGTATTTGTTTTTTCTTTCCAAAGCCTTTGGGTTAAAATTATCAACTGTACATAGAAATATCAGAATAGAGTATGATCTGCTAGCTGCATTTAATTTAATATATACCTTGGTCCATGTGTATGGGTTCAAATGAAGTGATGGTAAGCTCCCATTGTATTCGGAATAAGTGAAACCCAAAGGACCTGTACCAAATTTGAAAGATGTCCATGCTTTTAACTTAGGTACTTGTAAGTTAGCACTTGGGACATATACAATACTATCACACCATACAAGAAAATTAGACACGTGAAGTGAGTTTCTTAAAATTTGATTAAAGAATCCATTGTATCTCCCAACGACTTCAGACTGTAAAACAACAGCGGACCCCATTACGAGACAAAGTGTGCTATTTGAATAGGACGGGCTGTTTAAAATGAGTTCAAGCAAAAGGAGGAAGGGAGAGGTACAGTTAAAGGACAAAAGGAGAAATACGGTATACCACTCTCGTAAAAGAATGCCAAGAGAGTCGAACAGCCAGGGCCACCGGTGAGCCAGAGCACAACAGGGTCCTGTGCAGGGCTTCTCTGAGACTCTACGAAATAATAAAACAGCTGCACATCTTCGGTGTCACCTACGCCAATATACCTGCAACCAAAGTAACTCAATCACCCCAAACTTGGCAAAAAAAAATTAAAAAAAATAGAAGAAATTAAAAGGAATGGGGTGTGGCATATAAGAGAAAAAACTCACCCAGTTTCAAGCGTAAATGGAAGATCACCAGCAAACCCAGGTAGGGTCTTGACAACTGTGCGTGAGAGGGAAACGCCTGAGAAAATCATTAGCAAAGTAATGTGCAGACACGCCCCATACAACAACGCTGCTCTGGAGTTAAACATCATGAAAAATGGGAAGCACTTGTACTATAATGAGAGTATTTTCTCTCCCTCACTTTGCTAGAAAAGGAAACCGTCTCCGTCGATATTAATATGCAGCCCTACCAAACGTTCATGAAAAAATGGACGGTAAATAGGACTTGTAGAATCAGACTGTCTCGTTCGTTATTTGAATATACTTCCTACCAAACTAATTTCATTTTCCATGTAGAGTTACAACCATTGTCAAAGTGGAAAAGTGGGTGAAGTTCCCCTGAAATTCGGCTGTGGTTAAATTCGTTCGCATTTCAGTACTTGTCATTCAAGTTAGCATCCTTTAGTTGGCTTTGACCCAAAAACAGTTGTATATTTGTACCTAAAAGTGAATATGAGTAAGGTGGCATCAAAGATCTTCTAAATTTATTCAAAGGAATAATGATGTATCGGCCGGTGAATTTCTCTAAACTACTAATTGCCAATTGGTTTCAAATGCAATTATAATAGCATTAAGTGGAATTAATTTGCTTCATCAATATTTTATGGAAAAATTTAATTGTAAGTGATTATGCGCACCAATACGTATATTCATCCAACGTGATTGATCAGAAAGTTAGACTTTAATAAAAATAATGTCAATTTAAATTTTGAATATGAAGACAGCAATATTAATACGTTCATCGGTATATAAATTTACGTAATAAAACTTATATTTTATTAGTTTGAAACTCATATTCAACTGCCTCCCCTGATCATTGAATTTGTAAACAATGATTCAAATTTAGAAAAACGTGTCTAATAAACATGCTGACGTTCTTAATTAGTCTACTAAATTCCAAATCCGTTAAAGTTTGAGGTTTGCACGAATTAGCCTGCCTATTAGGGCTCTAAGACGATCCGGCCGGATCTATTAGGGCTCTAAGACGGATAGTCTTATTGGTCAGCATGGAAGTATGTCTGTTTTTATTAGATTGGATCGAGACCGATTGAATGTGTACATATATATATATTTTTAAATATTTTATATATATAATATATTATTTTATATAGTAATTGTATAAGTTAATTATATAATTTTTATTTAAAAGATCATCATTAATGATATATATAATGAAATTATTCAATATTCATTAATAATATATAAAATGTTAAAAATATCAATTAACTTTAATTTTACTAATTTAATTAATTTTTTGTATTAGTTTTTTGTCAAAAAAAGAAAAAAGAGAAAAAAATATATTTATAGCCTGAATCAGACCAAATAAACTGACCGGACCGATGGTTAAGGGTAAAAGTAAAAAAATATTCATGATCCTCCCAAATCGGACGGTACTGATTACACCCTTAGTGCCATCATGGAATTAAGGTAAAAAAGTGAGAAAAAATTTATTCATCATCTTAATTTTTATATCTTTTCATCATCTTATAATGTGACATTAAATGATAGGTTTATAAATAAAATATAATAAATAATTTTTATTAATTTAATATTAAATTATAAGATAATGAAATGATGATAAAAATTAAGATAATGAATAATGCTAAAAAAGTGATCACACCATATTGCTTATACGTACGGACCACTTTGTGCGCCTTGCTGATGTGGCCAGCAGTTATATTATATTAAAAGAAAAAAGACAAAAGGCAAAAGATGAAGAAAGTAGACAGACATTTAGAAAAACAATGACTATATTTTAATTTAACTGCCTCCACTAATCATTGAATTCAAATTTAGAAAAACACATCTAATTATTAATAATAAAAATGCAGACATTGTTAATCCAAATGCGTTAAGTTTGGGGTTTGCACAAATTAGTCTGCCCATCGTCGGAAGGTCAAGAAGTGATGCTCTAACAAGAGTTGCAAGCTGTGAGAAAGGGTGTTAAGACTGTTAGCTGACGGGTCCTCGGGTGACTTCAAATTTTTTTTTTTTCCGGTCTCTTTGTACCAGTAATTAGGAATAATTTTCCTTATTATCTACACATACTACATATATTTAAATTATTTTTATCATCTTTTATAAAATTAGAATTTAAATTGAACATATTTCTATAAAATAATGTTATTTTATAAATTATTTTATATAAATATCATTAATCTAAAACATATATGTATAAAAAAAAATTATGAAAAAAATTATTATATTTGTATCACTTTCCGTTTTACACTTAGCATTAAGTTATTAACAGTATAATAACCAGTAACATCCATTTTGTAGTCCGTATAAGATGCACGTGGCATCATCACTCTTATTTCAATCTCAATATATCCACTAGTAATATCCACTTCTCTCTCTCTCTCCCTCTCCAATTGTATCCGAGCTTGAATTTGATGTACAATTTAATGATTGGCTTCTGAATAGTACTAGGTTTTCTCTGCCCATTCACGTTCGGGTGACTCAACACAATTTTCTCTTTGAGATTTATTGGAAGGTTTTGATCAAAATATCCTCATCCAAATCTTTATTTTAGAAAAAAGATTTAGAGAATAAGTAATAGTTTCTCAAATATAAGAAATTATTATTCATCTATTAAGCTATTTTTTATCAATATTTTATTTTAATACATAAAATAAATTATTCTTCCAGTCATCTATATTTCCTCTCATACTCATATTTATTATAGTTTTAAATAATAATTATAAAAAATTTAATTAATTACAAAAATAGAAAAAAATTAATTTAAAAAAAATATCATATCTACAAAAAAAAGAAATTAAAATTTTTGTTAAAAATATTCACTAGAGTAATAGTTCAAGTTATAAAAATATATATATATTGAGTAATTAAGTTTGTAAATAGAAGTGAAAGAAAAAAGTAATAAAAAAAGAATAAAGAAATATTATTTTAATAGAATAAAGAAATGATAAGGAATGAGATGTAATAGGTTTTTTAAAGACGAGTAAAATTTAAAAAAAAATTAAAAATATACTTTTTAATTAAATTATAACTTTATAAGAAATTTTTATAAGAAATGAGACGTAAATATCTTATAAACTAGCTTTTAGCTGAGATCTCTGCTTCGGATAGTACTGTAGAGTTGACTGAACCTATAATGGTATTTGAGAAGCTTGAGGTAGATCGCTTCCTTACTAAGTATGTCTGAGCTTCCTTATCATAGCATTCCTTGAATGCAAATGTCACGTATTTACATTTTTTGACTCGGGTCAAGAATGCTTGCAATTGCTAAACCCGTTTGACACTCGTCAAGATACTTGTCAAATTTCATTTTCATTTTAATCGCTATCATGCAAATATTTAGATGTTTACTTTTTTACAATTCAAGTAGTTTGAAGTAAATGTCACAAATATAATAAAAAAAAGTACATATTTAAATATAGTAAGACATTTGCGTCCTAAAATACTACAAGCAACATGTAGTAATTTCAAGAATTCACTTACTGCCGCCGCATCGCATTCAAGAGAGAACTGATTTTTCTCTATTAGGGCATCAAGCTCGAGTAAAGCGGAATTCCATCTTGGAGAAACACTATACTTGCCTTGAAAATAGTGTTACTCTAGAGTCCTGATCAAAATTCAGTTCCCAATCTACTCGTCCTTCTTTGCTATATCTTGCAGTGTTCCTTCTCTTAGCAATTATCCCACCCACCTCATTCCATCCATCTTGAAAACGATGGTTTAAAATATCTGTAGTGCAATGCATGTGGAAGAAATATCCCCCCCATAAAGGCAGCTTGCTAGCTAGCTTGCCAAGCCAGATTTCCAATTTTGGAACCATTTATCAAGGACAGACACTGCTCTTAATTACTATTAGGATAATATAAAAGTGTATTTTTTTTTATTTTACTTATTTTTACATGTATTTTTTAACACTTTAAAATAATATTTTTTAAAAAGAAAATTTACAATATCATTAAAAAATGTTTTCTTAATTATCAAATGAAAAAAAAAAAAAAATTGGCAGCAGTGGGAGAGGTGTACTTGACTTTTTCATGAATTGGGGGAGAACTTAGAGTAATAGATCACAATTTATTGTCAATGTTCCACTCCCGAAGCAAACTTTTTACTGTTTCAAACAAAGTTTCCGCTACAAGATCGTCGCATCGACCTATCTTTTCAAGGCAAGAATCTTCTTCTTCAATATTAGACCATTTTCAAGAAATTGTAGGGCAAAATAACTATTGTGGTCCATCTATGTGCACTGAAAATAATTGGGCATCTCCTCCAGCTTATATGTGTCTTTCTACTATGTTATGTTCTATGGAGAGAGAAGCTCAACCTCTCCTATAAATAAGAGAGAGAAGCTCAACCTCTTCTATAAATAGGAAAGGATTGCTGAAGAGAAAATTATTCAAGAAGAGGAGTTAGAAAAATCTAATCTAATCTCCTATAATTAGGATCTGTTCATTATGCAGAAAACAGATTTCTAATTTCTTGGTTGAATAGTAAAATCTGAGGTTATTTGGGGTCTAATTTCGTGTGTGCATAACTCAGTTAGACAAACAGACTTGTTCTGTACTTCATTATATGTTAGAGGCAAATTTACTTATAACTCGTGTGCATACAGTAATTGGTGGGGGCGAATATTATTTTAAAGAAAGCAACATTTGTAATGCGCATTTTTTTTCACTATTTTTGTTTTTGCGGTCCCTTCGTACCAACATAAAAAAGTATGTAATAAATGATAATTTAATTATAATAAATATGTTATATTTTACTTAATAATATGTAAGCGAAATAATAATATGATATATAAAATTTTCGGTACAAACGGTGAGGGACACAATGAGAGACAATTATCCGATGAGTGATGCTAAGGCCATCGCTGGGTCAAAAAAAAATTTTTTTTAATTATTTTGTAATAATTTTAAATATTTAAAAAATATAAAAAATTCATAATAATATTAAATAAAATTTTCTTAATCACTAAGAAAAATAAAAAATAAAAAATAAAATAAAAAGCTAGGAGCGGTAGCTCCCAGCGGGGGATCTAGTATTTTCCTTATTCGATTTGTATGCTTGCATCTAGAGCACTCTCAATGGCTTCTCTATCCTATTATTCAAAATATATCACTAAAGTTCACTTTTTCTATTTTACATACCGACTTTTATAATATACTATACATCAGCTTATTTATTTTTTCTTTATATCACTTAAATATTTGTTAGGAACAAATATGGATTAAAGGAAATATACTAAGGAACTGATCTGTTTGAGAAGATCACTCTCCATGATTTATCTGTTGGCTAGAATTCTAATGATTTTTTCATTGATGCATTCCATACATTTATAAATGACTGACGCAACAAGCTTGGCAAAGTAATTTCCCAATTACGAGGGAAATGACCAGAATTAAAAGTAAATGACATGACTGACACACTGAATGCCAAAATACAAAAAATGATCACAACTGAAATTAAAGACATAACAATTACTAAGACACGACGCCACTACGTATCTATTACCAACAAGTTAGAATACAGATTTTATTTGCAACTTAACTAATTCAACTCAGTAAAACAACAGACATAACTCATAATGTTATGGGCTTGATGACCGTATATACTCAAGCTTCTTAGGCCCACTTATTGGGCTTGGCCCTAACAATTTTATATTTTTTATTCTTTTTATTTATTTCAAATATTTTTAAAAATGTTTATACGAAGAGGAAATAAAAAATCACATAAAGAAGAAAGAGAAAGTAATTAAAAATGATTACATTTGATGAATAGGATCCTCTATATGTAGAAGGATTACTCTAGCAAAATGTATAATATTTTTAAAATACAAAATTTAATGGAGTAGTATTTTAAAAACATTTCTTCATATTTTAAAAGAAAATGTATTTTATAAGAGTTATTGTGAGTGCTCTTACAAAGTAGACTTCCGAGTTGCTTTTTTTTTTTTTATTTGTTTGCGCTCAGGAAGATCCACAAAAAGTCATCGGATCAATGGTTTGATTATCGGATGTGTCTTTTACGTGCTGAGGATATAATATGATAATCAAGATCCGATATATGACTGCTTATGCTACCGGTCATAAAGTCTTCTGATATCCGATCCGGTGCATGTCTGTGTCTCATTGTTCGGATCATGTATATCTATTCTAAGAAGGTACTAGTTTGCTTTGCCCCCTATTTTGCTTGGCCGTTTATATATTTTAATTTTTTTAAAAAAATTTCTTAATAATTCAATAAGTTATTACAAATGTATTATTGTATTTTTTAAATATATTTAAAAGAAAAAATATATAATTTTTTTTTGAATGATAAAAAAAAAGTAATAATAATAATTTTAATTTATATTAAATGACACACCCAGTGATATATGCTGTGCAGTTGTGTAGAATCATTCATCTATTCTATTAATAAAACCTATCGGGACATGTGACTAGCATGAATTGTAATTTATGTTTGGTCAGAAAATTACTTTTTTGTCCTTAAGGTTTATGTTTATTAATCAAAGAAAAACTAATTATCTTTGAGGTTCCAATGTATTTGATGGTCAAATTATCTCTTTATCCTTTTAGGTTTGTGTTTGATGGGCTACTTTTTTGATCATGAGATTCTAAAATATTTTTTGTTTGCAACTAAAATTGTTTTCATTTAGAATATTAGTGCCTCTTATTTTATTTTATTTTTATCTTTTTCTTTCTATCTATTTTGCATTAATTAAATTTTATTGGTTCTTAAATAAAATTATATTTTTACCCCTGAGATTTCTTTTGAAAACATTTTAGATAAATTTAGTCACCCCTCTTATGGTGTGACAAGCTTAGGACTAAGTTAATGAGCGATTGTTTTTAAAAATAACACCATATAGTATAAGTTATTTAAAAATAAGACCGTCTAATAATTTTTTATCCATTAAAATTAAAAAAATGTGATCCAATGGATTAGCGTACTAAATAATGTCAAATTAACGTTTTATTCTTATACCTTTTTATTTTATATTTTTATTAGTTTAATTCGAAACATTAAATTTTCTAATTTCATTTCCTAGCTTCTAGGAAGGAAGAAAAGGTGTTGCACGAGGTCGACGTAGGTGGAAGAGGGACACGTGCCCTCCTCCTTGCTTGGAAAAAGTTGAGGTTGCCGACAATAGGCCGAGGATGTAGGGCGAGACGGTCTGACAACTTTTTTATTTTATTTTTTATTTTTTTAATATTTTTAAATATATTCTTTTCAAAAATATTTATAATATCACTAAAATATAATTTTTTAATTATTAAATAAAAAATAAAATAAACAAATTCTTAATTTGATATTGAAGCAAAATATTGTTTTAATGTTGCAGAATTGGAGTTAATGGAAGACGTATGCATGATGTTTCTATGACAAACGATACGGCGTGTCTTATTTTTTTTTAGTATTTTATTTCATAACAAATAAAAGTTTAATATTTCGAATACGTGTCGGGTTTGGAAAACCCTTTCGGAGTCCGATTAGGAAGTGCTAAAAGAAAAAAGGAAGTGCAAAAAGGCCATCATCGGGTCGGTGGTTTGATTTTCGGATCTGTACCTTTTATAGGTCAAGCAATACTATGATAGTCAACATCCAATAGAACTGATTAGGTTACTGTATACAGAGTTGTAGGATATCCGATCCGCATTCAGATTACTTTTTTCATATATATATATATATATAGCAACTGAACAAATTTGGAGAAGCATGCAATACCATATTTTTTTTTTGTTATTCACTCTTTCTCTTCATTTTTTCAAAAATAAAATATACCTAAAATATGCATACCACAAACGTATCCAGAACCAGGAAACCAGCTAGAAATTACGCACGAAATTAATCCCACGCGGTAGTGGGAAAAGTCTCCGTGACTAAAACGTCAAATAGTCACACACCGTCCCTTAGGAGTGAAAACCGATATCTTTGGCGTGAATTTTGAACAAAATTAACGCCGACCGATGTCTGAAAAAGTGGAGGGACAACCTACCAAACAGGTCAATCGGGAGGAGAAAATCAGACTATCTTGACCATGGATTCTCAGTTGGTAAGGCTGTTCATCCGGGCCGGATTATATCTGGCCCGGAATCCGGTTCCGGGTTTCGGCCCGTGTCAAATCCGGGCCGGAATCCGAATTGGGAAAACCGGATTAACCCGGTACCCGGGTTTTATAAATTTAAAGAAAAAAAAAACCCTAATTCTACCGCCGCCCCCCCTTCAGAACGATCTCTCTCTTTCTTTGAGCTCTGCTCTGGGTGATGCGAAGTGCCTCGCCTCCCTCCCCCAGTTCCTCTCTCTCTCTCTCTCTCTCTCTCTCTCTCTCTCCATTTCCCTTCAAGCTCCAGCGATTTCGTTTTGTCCGAATAGGAATCCGATTGCGTGGCTCACCGATCGTCTCCTTTTGTCCTCAATCCCTCATCTCTCCGGTGCCTTTCTCATCTGTCTAAATATTTATCGCATTATCATTGTTGATTTTGATTTCTGTTATTCTACTTCGACGTATTTCCGTTTGTTGATTTTGGTTTTTTTTTCTCCTGCCGTGTTTGCTGATTTTGGGTTTTTTTTTTCATTGTTATATTTTGATCTCTGGTATTGTACTTTGCCGTGTTTCCGTTTGTTGATTTTGGGTTTTTTTTTTCACTGCCGTGTTTGTTGATTTTGGGTTTATCTTTTCATTTTTATATTTTGATCTATGGTATTGTACTTTGACGTATTTCCGTTTGTTGATTTTGGATTTTGTTTTTCACTGCCGTGTTTGTTGATTCAAATAGGGTGTTGAATCTCGCTCAAAGAATCTCGCTCTCACTTGAGTATTAGGCATTTGCATCAATCATTGAGAATAAAACATTTAGCATGCATGTTTTGTCAAAGAAAATAGCCAATATGTTGCAGTAATTTTTGCATTAGTATTAATTAAGCATATAGTTTGGTGGGTTATTGTGGCTGTAACTGCAGTGTGCACTCGGCTGAGCTACAATATGGAAAGATGAAAGTAGAAGGTATGGTAATATTTTCTTAGCTGATGAGAGAAAATATTTCCATATTGGAAGTGTTCATTAATTCATGTCAAGAACAAGAAGCTTCTATGTGGCTTTGGTACTACCATATTCTACTGTTTTCTTTCGTTAGAATTTTAACAAGTTATATGCTAATCCTTTTTCAGGAACTCGCAGTCTACCTCAGTTTGCTTAAGCTTTGTCCTACAAATAGCAGTAATCTCATTTATTTCTCATGGAACTTTGTGACTTTGGAAAGAGAAAAGAAACATCTTGAAATTTTGAACTTTCCTATCCAGAAACTGAAGCTCACTACTGTTATTCTGTTGTAGGGTTAAGGATGGTATATATATAAAACATATATACCTGGCTCTCCTGTTCTGGAACCAACAATGACTGTTCTGAGAGAGGAAATTCATCAGAAACTAAATTCAATTGTGGAGGAATGCAGAGCAGACATATTTTGTATTGGTGGCTCTTATGTAATTTGATATGTAATTTCATATATTGTAATAGGCATTTTGTAATGTATAAATACTAAATAATGAAATATGTAGTGATTGCATTAAGTTTTTTTAGATGCATTTAGTTAAAAAAATAATTGGTTTTATATATGAAAGAATATGCTTTGGAACATATTTTCTTGAAAAATTTACAATAGGCTCTGAGATCTTTTTTTTTTTTTTAAATGCTTATTGAAAGAAACTAAATAATATAGGTTTTTGTTATTAAAAAAGAAAAAGAAATTAATTAAAAAAAAAAAAAACCATACCCGGGTACAATCCGGAACCCGGATTTCGGGTTTGAAAAAATTCGGCTTAACTCGGGTTTCAGCCCAGGTCGTAATCCGCATATATTGGGCCGAAAACTGGCCCGGATTTGAAATCCGATTTCCGGGCCGGATATATCCGGATACCCGGTCCGAAAACCGGATGAACAGCCCTATCGGTTGGCGTTCGGTTATTGTAAAGGCGAGATCCTTCTAAGAGAGAGAGAGAGAGAGAGAGAGAGAGTTACAGAGGAGAGAGAGAAATGATGAGAAATAGAAAATGGAATCACGGAGAAGAAGAACTCAAGGATGAAGACGATGTAATAATCAAACGACGCCGTTTGGTTTTAAATCCAACAGCGTCGTTTTACTTATTGTTTTTCGTACCTCATAGATAAAACGAAGCGGTTTGGTTAATACCAAATGGCGTCATTTTAGCTATATTTAAAACACAATTTCAAGCATAAAACGACGTCGTTCCACTTGACATCGTTTTAGATAAATATAAATTAAAAAAAAAAAGAATATATGGGGTCGATTGGTTCAGCGGTTTGAGCCGGCCTCAAACCGCAACCGATCCAACGTCCTTTGATTTTGTTAAAATATTATCGCCCGCCGACAGGTTTCTTAGCGGTTATGGCCGATTTTAGCCTCCAACAGTCAATCTGTATTGATCACGACCAGTTGATTGGTTTTTTGTACACTCCTACCGTGCCTGCATTTACCCTAATGTAAAAAGCTATAGAATTGCACTGTTGAGCAATTAAATACGTTGCAATGCCATGGAGGCCCACTCCCCAGATTCTGCATCAAACATTCAACCTCTTCTGGGTAGGACGTATACGTCAAGTCATTTGATATTTAAGGACTAGAATATTGCAAAATTAAATTACTCAGATTATAATCTAATTATATGAAAAATAGATAAAGGAATAGTTGAATGCAAATGGCTGTAAACGTTTCTCCCTCGGATCGAATATTTAACTCGATCGAGCTTTCGTGGACTTCAAGAGTAAAAGGACAATAAGCCTTGGTGCGGTGGAGGCACCGTTAGGCAAAACATTTTTTTTGTTTTTTATTTTCAAATCATTTTTTAATATTTTTAAATGTTTTAAAAAAATATAAAAAATTTATAAGAATATTAAACAATTTTTTTAATCACTAAGAAAGAAAAAACTTTTTTTAACCAGCGGTAGCGTTAGAGTTTTCCTAAGCCTTTTTAATCACAGTCCAAATACGAAAATGCCTAAAATCCAGTTGGGTTCTTTGTATTTGTATTATATTGCAGTTAAAAGGTCATACTCCAGTGGTATCAAGTGTTGTCAAGTGAGAATAAAGTGATTCAACACCCTATTTGAATCCTACTCTAAGCTATCAAGTGCTGTCAAGAAGTCAAGAAAAGTTCAAAGAATCTCGCTCTCACTTGAGTATTAGGCATTTGCATCAATCATTGAGAATAAAACATTTAGCATGCATGTTTTGTCAAAGAAAATAGCCAATATGTTGCAGTAATTTTTGCATTAGTATTAATTAAGCATATAGTTTGGTGGGTTATTGTGGCTGTATACTGCAGTGTGCACTCGGCTGAGCTACAATATGGAAAGATGAAAGTAGAAGGTATGGTAATATTTTCTTAGCTGATGAGAGAAAATATTTCCATATTGGAAGTGTTCATTAATTCATGTCAAGAACAAGAAGCTTCTATGTGGCTTTGGTACTACCATATTCTACTGTTTTCTTTCGTTAGAATTTTAACAAGTTATATGCTAATCCTTTTTCAGGAACTCGCAGTCTACCTCAGTTTGCTTAAGCTTTGTCCTACAAATAGCAGTAATCTCATTTATTTCTCATGGAACTTTGTGACTTTGGAAAGAGAAAAGAAACATCTTGAAATTTTAAACTTTCCTATCCAGAAACTGAAGCTCACTACTATTATTCTGTTGTAGGGTTAAGGATGGTATATATATAAAACATATATACCTGGCTCTCCTGTTCTGGAACCAACAATGACTGTTCTGAGAGAGGAAATTCATCAGAAACTAAATTCAATTGTGGAGGAATGCAGAGCAGACATATTTTGTATTGGTGGCTCTTATGTAATTTGATATGTAATTTCATATATTGTAATAGGCATTTTGTAATGTATAAATACTAAATAATGAAATATGTAGTGATTGCATTAAGTTTTTTTAGATGCATTTAGTTAAAAAAATAATTGGTTTTATATATGAAAGAATATGCTTTGGAACATATTTTCTTGAAAAATTTACAATAGGCTCTGAGATCTTTTTTTTTTTTTTAAATGCTTATTGAAAGAAACTAAATAATATAGGTTTTTGTTATTAAAAAAGAAAAAGAAATTAATTAAAAAAAAAAAAACCATACCCGGGTACAATCCGGAACCCGGATTTCGGGTTTGAAAAAATTCGGCTTAACTCGGGTTTCAGCCCAGGTCGTAATCCGCATATATTGGGCCGAAAACTGGCCCGGATTTGAAATCCGATTTCCGGGCCGGATATATCCGGATACCCGGTCCGAAAACCGGATGAACAGCCCTATCGGTTGGCGTTCGGTTATTGTAAAGGCGAGATCCTTCTAAGAGAGAGAGAGAGAGAGAGAGAGAGAGAGAGTTACAGAGGAGAGAGAGAAATGATGAGAAATAGAAAATGGAATCACGGAGAAGAAGAACTCAAGGATGAAGACGATGTAATAATCAAACGACGCCGTTTGGTTTTAAATCCAACAGCGTCGTTTTACTTATTGTTTTTCGTACCTCATAGATAAAACGAAGCGGTTTGGTTAATACCAAATGGCGTCATTTTAGCTATATTTAAAACACAATTTCAAGCATAAAACGACGTCGTTCCACTTGACATCGTTTTAGATAAATATAAATTAAAAAAAAAAAGAATATATGGGGTCGATTGGTTCAGCGGTTTGAGCCGGCCTCAAACCGCAACCGATCCAACGTCCTTTGATTTTGTTAAAATATTATCGCCCGCCGACAGGTTTCTTAGCGGTTATGGCCGATTTTAGCCTCCAACAGTCAATCTGTATTGATCACGACCAGTTGATTGGTTTTTTGTACACTCCTACCGTGCCTGCATTTACCCTAATGTAAAAAGCTATAGAATTGCACTGTTGAGCAATTAAATACGTTGCAATGCCATGGAGGCCCACTCCCCAGATTCTGCATCAAACATTCAACCTCTTCTGGGTAGGACGTATACGTCAAGTCATTTGATATTTAAGGACTAGAATATTGCAAAATTAAATTACTCAGATTATAATCTAATTATATGAAAAATAGATAAAGGAATAGTTGAATGCAAATGGCTGTAAACGTTTCTCCCTCGGATCGAATATTTAACTCGATCGAGCTTTCGTGGACTTCAAGAGTAAAAGGACAATAAGCCTTGGTGCGGTGGAGGCACCGTTAGGCAAAACATTTTTTTTGTTTTTTATTTTCAAATCATTTTTTAATATTTTTAAATGTTTTAAAAAAATATAAAAAATTTATAAGAATATTAAACAATTTTTTTAATCACTAAGAAAGAAAAAACTTTTTTTAACCAGCGGTAGCGTTAGAGTTTTCCTAAGCCTTTTTAATCACAGTCCAAATACGAAAATGACGGTAAAAAGAAAAAAAGGAGTCATTCTACTGTTAATGAAAAGGAATCAACAACTTGTGTAAGGATCAAAAGTCAAGGTTTGTAGTTTATTATTATTATTGAAAAAAAAAATAGATGAATAAGCTACATTGTTACACACTTTTGAATTTTTTTTTTACATTTTTAAATATATTTAAATATTTTTTAAAATTAAAAAAATTATCAATATATTTAAAATTACATTCTTAATCATTAAGTTAAAAAAAATAATAATAATAACAAGCGGTTAACTAGAGCGATAACGATAAGACGTCAATTTATCCATAAGCAATATAGTGATGCCGGTCATGACGTGTTTCAAAAGCACGACCGAATAACATTACGATTGGAAAATAATTATTTTTAAATTCTTTTATTATTATTTATTAATAAAGTATTATTATTATTATTATTCATAAATTATTTTACTACTATTTATAAATATTTTAAAATATTCTTAATATTCAAACAAGCTCTTAAAATTTATCTAGAGAGAAAATGAGCCAAATATGAGAGTTCATTCAACATGAACTGAAGTATGATTTAAATAGAAAAAAATATTTGCTCGATCTTGGCTAATATTGTTCAGCCAAGATTTGTTATTTTGATGTTTAGACTAATAACAGTTTTACTCTTAAAGAGATTAGATTTTGATCATCAGAATTTGTTTAGGATGATTTTAAAAAAGTTGCTGATTTTTATTTTGCTTATGAAAATTATCAAAATATTCGATCATGAGTGTTTTTTTTAATCTCGTATAGTTTCAAGATTGGTTGTTTGAATTTTATAAAATAAGATTCTGTAATTTCAATGACGCAATTAATTCTGTTTCCACGACATAGTTCCGATGAATCTACAACGTGTTATCCCAAATTAATACCAATTTCTCGCCTATTATCGCAAAGACCTAAGCTGCGATTAAATGTTGATATGATCTTAAATAATTTAAGTTGATCTATAAATAATAATATTTTATTAATTTCACTGAAGTGTGTTTAAATATAAATAAATTGAAATATGTATTTAAATGTAAGAAATAAAATGAGATGAGTTTAATTTTTAAAAAAAAAATTAAAAAAATAAAAAGTCTTGTTTGAGATAGATTGAAATGATTTCAACAACCAATCATAACTTAAGAATTAGCTTCAAAATTGTTGGAAATTACTCAACGAAATCCCAATACCGAGAAGCTTCGTGATGTTTGACACTGAGGGCCGGCGAAGGAACGAAGACTGTTTTCTTTCACTTTTTTTTTAGTACAAAGAATAGATCTCTATTTATAAGAAAATTGCATTTAAATGAGATAAAATAAATATTTTGCTAATTATAAAAATTAAATTCTTAATTTGATATTATCTTTAATAGAAATAATTTAATAATACTTTAATATGCAAATTATTGTCTTTGTAATTTGGAGCGTAAAGACTTTCTAGTTTAAATTGAAATATGTGTTTAAATGTATGAAATAAAATGATATAAGTTTAAATTTTAATAAAAAAAATTAAAAAAAAAAAGTCTTGTTTGAGATAAATTGAACTCATTTCAACAACCAATTATAACTTAAGAATTAGCTTCAAAATTGTTGGAAATTAATCAACGAAATCCCAATACCGAGAGGCTTCGTGCTGCTTGATACTGAGGGCCGGCGAAGGAAAGAAGACTGTTTTCTTTCACTTTTTTTCTTTTAAGGAATTCTTTCTGATCTGGAACATAATCGGAAGCCTTTTTACTTTACGAGCAGTTCCCATAAAATGGTCTTTATGTTTTTGCTGTACTGTTTTTGTTTTTTCATTTCCAAACATATATGATATATATACCCGCAAGAAGTTCATTGTGAGTAAAACTTCTGGAAATCGTGCATCATTCTCTGAGAGAGAGAGAGAGAGAGAGAGAGAGAGAGAGATTTCTTAAAGTAGCAATAATTTTATTTAGACATGGATATTGTTGGAAACAACAACAGGTAATGCCTTTATATATAATATATATAAAACTGGAATACCCCATCGGTACGTCAACACGTCTGGCTTATTTAAAAAAAAAAACATGTCGTCTGGCTCACATAATTACCTAAAACACACTATGACCATAACAGATTTCAATTATCATAACTGCTTTCTCTCTCTCTGAAATGATCATACAAGCATTTCATTTGATATTCGTACAACAACAAGACATAATTGTATAGACACACACACTTGCAAGATATTGCAGATGATAATAGTGAGCAATTAGACTCCAGAGATAGCCCAAGTGGCGAACTTGAGGGGCAGTGGCAGGGGAATGCAGGCTACGGCAAGGAAGAATGCAGCGGCGGCGACGAAGACTGCAAGTAACTCCAGTGCTTGGGCTAAGGTGGGAAACTTTGAGCTAATAAATTTGGCAACAAAGAGGGACAAAAAAATGAGGAACATACCGAAACAAAGGGGATAAAAAGATGGAGGAGAATTCGAGTGAGTTTGCTGGGATTGGAGTGCCATTGCAATGGCTGATGTGAAGCAAAACGACATGATTATGTCCTGCGACTCTAGGTTGTGTGTTGTTGCTGGTGGATCTAATGGTTTAGGCAAGAGTTCGGACATTGACGCTAAGAAAGCAAAAAAGACTTCTTTGGAACGCCGGGCAATGTTCATCATGTTGATATCTGGGTTTTGCTTTGTTAGGAATATGACAAATTCATGCAAACAACATCCTTGACATCTACATTTATAATGCAACGAGGAAACAAAGACGTGGATGACTTGTAAGGAAGCAGGCATGCTAGAAGATCGAGCAATCGGATCATTTCATCCATAGAAACAGTGCAAAAAGGCTGACGGGTCGAAAGTCCGATCTTCCAACTTCCCAGATTTAATTTCCTGAACGCAAACAAAAATGTTGTCGGATATTGCATCGGGTCATTCAATACCGTTGTAAACCAAAAAAAGGCAAAAAGGAACTCAAAAGTCCACTTTGTTAAAATGCAAGCATACAAATAACTTTATAATCTAACAAATCACGTCACTTTAAATGATTGTTTTTATATAATTTTTTTGTAGCTAAATTACTTCCCAATCAGATAATTGTCTCTCCCCCGCCGTCTATGACACGCTTACAAGTCACCACCTCTTATTTTACTGTTTTGGTTTATAAATAAGCATTTTCCTATTCCCACTTTGCAGCCAATGCACTATCCCATAAGAAAGAGAGTATTCTTTCCGTCCTAAAATTTATAGTTTTTGCATGGGACCTCCCATAACAAGTGCATCTGACTGTAAATATATTCCCTTTTATTGAAGATTTCCGATATATATAATCTAGGATGTCTCTATATTTAATTTGAGGATTAAATGGAAAGAAATTAATAGATTTCTAGAGTGTCTCTAGAAATTGAAAGAAATTAATATAAAATAGAAACTAAAATGGAGAAGGGGAGGATATATGTTTAATATTGCAGAATTCGAGTTACAGAAGAGATATGTTTTTGTGCCAAACGAAATGGAGTGTCTTTTTTATTTTTTATTTTTGGTTTCATAATATTTTATTTCATAACAAATAAAAGTATAATGTTTTGAATACGTGTTGGTTTGGAAAAACTCTATTGGAGTTGGGTAACTTCGGTTAGTTTAATTAGGAAGTGGTAGGAAAAGCCATCGGATCGGTGGTTTGATTTTCGGATATGTATCTTTTATGTGCTGAGGAAATACTATGATAATCAACATCCGCTATATATACGACTGCTTAGCCTACCGCACACAAAGTCTTCAAAAATCCAATCCGCTGCAAGTCTGTATCTCATTATTCGGATAATGTATATCTATTCATTATGGATGATAATATGTGACACGATCCGTTAACCCAACACGAATATGACACGATAATAACGGGTTTGAGTTTAGTCTTAACAGGTTCGGGTCAAAACGGGTTGACCCGTTAAGACAAGATTGTTTAATAGGTTGATAACGGGTCAATACATTATGACACGTTATAACTCGTTATGTCCCGTTAAGAAAGTTAAAGTTACAATTATACCCTTATGCTTAAAAGGAACATTTTTAGAATTTTAATTTCGATATTTTTTTAGTTTATATTGTAATTTTGGACTTGTAGTTAGATTTATAATTTTTATAGATATTATGATTTTAACATTTATATAAAATTATACTAAATTTAATCAGGTCAAACTAGTTAATTTTGAGTCTATTAAATCTATTTACATAAACGGGTTGAAACAGGTTGACACGACATGACTCATTATGTTAATGAGTTGTGTTAGGATTTGATATTTTGACACGATAAGCTTAACAGGTTGGGTTCGAGTTTACCCATATGATATAATATACATGTCTTGACATAACACGAACACAACTCGTTAACATAATTTGACACCCCTATCTATTCTAGGAAGATGCTAGTTTGCCCTCATATTTTACTCTTTGAATTTGACTGGTCATGTATTTTAATTTTTTTCTTAATAGTTGAAAAATTAATAATTAGGCAAGACAAATTGTAAGTACCGTAACTTTTACTACGCAAACAGAAGCAAAAAATTAACTATTAACTATTAAGAACATGTTCATATCTGGGTTTGCTTTGTTATGAATATCGCAAACTCATGCAAAGAAAATCATCGGCATCTTCATTTATAATGCAACGAGAAACAAAGACGTGGATAACTTGTAAGGAAGCAGGAATGCTAGAAGATCGAGCAGTCGGATAATTTCATCCATAGAAACAGAGCAAAAAGTCTGACGGGTTGAAAGTCCGATCTTCCAACTTCCTGGATCCGATTTCCTGAGCGCAAACAAAATGTCGCTTCCTAACCTGTCCATGACACGCTTAACAAGTCACAACCTCTTATTTTTCTGGTTTATAAATAAGCAGTTTCCTCTGCCCACTCTGCAGCCAATGCACTATCCCCTAATAACAGATTAGTCTTCCTGTCCTAAAATTCATAGTTTTTGCATGGGATCTCCCATAACAAGTGCCATCTGATTGTAAATATATTCAGTTTTGCTGAAGATTTCCGATATATATAATCTAGGAAATCTATATATTTAATTTGAGGAATAAATGGAAAGAAATTAATAGGTTTCTAGGGCGTCTCTAGAAATTAATATAAATAGAAATTAAATTGGAGAAAAGGAGAAGAACTTTGAAAATTAAATCTTTATTATTCTTAAATACAAAGTATAAATCTCTATTTATAAGAAAATTGTATTAAAATGAGATAAAATAAATAATTTTGATCATTATGAAAATTAAGTTTATTGCTTTGATAATTATAAAAATTAAATTCTTAATTTGATATCATCTTTAATAGAAATATAAAAGGTATATATATATATATATTTTATTAGCGTGTCATTCGTATGTCGACAACGACGCGTTCACAAACCACGTGTGGATAGGAAGAATCATCGAAGAACATGGAAGCAAGGTTGGTCAAGATGGAGGATATGATAAAGAAATTGATTGTGGACGTGCGAAGCCTCCAGTAGGAAAACAAAGTACTGTAGAGGGTGAATGACGAGTTTGTAGAAGACAAAGGGCCAAGTGAGAACAAGCACGCATAGTCATGAAGCGTGGCAGAGGTAGATGGAACGAGAGAAGAGAGGAGGCAAATGCATGATGAGTTGCGGGAGCTCATGGACAAGTACGCTGAAGTGGCCAAAAGGATGGGTGTGTTCTCATTCGTGGACCAACTGCTCACCAACATTGACATACCATATAGTGCGAAACCCGTTCATGCAAGAATTGGCATGGAAAACACTCATGATGCTGCGAGAATTCATGGATCTTGCATATAGCTTTACCAATGCAGAGGACACCTTGTTGGCTCTGACGTCCCCCAGGAAAACTGAGTTGGAGTAAGCCGACAAGAAGGCCAACTGGTTGACAAAATGGAAAGCCCGTGAAAGCGTAGGGAAAGACTCACAAGACGTCAGGGCGAGAAGGCAATAAGTCGGCTCGGGCACATGACGGGAAACGCGTGCACACCAGCCCCACCGTCCAGGAAGAGCATGCACCCTTCCTGAGAAAAACCGTTTAGCAAGGCCCGAAGGACCACCGGTACTGTTTGTACCTCAAAACAGATAGACACTAGACCAAAGACTGCTACACCTTGAAGTGAAGAGTGGAAGAGCAAGAGCATTTGCTGACCTAGCACCCCCACAGGGGCCGGTGTCTCGTGTACTGGGAAGACATGCATATGGGACAGAGATGAAGCGAGAGTCCCAAAAGATGTAGGGCCGAGATGGAATCACCACGGAATCCCCCACGTCGGACCCCAACCTGACCACGAAGTCCCTTAGGCGAAATTCGTATGATAGCTGGGGGCGTGGGTGGTGGCCTCATCTCATTGGGACGAAAGACCCACACCCGCAGAGCTCGATACAAGGAAGTGTTCATAAAGAGTTGGGCCCGACGGGTCAAAAACGACACATGGGAGGTACCAGTATTACATTTGGCGAGGAGGATGAGGAAGGCATTATCCACCCTCATGATGAGGCCCTAGTCGTGACCATGTAGATTGCAAACTTTATAACACGGAGGACCCTGATTGATAATGGTAGTTCCGCAGATATCCTATTATGTGATGCGTTCACCAAGATGGGGATTAGCCCTAACCATTTGCGCCTAGCCCTGATGTTGTTTAAAGGATTCTTCAATGATATAGTCTAACCAAGTTAGAGCAACCCTACCAATATTGGCTGGGAAGGCACCTAGCACCTCCTCGACCATGACAAACTTATTGGTGGTGAAGGCCCCGTCGTTGTACAACATGATACTAGGGTGACTAACGTTGAACAACCTCAGGGCGATCACCTCGATGTATCACTTCAAGATGAAGTTTCCTACCCCGTAAGGAATTGGTGAAGTCAAGGGTGAGGAGGTACTTGCTTAGGAGTGGTGTGCTGCCCAGGAGTTGAGAGGTGGGGATAGGAGGGGCGGGCTCTCGGTGAGGGCTGACACGATAGGGGAATAAACTTGCCACCAGCACAACATCTCGTACACCCTTCCACGATCTACAAGTAGTGGGCAAAGACCAACATGATCAGGTATATAAACACGTCTTGAATTCAGGTAGACCTCTTTAAACATTTTTTCTCCTTACTCTCTTACTCAAAGAGGTAATTCTAACTTAGGCATCAGAGGTGTCCCTCACCACCTGGAGTTCTCATATGCTTGGATCTTGCAAATTGACAAGAGGAATAATTGAGTTGCTCAGGTTACGAAACACAACATTAATAATGATAATCAAGATCTGCTATATGATTTATGACTGCTCAGGCTACTATATATCAAGTCTTTGGGTATCCGATCCTTTGCATGCTTCATGTTTCGGATCATATATAAAATCTTAAATATGCTTGCTTTCACACACTTTGCATTTCATGTGCACAAGCTACCGAAAAATGATATTTACAGTGGTAGATAAATCTCACCCAGTCTTTTTTGAAAAACAAATAAATTTGACATTTACATGAAAGTTTTATTTTTTAAATAATAGACTCAAATTTTTTTCAAAGAGAATACACAAAACTTGAATTACTCGCCAGATAATGTCATCACCTATTCCATAAAATACAAAAAAAATATATATATATATATATATATATATCCCCCATTGCTGGAATTAATGGTGTTGCACATATAGGTGATTATATGATTTCCAACTTTGGGGAAAGAAAACTTAAGGGGATGCTTGGGGAATAAGATGAGATAATAAATATGTGAATAATAGTGAAATTGATTTAATTAAGATGTTTTATTAGGTTTTGGGAAATGAGAGAAAATTTTTTGAATAAAAATATTATAAAGTTAAAATATTGTAGGATGTAATTGTTTAATATTATTTTTGTTTTAGTATATGAAAAAGTTAATTTTTTTGTGTTTTATTTGAAAATTTGAAAAAGTTGGCGTTTTCCCGGATCTTATCCATCGAATTTCAAAGTATTAGATAAGCTTGTTTTTAAAGTAGCACAATTATAATAATTTAATGAGCTCTGAAAATATTATAATTGTGGATAATTACTTAGATTAAATATTTTAGTTGTTTTAAGATATTAAGATGTTTAATTTTACGTTGAAAACTCTTATTTAAATTAATTGGTTTTATCATCTTCGATTAATTAACGGTACTTTATCATTTTATATAATGATGAGGAAATATTATTTTATAAATTTTAGTTTATAAAATAATATTCTACCTTAATTCATCGTGGTGTTTTATTTAAAGTGTTTTATTTAAAATAAAACATTTACGCGTTTTTAATCAGTGTTTTAATTCACCGTTGAATTATTTGAGGATCCCAAAACGTAGGATTGAAGTTTATTACCTAGGCTCCTACCCTTTTTCCTTCATTTTTCCTTTTTTTCTTTTTTTTCCTTCTCTTTCCTCTCCTTCTCTCCATGGTCGACTTACACCCTTCCACCATAGCTGATCGGTTCTAGCTTCCTACCGGCGCCACCTCCGGCCGCCGTGCCTCACCTCCACCTCCGGCATGTCCCTCCCTCACCGGCGAACACATCTGCACCGGAGGTGTGCAACGCCGGCCACCAATTCTCTCTCTCTTCCCGTGCTCTTCCTTCTTGTCTCATTACCGTCGCCGCCCCTTTGACCGCCCGTTTCTCCGCCGTCCGGTGGAGGTGTCGTACACCACCCCCGCCATTCTCTTCCCCTTTCACCATAGTTCATACACACCAATTTTCAGAGCCATCGGACCAGCCGTTAGTCGCCGAGAGCCCCCGGAAGTTGCTGCCCCTGCCCTGTTTTCTCCCCTGTTCCNGATGGATAAGATCCGGGAAAACGCCATCGAGGTACAACGCTTAGGATAAAACTGTTCATGATTTTACAGCTGTCGGTGAAGAACAAATTACGTGATTTACGGAAAAGATAATCTATACGCGTGATTCCAGATGAGGGTAAAGACGATAGAGATGTGATTGCTGTCGGGAAAGAATCCAAAACTGATAATTTTAGCGGGCTGTTACAGGAATCACGCCTCTTTTTCAGTCGGTCATGATCCCCTGTTTTAAGCAATGGAGTTGCAATTCTTTTGTATATTTAACAAAATAATCTCTCCTTCAATAATCAATTGATCACAGCTAGAATAATATGATAAAAATATAACTATTTTTGTAATTATTTATAACTTTATCGTAAATAATAGAGAGGGGTCTGTAAAGGACGTGTCCCACCACCAGATGTACTCGTTCCCCTCAAAGCAACAAGGGATGACAGTGATGTATCCCTGCCACTGCTTTGATGCTTAAGTTAGCCAAGAATCACATATAATTATTAGAAGATATAAAAAAAAAGTGTCTTTAGGATTACTTGGTATCTGTATATATATAGGCGTCGGGCTGAATTGGATCACTACTGTAGTTGTATCAAGTCCGTGTGATACTTATCTCTAGTGATGCTTATCACCTTAGATTACCCCTTAATGATAGGAGTGATAGGATTGCCATGGTAGTGTTTATATGCTATATTAGATGACGGAACACTAGGCTTTCACGGGCGTTTAGCTCACGACCTAGGCCCGGTCCATCATAACTTGGAGTTGGGCCGTCGGGTGTACTATTTTGGCCCTCCAATTATCTTGCTAATTCCCTTCGCCCACGGGCATGAAAAATTCTTGTTTTAATGAAACCCTCTTTGCAACTGCGGCGTCTTGGCCCAAAGTGAGATTTTATTGTTCACGCTACGAATGACTTTGTCTGGGTTGCAGAGTTTTAAATACCCCACTAGCCCTTTACCGAGATTACGACTTAGACTGAGCCTGGGCTTTTCAATCAACTCGCTATTCTTTGCGTTGGAGTAGATGAGACTTTTTATTCTCCTCAACCTGTTAGGCTACCTAACTGGCCCATCAAATAGTTTATCCCGCCAACTTTATCCTTCTGAAAATTAAAAGATGGTTAGTGATTGATCTATGATGTGGCGATGGTTACTGATTTGTGTGCAACTGTTCCCATTTCACCGCTCTCTGCTATCAGATCATGATGCTTAATGCAACTAGCCCTTCATATCCCTGACTTGATTTGTGTACTGCTTTCTGGCCTATTTCTCCTCCCTCTCTTCGACTCCTTTCTACTCGTGTTTCCCTGTGCTTTCTTGCTACTTTCTTCTTTGCCTAGTTAATACTTTCCCCTTCCATTACCCATGGTTGAATATGGCTACAACATTTCTACCCGCATTTCAGATGTGCAACCCTCCCACGTCCTGGATGTCCCAACCTACAAGGGGTTTAGGTGGCGTTCAGGCCTCAAGGATCGGGACATGAGGCCATTGTAGGAAAAATACCATATTCTAGACATAGCTCTGTTAGAGGTTCCTCACCGTCGATGCATAGATGATGAAGGCTTTTCCAGTAACGTTACTGTGACTGTTTCTTCATTGGTCCATGGGTTAAGGCTTCCTTTCTGTCGCCCCCTTCATGATATTCAAGATCTCCTTCGCCTTGCTCTTGCTCAGCTTCACCCATTTGCCCAGAGGGCCGATCTCTACGCATGCATTGTGTTTCATATGGCTTTAGAGCCGATTAGGGAATTTTATCCTGACCTAACCACACGAGAGTTTTTATATTTTTATCACTTGCAACCATCTGAAGGTAACATTCTCAGTTTCCGTAAGAAAAACTATAGGCAAACACTGGCTTGATTTGAAACTCGCCACTCTAACGTGAAGAATGGAGGTAGAAAATTTTCTTTATTTCTGGTACGGGATGGGAATTTCCCACCTCTAAGATTCCTTAACGGGATTTTCCAATTAGGGAAAATTGGGGTATAATCCCTGAGGAGAAAGGCTTGTGGGTAGGGATGGAACCCCTGTCCGATCGAGAGTTGACTCTGAATGAGACGGTTCGTTGTTGGGCTGAGGCTCACCTTGACAGTCTTTGGATTGACTTCATGTTGATGCCTGCCCATATAGATTGTTTCTTGATGTCTCCAAATTGTTCCCATGTCCAGGGATGTCTGTTCCTGACATTAGTCGTGGCTCCACCCTCTCTGCCAAAGAAATCCTCGAAGATGGGCCAGAAGGTAAATCAAGATAGTCAGGAAAAGAAAGAAAAGAAAGAGAAGAGAGAAAGGAAGGAAAGGGAAGAGAAGAAGGCGAAGAAGGAAAGAAGAGAAAACGTGGAGAAGAAAGAGAAGAAGGACAAATGGGAGAATAAGAGGTCCTATTCATAGGATGTCTCTTCCCTTGCCTCTAAACAGAGAAGAACCTTAACGCCTCTAACCGGCGACCTTTTCCAAGTGTCCACTCCCCAGACTACTATCCCTCCGGCCGCCCTTGATTTTTTATTTGTACGTGCGACCTCTCCAAGCCTCTGAGGGTTTGGCTCATTTGGTCCTTGCAGATTTGGCTGCCACTTTTTAGTTGGAGATTCTTGAAGGGACACTTATGCCAGCATCCATTGCACTTTCAAGTTTCCTGTTTTTGAAAATGTGGTGGGGGCGGCGTGCTGAGTGCAGATATTGCGGCCATCCTCAAATTGGATTCTGCTGTGGGCGCGGAGACCCAAGCTGATGATATGGATAATCTTGCTCGTTGGCCTAGTGTTGGTGGGTAGGATGCTAGGGCAGAGACTATCTTGGCCAAAGAGGTGATTAATGCCCTCGACACGATTCAAAGGGTTGCACTCTTGAAAGGTGAGGGAAGCCAGAGCGATGAGATTAATGGTGGGGCCCTTGCGAGTGAAGAAAGACAAGTAGAGGTCGAAGCAGGTGGTTTTCTACTTCAGACCTCTTACTTTGAGGGGTGAGTGTCTTTCTATCCCTTCTCCTTACTTGCCTTCTTCTGGCGGGCAGATCGACTCATCACTCTTGGAGGGGGGGGGGGGGGGTTCTCTTTTAGGCACTCTGGTGGGTGATGGCGCCCACTTGGTTGATGCGAACTTGGCATACACAAGTTATGTGTGCCTGATAGGAGACTTTGACAGCCCCCTTGAAGGAGGGGCGGGCTCAGTTTCTGAATTGCTTTGGGGGCTTCCACTTGGTGGTGTTAGTGATCCCAGGGGAAACCACGGTGGCTTGTCTTCTTCCTCAACCAATGCCTAAGGTGAAGCTAGTGTCGAGATGGTCGAGCAGCTGAACACCTTGCTTTCTGAGGTACACGCATTGCCTTTCTCTCTTCATTCTTTTACTTGTTTATTTGTTGATCACTCTAAATTGGATGTTGAGCTTCTTGGTAGGGAGTTAATGACCTGGCGGCCTAGATCCTGGCAGACTGAGCTCAGTTGGAGGAGAAGGTCCGAGAAAGATGCTAATGTTTCCAAAACAGCCTTCGAGAGGTTGAAGGTGGAGAGGGCGGAGTTGGAGGTGCTATCTGAGAAGAAGAAGGAACTAGAAATTTTATTGGAGCAAGCTGAGGGTTACTTCGATTCCCTGTTTGGTGATATGAAGATTCTTGAAAGCGAAATCTCTGACCTTCATGACGAACTGCGTCGTGCTTGTGAGAAAAGGCTAGAGATGACTTATCATCATGCCTTCTAGAGTCAGAGAGGGATTCCGCTAGGGCTGAGCTTTCCTATGCTTGCAGGGACTTTGAGTCCGAGTGAGGCCACCTTAAAGTTAGCCTTCTTGCCCTCACGAGAGAGTTAAACTCTATTCATCAAGAATTGGCCCGAGCTCAAGACCGCAATCAGGTGCTTGGGCAAGAGTTTGTGGTCGCCATGGAAAAAGAGCTCCATCTGCCCTTGATCTTTCCAAAGCTCAAGGGGCCTTAGTAGAGCTGCAACAATAGCATGATCAATACAAAGAGAGCTGGAAAGATCTTGACGAAGAGCACTGAAAGCTACAATTGGCCTTTCTGACTAAGGACTAGAGTTTGATTGAGAAGAAAGATGAACTGAGCGTTGCCCAGGAGGAAATCACTAGCCTACGCACCCAACTGGCCTTGGTTCCCACGACCAGAAACTGTGCATTTGCATATGGCTATGGTAGTGGCATTTTGAGGCTTAGGTCCCACTCAAAGGACAATCCTAATACCAACTTGGCATGGTTGGATCTGAACCTACTCACGCCTGATGTAGCCTCGAGTCCATGTGCTGATTCATTTGGTCGGACTGAGATGCCAGAAACCTATAAGGATGTTCCTCCTCTTGCCCCGCCCACTGGCGATGATGCATCTTGAATCTATCTTGTACTAATCACCTTTGCCATCCTCCTTGTAATTTTGTAGTAGGGATTTTTGTAATCTTTGAGGACAATTGTTTCAACTATAATGGATTGTTTCATGGCTTTTTGTAAAAGGTCGAGGTACTCTTACATCACTTTGTTGTTTTGAGGTGTCGAGAAGTGGAGGGTCTGAAAGCTTGGCAACCCTACTTCTACTGGGGGTATGACCTCACATCCATACACCAGTGTGAATGGAGATTCCTCCATTGGGGTTTTTATTGAGGTTCTATAGGCCCACAATACTTTCGATAACGCCTCTGCCCATTCTCCTTTCTTTTCTGTGAGCTTCTTTTTCAAAATTGAGAGTAACGCCTTGTTTGTTGTCTCTATTTGCCTGTTCACTTGTGGATGCCACAAGGAGGAGTACTTAACTTGTATCTTTAGTTCTGCACACCAATCTCTGTAGTGGTCTAAGTCAAATTGGCACCCATTGTCCGAGACTCTGCTCTGTGGAATTTGACTCCCTTTAAAAAGTATTTTAAAAGTTACTCCTCAGTATAAGAGTTGTCAAGTACTAATAGGGAAGTCCCTAAATCATTTCCTCAATGAACGATTAGTTTAGATTGCAAATTCTTTCACTACTGAAATTAAAAGAAAATTATTACCTAAGGCTATCTGCAATGGTATTTACAATGAAAATCGATTCTTTTTAGACATTGTTAAAAATGCTGTTGTTTCCTTTTGTATGAGATGATGAATGGATGCTAAAGAATATGCAAGAAAAGTAAAGAAAATAATGTGTTAATCACGAGTAAGGAATAGGAAATATTTAGCTAGCATATAAAAATTTTTGCTCCAATGCACCTTGACACTAGTTTAATCACTCCCGTTCATTTAGTGGATTCGTGAATGTGCATTGAATAAATTATGGTTATCCTCACTTAAGAAGCTAAACCACATTCATCAACGTCATCTAATCAAAAGTTCCCAAGAAATAAATGGAACATTGTGAAACTTACGTTCTAAGGGGTATTTTATCAAACACCATGTGTGCAATTTCGAAATCCAATATTTTCCATTCCCAAGAGTTCGATCTAACCCAAAAAAAGATTTACACTACATAGAATCATTCAAATCCAATGAATATAATCTAAACAACCCAAAACAACTCAACATAAGCCAAGCAATCCAACAAAGCATGAAAATAAATCCAAATGCCACTGAGGGAAAAATCGGAAACCACAAAAAATGGATCCAAACACAAGTAACTACTGGCAGTATTTTGCTGAAATGAAAACAAACTGAAGGAGAACAATTTAAATGTAAGTGCAATGTAAATAAGAGCTTGAATTCAGCCACAAGTGTTGGATTCAAGAAAAGAAATGTAAAAACCGAAATGAAGGAAAAATGGGTCTTGGGAGTTGGTTGAACTCTCTAACAAAAACCATTGAATGAGAACTCCCCCTCTTGCATTTTCTCCCACCTTTTAGGTAACAAAAAAAATTACTTTTCTATGCACATAGACCAATAAGTCCCAAAATGGAGCAGGCGTGAAGTGTGCTTTTCGTGAGGTGTAGAGGCGCATGGTAGCTTTGAGTAGCGTCCAAGGATCAAAAGTGAAAAGAAATTCTCAAACTTTTCCTCCTGCTGCAATGTAGAAACTGAAATGTCCCAAGCCAACACTTGCGTGTGGGGTCCACGTTCAGAAGCAAGAAGAAATCGTCTGTTGCTTCTGTGCACTAGAATTCGTTTATGTGTCGTGTAAGGGACTGCGTGAGATGTTTTCTATTTTCTGTAAAGTGAAGTCTGGGTGCTTGAGTTTAATTTCTGAAATGTGAGATTGAAAGTGCAGGGGAGTGAATTAATATGAGCTTCCGTGTGGTTAGTCGCTTTCCGTAATGTGTGAAAACCACTGAACGAGAAATGGGTCAGTGTCTTGCATTTTCTTCAAAACTGTTCCTGCGTGCATGACTTTTTCTCCAGTGAGATAATCCTGTTGTCCCCATGTGTTCGTTCTTCACCTCTTGCTGCTTTGCGTGGTCCCATTGAAAAGTCAAGCCTCTGTGTGGATTGATTTAATGGAACTTGGCAAAATGGTTGTGTGGTGCAATGGTGCAAAGGCCGCATGGCTTTCTGTAACATAACACATGGTTGGACTGAATTCCTGTGAAATCAAGATGTAGGACGTTAAAATGTCGCGTGTGGCCCACTCATAGCCCTCCTGCATCACAATAAATGGACTTCCTCAATTTCATGTAATAAATTGGAGATTAAAGATCATAAAACTATGTTGTTATCAATTGAGTTAGAATTGATTTATAAGGCCTAACTCATTTAATTATATTTGATGAGCATATTTGATAGTTATATTATCATTTTCCTATTCCATTATGCTTATGATGTTAAAGTTTATTTCACATTAAGTTGTAAAATATATTTAAACACTGTACATGTTAATACACAAGTGGTCATATCTATAAAATTATCTCAGAGGTAGAAGAACTTGCGAGCGCAAAATTCAAGTTGTAAGTTTTTTTATGTAGTATTGTAGTTAATTAATATAAGAAAATAAAATAATGTATTGTAGGTTTTTTTAGGGGCACGATCATCTTCCAAGCTAGCCCGAATGTTGGCCTGCCCCTATATTTATCATTTATTCTAAGAATTCCATAACCATATATACTCAGTTAAAGTATTATACGGTACTGCAAAACGTATGACGGTCTTTTTCCATTACTACTTGTGTGTACGTTTGCTATTAGGAATTCAGAATACAAAATGGATGTTGTGGTCTTAGCAGCTTCAATATCTTCTAGGGTACAAATGCAAGATTAGAGATATGAGGAAACTTTTGGGTCTTCTCTAAAACAAAGAATGTCGGTCGTCTGGAACGATTTCAACAAGGTCGAAATAGACGGGGTGATCATGGCCGAGTGTAAATATTGTAATAGAAAATTGGTAGGGTCTAGCAAAAAAGGGACTTGACACCTGAAGAATCACTTGTTAAGATGTTGAGCTATGAAAAATGTAGAAACACACAAAAAAGAGATGAGTACTCGTCCTGAAATAGCCGACATTGGAGGGGATATTTTGTTTGATAATGAAAGGAGTCGCTTGGATTTGGCAAAAATGATAACTAGGCGGACATGTCCATTGGATGTGGTTGAACACGAGTCTTTTCAAACTTTTGTGAAGAATTTACAGCTTAGCTTCACACTTCCTTCACAAGACACTTTAAAGGCTGACATTCTTCATGTTTACAAAGAAGAGAAGTTGAAACTCCACAAGTATCTTGGTACGCTTTCTTGTCATTTCAGCTTAATAATGAAGTTTTGGACATGCCATCGTATGAAGAATGTGTATTGTTGTTTCGCCGTACAATTTCTTAAAGATGGTCTGACATTGAAGAAGAAGATTCTTGCCTTGCAAAAGGTTGATCATTCTAATTATCACCAGGGAACTTTGTTGTTTGAAAGAGTAAAAAGTTTGCTTGAGGAGTGGAACATTGACAAAAAATTGTGCTCTATTACTTTAAGAAGTTCTGCATCAAATGATAAAATGGTCCAAAGCTTGGAAAGCTTGCTTAGCAAACGAACTAATTGCCAGATGCCTTTATTCGAGCATTTCTTTCACATCCATTGTATTAGATACATTATAAACCTTCCTTTACAGGATGGATTGAATGAGATGGTTGGGTTGCTTGATAAGATAAGGAACACTATAAGATATATTAATGAAGCATCACCATGTTGGGAACTGAAGTTTCAGACTGCTGCCTCACCAAGGGCAGAACTCAATAGATATTTACAAGGGGAGGTCATTAATAATGCAGACTTGTAAATATTTAGACTGGTGTCACTTATTTATCATATGACTTAGGGAAAAAGAAAAGGATAATTCCTGCACCTGCACACCAGGTTCCGTTGCATAGCTGTCGAAAGCATCACTAAGGATCTTACAAATATCTGCCACGATTATCCTTTCCTGATCATCACCAACTAAGTCTTCGAATGTAGATTTAACAAAGTCAAGTTTTAGTCGAGGGTCAAGAATTGCTGCAATAGCCAAAACCATTCTACACTTGCCAAAATAGCTCTCAAATTTCTCTTTCATTTTAGCTGCCATCAAGCGAACAAATTTGTGGCTATTATTTTGCAACTCAAGCAGCATTGAGTAAATGTCACAAACCTTATTGAAGTACACATTTGCAGTAAGACATTTGCATCCTAAAACACTGCAAATAGTATCGTATGTATATTTCAATGTTTTGTATACAATTGCTACCATGATCCATTCATCCTCACGTGGATTCAAGTCCATGAAGGAACAATCAGTAGCATCCAGGCAAGAAAAAAGTTCTCTCAACTCCATGGCACTCTCAAACAAGAGGAAAGTGGAATCCCACCTTGTAGAAACATATTCAAATATTGTACTATATTTGTCTCTAAAATTGTGCTGCTCTAGAATATGCTGAAACTTCAGTTCCCAACGTGGTGATGCTTCATTAATATATCTTATAGTGTTCCTTATCTTATCAAGCAACCCAGCCATCTCATTCAATCCATCCTGTAAAGGAAGGTTTATAATGTATGTAATATAATGGATGTGAAAGAAATGCTCGAATAAAGGCATCTGGCAATTAGTTCGTTTGCTAAGCAAGCTTTTCAAGCTTTGGACCATTTTATCATTTGAGGTAGAACTTCTTAAAGTAATAGAGCACAATTTTTTTGTCAATGTTCCACTCCTCAAGCAAACTTTTTACTCTTTCAAACAACAAAGTTCCCTGGTGATAATTAGAATGATCAACCTTTTGCAAGGCAAGAATCTTCTTCTTCAATGTCAGACCATCTTTAAGAAATTGTACGGCAAAACAACAATACACATTCTTCATACGATGATATGTCCAAAACTGCATTATTAAGCTGAAATGACAAGAAAGTGTACCAAGATACTTGTGGAGTTTCAACTTCTCTTCTTTGTAAACATGAAGAATGTCAGCCTTTAAAGTGTCTTGTGAAGGAAGTGTGAACCTAGGCTGTAAATTCTTCACAAAGTTTGAAAAGACTCGTGTTCAACCACATCCAATGGACATGTCCGCTAGTTATCATTTTTGCCAAATCCAAGCGACTCCTTTCATTATCAAACAAAATATCCCCTCCAATGCCGGCTGTTTCAGGATGAGTACTCATCTCTTTTTTGTGTGTTTCTACATTTTTTATAGCTGAATATCTTAACAAGTGATTCTTCAGGTGTGAAGTCCCTTTTTTGCTGGACCCTACCAATTTTCTATTACAATATTTACACTCGGCCTTGATCGCCCCGTCTATTTCGACCTTGTTGAAATCGTTCCAGACGATCGACATTCTTTGTTTTAGAGAAGACCCAAAAGTTTCCTCATATCTCTAATCTTGCATTTGTACCCTAGAAGATATTGAAGCTGCTAAGACGACAATGTCCATTTTGATTTCTGAATTCCTAATAGCAAACGTACACACAAGTAGTAATGGAAAAAGACCGTCATACGTTTTGCAGTACCGTATAATACTTTAATTGAGTATATATGGTTATGGAATTCTTAGAATAAATGATAAATATAGGGGCAGGCCAACATTCGGGCTAGCTTGGAAGATGATCGTGCCCCTAAAAAAACCTACAATACATTATTTTATTTTCTTATATTAATTAACTACAATACTACAAAAAAAAACTTACAACTTGAATTTTGCGCTGCAAGTTCTTCTACCTCTGAGATAATTTTATAGATATGACCACTTGTGTATTAACATGTACAGTGTTTAAATATATTTTACAACTTAATGTGAAATAAACTTTAACATCATAAGCATAATGGAATAGGAAAATGATAGTATAACTATCAAATATGCTCATCAAATGTACCCATTCATATACTTTTAATTTTAACGGTTAAGAAAATGACTATTAGTGAATTGATATTTTTTATTTTATTTTTTCTTAATAGTTAAGGATGTTTAAAAAATAATTAAAGAAAAATAAAAAACTCATTATTGAATATATCATTATCGAAAAAATAAAAAGAAATTCATGCTGGTTGCCTAGATCGAAGATTGAAATACAGAACCGGAAACGTACGCCAAAATATTTGAGCAAACAAACTAACAGATCAAATTACACAAATGCATACCTGAAACACACGGCAAGAAGAAAGCCTAAGAGGTAAGAAGATGACTTGGAGAGTTTGCTCAGGTCTCTGTACTTGATAGAAAGAGAAATATATCCAGCTAGCTAGCTGATCTGCCTCTGCTTCTGCTTCCGCTTGGGAATAAGATGAGCAACTTAGATATATTGCAGGCAAGAAGGTAATAGATATTATTGAAATAAAAAAAAAAAAAATTCATGCTGGTTGCCTAGCTCGAAGATTGAAATACAGAACCGGAAACGTACGCCAAAATATTTGAACAAACAAACTAATAGATCACATTACACAAACACAAACCTGAAACTCACGGCAAGAAGAAAGCCTAAGAACTAGGAAGATGATTTGGAGAGTTTGCTCAGATCTCTGAACTTGATAGAAAGAGAAAATAGCCTGAGCAGTCTGTAGCGGATCTTGATTATTATAGTATTTGCTCAGCACATTGCAGGCAAGAAGGTAATAGATATTATTGAAAAAATAAAAAAATAAAAAGAAATTCATGTTGGTTGCCTAGATCGAAGATTGAAATACAGAACCGGAAACGTACGCCAAAATATTTGAACAAACAAACTAATAGATCACATTACAGAAATACATACCTGAAACTCGCGGCTAGAAGAAAGCCTGAACTAAGAAGATGACTCGGAGAGTTTGCTCAGGTCTCTGTACTTGATAGAAAGAGAAATATATGCAGCTAGCTAGCTGATCTGCCTCTTCCTCTGCTTCTGCTTCTGCTTGGGCTTGGGAATAAGATGAGCAAGTTGTATAAGGATCATGTATGCATAAGGAATACATACCGCTAGGCTTACAAATTTTTTTTTTTTAAAAGTACTTTTAAATATTTAAAAAAATATAAAAAGTTTATATAATATTAAACAAATTTTTTTTTTAATTATTAAGAAAAAAAAAATTCAGCGGTAGCCCCAGCGTGAGCGCATTTCGCAGTTGTATAATTGCAGGCACGGTGGGTGACTTTTTAGCCCTATCCAGAGACTTTTCCCACTCCCTCGTGGGATTAATTTCGTGGGTAATTTCTAGCTACTTTCCTGGTTCTGGATACGTTCTGGTTCTGGATGATTGTTAGGACAGAAAGAATACTCTGTTTCTTATTGGACGGTGCATTGGCTGCAGAGGAGGCAAATGAAAATGATTATTATATTATTAAAATATTATTTTTTAATATTATTATTATTTTAAAATTTAAAAAAGTTAAATTATTTATTATATTTTATGTAAAAATTTAAAAAATTTATAATGACGAGATAAAAAGAAACAATTTCACTATCTAAACGAAGTCTAAGTTTTCTTTTTCCAGAGTTGAAAATCATAGAATTATTGATTTTGGTTAATTCCAACGATGGGGACTTTTTGTTTCTAATTTTGTATTTTCCGTGACGAAAGTATTTATACTCTTTTTAAAAAATTTCTCAATTTATTTTCTAAAAGATAATTTTTTTCATAGAAATTCTAAATTTATCTATTTTTACGTAAACTTATATACTCTTCTATTATAAATATTATTTCTTAGCGGTCTATGCACGTGAAATGCGGAGCGTGTGAAGGCAAGCGCATTTAGACATGATCCGAAACCTGAGAACATGCGGCGGATCGGATATCCGAAGACTTTATGTACAGTATAGTCTGAGCAGTCATATAGTCGGATCTTGATTATCATAGTATTTGCTCAGCAGTCGGCACATAAAAGATACAGATCCGAAAATCAAACCACCAATCCGATGACTTTTGGCACTTCCTAATTCAACTAACCCAACTTCTTCCAAAGGCCACATGAACTATAGGCCCCATGGTCGGATCAGGGGTGGTACCGTTCGGGCCAAGGGCTATTGGCATGAGATCAGCTTCGACTCATTCTAGTACTGATTATGATGACCAACTGACTCGATCTAATGACTAAAAGTTATCCCAACATCAAAATACCAATAATTAACTTGTGGCTAGCAGACCAATTATCTCAATCTCATGCATGGCTTTTCTAGGAATGTTACTTCAAACTCTTGCACTTTAAATGAATAGTCAAAATTGTTAGTAACGAACCAGATTGATTTACATGTGTTATTATTTTGAAAATCATGAACATTGCTCTCAAGAGAGAGATACAAATAACATCAAACCGTAAGGTCATTGACAATTTGATATGATGCTTGAGATCACGATAACAAGCAATAGTTGATGAAAATGACATCAAACTTGGCAATTGTTTAATGAAAGAATTTACATACAATTTTTTACTATTATTTTACAACTCATATTTTAAATAAAGGGAATATTATTTATAAAGAAAAAAAAATCTTACAACTCTATTTTACAAGACCCTAGAGGGTCAAAATAATATACTTGACGGCCCAACTCCAAGTTATGATGGACCAAGACCCTGAGCTAAAAGCCCATAAAAGCCTAGTGTTCTGTCATCTAATATAGTAGATAAACCCTACCATGGCAATCCTATCTCTCCTATCATTTAGGGGTAATCTATGGTTATAAGTGTGACGCCCCCAAATTTCGCTTGGGATTGAACGGACATTTGAAGCGTCGAGACATGCAACNAGTTATCGGTGAAGAACAAATTACGTGATTTACGGAAAAGATAATCTATACGCGTGATTCCAGATGAGGGTAAAGACGAGAGAGATGTGATTGCTGTCGGGAAAGAATCCAAAACGGATTGTCTTGCTGTCTACTATGCGTGAAAAGAAAAGGAAGAAAATGGTACAGAGATAAGAATTAGCGGGCTGCTACAATAAGCATCACAAGAGATAGGTATCACACAAACATGATACAACTACAGTAGTGATCCAATTCAGCCCGACACCTATATATATACAGATACCAAGTAACCCTAAAGACACACACATATATATATATTCTAATAATTATATGTGATTCTTGACTGACTTAAGCATCGAAGCAGTGCAGGCGTACAACACTGTCATCCCTTGTTGCTTTGCAGGGGAACGAGTACATCTGGTAGTTGAACACGTCCTTTATAGTTGCGCCATTTGTGGGATCCTTTTTATCTCTGATTTCATTTTCTCATTGGAGATCAACGTGGTTCTCACATGCAGATTGTGACACGTTCCCTAGCAAATTGTGACACAGGAACCTTACCGGCCACCATGGAAGCACGACTAGCAGCAATGGAATAAAAGTTGAAAATGGCATTGGACGCCGTGGAGATTTTAAAGAAAGATAATGAAGAGTTAAGACAAAAGAATGTGGAGCTTAATGAAACGGTTGCACCTAGTCACAGTGAGTAAGGTGAGGGGGAAGCGCATTATAATGGAGGATTGAATCAAGAAGAGGCCAAGAAAAAGAAGATACATGACGAATTATGGAGCTTGGCGCGGAAATATGAAGAAATGGCAAAGAAAATAGAGGATATTATTCAATAGAAAGTCTATTAAACCAGACTGATTTGCCTACAGTGAGAAGATTATGACCATGTCGCTTCCCTCAAAATTCAAAGTACCACGGATGGATCAGATGTACGATGGGTCTAAGGACTCTGTAGACCATTTGAAAAATTTCAAAGCACACATTACGCTTCACGGCTTCCCTAGAGAAATGCCTATTGAGCTTTTCCTTTGACCTTGAAAGGAACAACGAGAGAATGGTTTGGAACACTTAAGCAAAGGTCGATAAGCAACCTTGAAGAGTTGGCCAAACGTTTCTAACGCAATTCATGCCTAGTATGAACCGCTGGTGCTCAACCGCATACCTCCTAACAGTTAAACAAAGAGAAGATGAGAACCCGAAGGCATACCTTACTCCTTTCAACAAGGAGAGGCTAACAACCGACGATTAAGATGAAAAAATAACCCTCACCACCCTCTTAGGTGGAATCTGGCTGTGTAGTCTTTTCATGGCCGAGTTAGCCAGAAGAATTCCACCCACCCTAAGAGAGTTCATGGATAAGGCAGACTACTTTGTCAATGCGGAGGATACGCTGCAAGCCTTGGTGGATCCAAGAAATGGGGAAAACAAGGCGGAATGAAAGAATAGTCACGTTGACAAGAAACCTACTTTGGGTCATCCAGATAAGAGAAAGGAAAGACGGCTAGTGCGTAATCACGAATTGATGCAAAACAACTTAAATGTGAAATAAAACGAGGAGTCTAGCAATGCCAAGCCAGAATGAGCGCCTGGTACTGTAAGTATCATCAAACAAATTCACACTAGATCGAGGATTGCACAACTATGAAAAAGAGTGTAACTGAATTGGCAAGAATGGGAGAGTTAGTGAGAATGGCTGCATAATGCTCAAAATCGAAGCGGCGTCATGAGCCAATGCGCGATCCCTGATGGAGTGATAGTCCCAATAGAAGGAGGCAACCTCATGACAATGCTCGGGAGAACGATAAAGAGAGAGCAACCCTGAAAAATGATAGGAACAGAGCGCCTATAGGAAAGATTCAAATAAAAGCATAAGGGTTTGCTGGGGTCAGCATATCCTCGTCTAGCCAAAAGGCACATGCGCGAAGGACGATGTGACGCCCCCAAATCCCCACGTACGGATACGGGGAATTCGAGACGTCCGGATGGTGACAACCCGGGTCACCATCCTATCGATGAGTGTCGAGTGTGTGCAAGCGACAATTGTGCATGAAGAAATACGCAGCGGATAGCAAAGACATATACTAAGTACCAGAATTTTTCTTAAATAAAATACAAAGCTGTTTAAAACATACATAATAAAATAATGCCAATACAAATATTGTTTCAAAACCATAACCAAAACAAAAGCTCCAACTCAAAACTCAGGCGGAGCCGCATCCTTGGGCTCAGCCTCCTCCTCCTCCTCGATCCCTGCACCAAAATCTACGGTACCAAAAATGGTGCCGTAGGTAAGTTATAGCCCAAACACCACTAGATAAAAACATATTAAACTCCAACAATATGCATGAATAAATGATAATGCACAAAACTCATAAACCATATTTGTTCCACGCACGCCAAAAACCCATTTGGCCCAAAAACATATCCTTTAAATAAAAACTCGCCATTATCCCCGATAACGGCCCAAGACATACCGTTTAAAACCAAGCCTCGCCATTATCCCAGATAATGGCCCAAACCACCATTTTCCCAGAAAATGGATCACAAGTCCTCAATTCATCCTCGCCATTTTCCCAGAAAATGGCCCGTATCCGAAAACCATAAAAACCAATCCATTATGCATGCACCATGATCTCCCCTAGGGATCATCCGCACACTCTGGCTCTGTGCCACACCGCAGGTAACGTCTACGCGTGTGACACCTACACGAGTGATGCCCAGACTCGCGCCTCGCGCGTACCTGGCCAGGCCATCCTCTAGTCCCCGCCACTCTAGGGACCACGGAGTCGACACGACAGCGTTACCGTATCGTGCGATCCGGTCGTCGCCCAGCGACAACCCAGGGGATGTCACTCAGTATTATCCACTCCCGAGTGACCAGAGGAGCTCCACCGAGATAATAACCCATCCCGGCTTGGGCTCGTGATACGCACGCACCCTAAAACCCATTTACGCCAATAAAACAGGATTTTCTCATTTAAAATAAAATACACGTGCATGCACCATGTAAATGCAAATCTCAATGCTCGACAAATACAACCAACCATAAAACAACAATTCAAGCAACTCCGTCCTCCATCCATCCGACCCCCGAACTCCTCGGACTCAGTCCGGAATCAGCAAACCAACCAAATAAATTATTGTAAGAGCAAAATATAATTAAATCTAAAAGTAGAGTTTGGAAAATACTTACAGAGCTATATAGGATTTTTAGAAGGTTCGGCGCGCGGCAAACGATGGGCGGAAAGCAACGTAACAGTGCAAATGCACTGTAGCCGTGGGTCGCAAAATACCCACTTTTGAACGGGGACAAACCAAGACACCAAATTGATAGGGAATGGTCTAGGGATGTTTATGAAGCTAGTGGAAGTGAGTTTTGGCCGTGGGTGGCGGCGAAAACGCCGGTAGAAGCGAAAAACGTGCAAATCGGAGTTGAGCTCGTGGGAGCTGCTCCGGTGGCCGATCTAGGCCGGAAATGGGTGGGTTAGGTCGGCAAGAGGTAGGGGAAGAAGTGGTGAAAAGATGGTGGCCGGAGGTGGTGCGACGGCGCCGGAAACGGTGACAAACCGTGCGGCTTAGATGCGCTTTTCCGGCCAAACGGCCGGCCGGTTGGGGGAGATCTTCGGAGGGGTGGTGCACGGGAGGGAGGGGAAGTTTTCTGGGTGGGTGGTGGAGGCCACGCCGCCGGCAAGTGGCAGTTCTGGGCGGAGGAAGAAAAATGGTAACAGGGGAAAAACTGGGTTGGTGCCGTGACTTTGAGCGGCTCGTGGCGGTTAATGGTGGCTCCGATGGTCCTGAAAATTGGAGGGGTTGTAGTCTGCCGTGAGAGGAAGAGAATGGCGGGGGTGGTGTAAGACACCTCCACCGGACGGCGGAGATATGGCTGGCCAAAGGTGGCTGCGCGGGAAGGCAAAAGTGCAGGGGAAGAGGAAGGAAAAGAAGAAGAAAGGAAAGAAAGAAGGAAAAGAAAAGGAAAAGAAGGAAAAAAGAAAAAAGGAGAAAAAGAAAAGAAGGGAAAAAGAAATGAAGTCCAAACTTCACTTCCGGGATCCCGAAACTGATCCGCCGAAAACGATATTAAAAACATAAACGACTAAAATAAATTAAACACTACATCAAATAAATAAATAAACATTATTTAAAATATTTTAAACACAATGTCGAGCTAAAAATATAATAAATAATTAGTAAAAACCAACTATTAAATTTTAAATCCAAAAACGAGCTAAAATAAATTAAACAGCAATTTTAAACCCAACAGCAAATAAAATCCAATTAAAATCTGATAATTTAAAATAATAGCACTATAATATTAATTAAATTAAAATATTCTTTCAGTGAAAATACACGCAAAAACGGGTCATCACAGACGAGATATGAGGAAGTGTATGTGGCTGACAAGGCCCACAAGCATCAAAGGTTTGACACTCAAACAAACATATCCTTCGAGAAGGAGGATCGAGAAAGGGTTTTGTATCCACACAACGATGCCTTAGTAGTCACTCTCCTAGTGTCTAATTACACAACTAGGTGGATAGTGGTTGACAATAGCAGTTCAATAGATATATTATTTTGGGAGGCCTTCATCAAAATGGGTATTAGCACCAAAGAACTTAGACCCTCCCCGACACCACTAAAGGGTTTCTCCGGGGATACGATGTAACCAAGAGGCGCGATTACCCTCCCACTAATTGTCGAATTAGGGGCCTGCACGACGACCACCATGACCAGTTTCTTGGTCGTAAAAGCCCCATCCTCCTACAACACCATACTAGGGCGGCCAACTCTCAACAACCTCAAGGCAGTTACGTCTACCTACCATCTGAAGATGAAATTTTTGACCGATGATGGAATAGGCGAGGCACGGGATGAATAAGCCCTGGCATGGGAATGTTATGTACAAGAGTTAAGGAGCAATAGGAATGAGGCATGCGTTGTTGCAAGCAAAGATAAGGGCTTCACCCAGGAGATTCTAGCACCAACCTTACCGCCACCCTTGGTAGTTTGTCTAGAAAAAGGCATAGAGGTTAGAGATGAGCAATACTTGCAGCAGGCCGAAGCCAACGAACCACTAGAAATAGTGACACTATATCCCCACCGCCCTAACGCCACCACGCGTATCGGGACCCAAGTTCCCCCAAAGGATGGAGAAGCTCTAAAGCAACTGCTGATAGAGCACAGCAATGTGTTCGCCTGGAACCATGAGGAGATGCCCAGGATAGACAACAGTGTTATCGAACACCATCTGTGCATAGACCCTTCGCACAAGATAGTATTCCATAAAAAAGGTTGTTCAATGCAGAAAAGTACGTCGCCATTGCTAACGAGGTAGAACGTCTGCTCGCCGCGGGATTCATCAAAGAAGCCCATTAACCAGAATGGCTATCGAACGTCATCTTTGTGAAGAAAGCAAATGGGAAGTAGAGGATGTGTGTAGACTTCACTGACTTAAACAAGGCCTGCCGAAAAGATAGTTTTTCTTTACCGCGATTTGATGTTATTGTAGACACTACCACAGGACATAGGATGTTGAGTTTTATGTGTGACGCCCCCAAATTCCGCTTGGGATTGAACGGACATTTGAAGCGTCGAGACATGCAACACAAGGTTACCTGCCCCCGTTCATGACATATAAGATGCAATGTTCCTAACATGCATCTAGCATTATGCAATATTCGCAGCGGATAATTTTTTTCTTTAGCAATACTATGCACCAAACTAAAAATATCCCAAATACTTGAAACATATTTCATACATAAAGGCATACTAAAAAGCCGTGATCACCACACTAGTCTAAAATGGTTGTGTTCAAAAGAATATTGGAGATACAACTTCAAAAGTACAAGTATTAACCTAAGTTAAATACTATACCATCATCAACATCGCACCGTAGCCTAGATGACCGTATTCAGTTGGTCAGATTCCAATTCTCCTTTGGGTCCTGTAACAAGATCTACCATTCGGGGGGAATGGTAGTTGGGACTACCACAGTGAGATTTGATTACAAATCTCAGTAAGTTAACATAAAACTCACACACAGGTTAAAAATGCATGCATGGCAGTAAAAGCATAAATGCATAATTATAGTCATACATAAACATAGTATAACTTGACATATAGCATGACTTAACCAGAACTTAAGCGTGAACTGAAACTTGACTTAACATGGCATGAACTTAAGTAAATACTACAACACTAAAGGACTTAAATAACATAACGTAACATCATAACATATAAGAACTAATAACATAACTGAAACAGACGTGCAAACATAACATGGACTTGATCTAAAACTTGACTTATCATGATTTGATCTGAAACTGTGACTTAACTTAAACTTAATTCTTATTCAATTGTCTTGATTAATAACGTGCGTTAATACGTACTCCACAGTTGTTGTGGCCCCACGTATTCAAGTAACATAAAACATAATACGTACTCCACAGTTGTTGTGGCCCCACGTATTCTACATGTCACAATTGTGTGTCTCATGTAGTGTATGCTCCACAGTTGTTGTGGCCCCATACTTCATGCTCCACAGTTGTTGTGGCCCCATGAATACACATAACATAAAATATAATACGTACTCCACAGTTGTTGTGGCCCCACGTATTCTACATGTCACAATTGTGTGCCAGATTATATAACATAAAATATAATACGTACTCCACAGTTGTTGTGGCCCCACGCATTATAAGTAACATAAAATATAATACGTACTCCACAGTTGTTGTGGCCCCACGCATTATAATAACATAAAATATAATACGTACTCCACAGTTGTTGTGGCCCCACGCATTATAAGTAACATAAATATAATACGTACTCCACAGTTGTTGTGGCCCCACGCATTATAAGTAACATAAATATAATACGTACTCCACAGTTGTTGTGGCCCCACGCATTATAAGTAACATAAAATATAATACGTACTCCACAGTTGTTGTGGCCCCACGCATTATATAACATAACATAAATATAATACGTACTCCACAGTTGTTGTGGCCCCACGCATTATAAGTAACATAAATATAATACGTACTCCACAGTTGTTGTGGCCCCACGCATTATAAGTAACATAAATATAATACGTACTCCACAGTTGTTGTGGCCCCACGCATTATCATAACATAACATAAAATATAATACGTACTCCACAGTTGTTGTGGCCCCACGCATTATAAGTAACATAAATATAATACGTACTCCACAGTTGTTGTGGCCCCACGTATTATACGTATCATAACATATCTTATCTTTCATAATGCATGAGACATTAATTAATATCATATACTTTTCTAACATGGCGTATACTTGTAAATGGCACAATATGATTTAATCATAACATTTCATGGCATACTTATAACATACATCATTGTATGACAGAAAAGATTATGTAACAGATAATTATTCATAAAAGAATAAATCATGCGTAATAGATAAACATGTAATGACATGACATATATGATAACATACATACATAAATTGTAGTTCCCTTACCCATCATACATACACAATAAACTGATAGTAAGTTAGAAGCTAACTTACTCGATCGTCGCGTTCTATGAGAATAGAGTGCGAAACACGAGGAACTGCACAACAGTTGGAAGAGGAACACTCAAGTCCTTAAGATTTTCACTTCTGAACTCAATTGCCATATTGTAAGCACTTGCAACACCACGGCCAACTTGAGGTTTCACTGAGTTTACGGGGACAGTAAACTAAATACTCTTCCCGGACGTCATCACTAACTTTCTGAAGTCGTCTGGTTTCTTGGTTCATCATAACCCACTTGCTTGTGGCTCTACCAATTACTCGACCAGTAGCATAATCCTTGACTATCCAAACACGTCTGGTTCCAATTCTTCCATCCCCTTGGCACCATGTTTCAATTTCAACTACATCACTCCAAGCTGGGTATTTATAGATTTCAATGTGCATGCGAGCTGTCACCCATGTGCTTTTATCTCCAATTGTTTAATTTTGTCTGATTAGCAAAACCAACTCCACAGCCAAGCCGTTTAAGCCGAGGAAGCTGGCAAGCTTGAGCTCATCTGCTGCTCACGGCCCATCACAATGATGAGGTACTACCAGGATCAGGAATGTCTTGCCGACGATCCACGCGGCCTTTCCGTGTTCTTCAGGAGCTTCCTGGTCACAAGTACGGCGTTGCTATTTCCCTGCCTGCCACACGACATGATGGGGGAACCACTCAGCTTCGAGATTATGCTGCCGTTGGAGTCACTTTTCGCAGCTCACCTCTCCGGCGATGAAAACTCCGCCCTTCTTCTTCTTTGAGGCTCAGACCCAAAGAATCCGAAGCCCAGAAATGGCCTCGACCACCACCAGTTCCAATCGCCAGCGGGATCCGACGCTACTATAGACCTGAACGCACTCCATCTCGTAACCGGAGCGAAGCATACGGCTGGCAATCTCTTTCAGCTCGTCGATCTCTTTGGAAATAATCAAATCGACAGATACGTGATCCAGCAGATAAGCAGGAACAACTCCTTCATGGACATCATCATCCACCTTGCGCCAGCTAAGATGTGAGCACCGACTTGTGTGAGATCCACTTGCTGGGCCAAAGCTGAAGCCAAATCTCCGAGGATTACGATACTCAAATCACGTGCATCAATTGAAACACAGCTGGGGCTGAACCACCCGGTAGATCTACAGCTCGAGATGCTGAGTAGCAGATTGATGGCTACGGTTGCCAGCATATGGATCGTTGAACTGTTTCGTCGCTTAAATCTCTTCTCTTTGTGTGGCTTGAAGTTGAGAGAATAATAGAGGCAGTGAAAACGACCCCGAATTGTCCCCAGCCGATCTCTTCGCACAGCTGGTAATCTTCGTTCTCCATCCACTCAGAGGCGATAGGTTGAAGATCGGCGAGCATGGTGGTTACCAGCTTCGACGAGGCCATGCCCTGATTGGAAAAGATCTTCTTTTAAATTCAGTTTTCCATTCACGTTCTCAATCTGGGCAGAATCCATCTTTTCAGCCTCATCATTCAAGAAGTTATTCTTTTCATCTAAGTTCTCTTTTCTGGGTTCCTCGCATTCATTGAGTGGAGACTCCGTTCTAGGCTTCTCTTCTTTTGCATGTCCATTCTCTTCAGAGAATTCAACCACCTTTGGAAGAAAAAATCGTATTCCTTTTCACTGTCTGTAAGTTCACCATTTTCTTCATGTTGCCTTTTGGCCATAGCTTCTTCTAGCAACTTAGATAACTCCTCAACTCTCTCAAGGGAAGAAGCTTCCCTAGTTCGAAGTTCCTCATTTTCTTGAATTATATTCTGCAACTCATTTTCTTAGATGTAAGAGCAACTTCTTTCTTGCGAATGAGGGCATTGATAAGTGAAGACTTGCCAACATTAGAGCGACCCAAAAAAAAATGCAAACTTAGGTCGGTCATCCTTGGGAAAATCCTTGGCCCTTCCGCTGCTCTTCACGAACTCCACTTCCTTAATCCGGGAGTCACCCGTGTAGGGTCTGACAACAATGTTCGAGCCGGGTAGGACCATGTCATCGGTGACCTCGTCCGGGTCAACTCCGGGCGGAACAAACAGGACTATCCGGACGAACAGGGCGGCATCGGAGATGATAGGTGATGTTTGAGTGGTCTTCGAGGCAGAAGTAACAAAGAAGGAGAAGGAGTAGGCGGTTTCTCCCAAGAAACAACTTTGGTTCGGCTTTGGATGCTAATGCTATCGACGTCTAATCTCCCATTGGTGCTTGCGTTTTGGGGCCCAGCTGTTGAGATGTTTTTATTTATTTAATCCTTGTTTGCATATGAAATTGTCAAAAGCAAAAACTGAAAGCTTATCTTTTATTCCACCCAGACCAAGCCGCAGCACCATCCTCGGTCCCCAAGGTCCCACCTCCTGACCTGCATGGTAAACCTGCGCTGTCCACGAGCATATCGGCAAGATCTCCTCGAGCCAACTTGGCCCATGCGTTGAAGAAATTAGCTGCAGACCATCCATCAACCAGTCTGTGTGACATGGTTGTTCCAACACAGAGACCACCGCAACTAAACCTTGCGACTTGCATCAGCATCAAGGGCCAATTCTCAAATAATTCATCGGTGAATTAAAACACTGATTAAAAACGCGTAAATGTTTTATTTTAAATAAAACACTTTAAATAAAACACCACGATGAATTAAGGTAGAATATTATTTTATAAACTAAAATTTATAAAATAATATTTCCTCATCATTATATAAAATGATAAAGTACCGTTAATTAATCGAAGATGATAAAACCAATTAATTTAAATAAGAGTTTTCAACGTAAAAATAAACATCTTAATATCTTAAAACAACTAAAATATTTAATCTAAGTAATTATCCACAATTATAATATTTTCAGAGCTCATTAAATTATTATAATTGTGTTACTTTAAAACAAGCTTATCTAATACTTTGAAATTCGATGGATAAGATCCGAGAAAACGCCATCGAGGTACAACGCTTAGGATAAAACTGTTCATGATTTTACAGCTGTCGGTGAAGAACAAATTACGTGATTTACGGAAAAGATAATCTATACGCGTGATTCCAGATGAGGGTAAAGACGAGAGAGATGTGATTGCTGTCGGAAGAGAAACCAAAACTGATTGCCGTGCTATCTAAATTTTAGCGGGCTGTTACATTATGGATGCCTACTCGGGCAACAATTAGATTCGAATGCATCTTGCGGACGCAGAGAAGACGTCATTCATTATGGATCGAGGATTAAATTGTTACCAGGTAATGCCTTTCAGTTTGAAGAATGCCGGGGCAACCTACAAAAGGCTAGTCAACCGGATGTTTAAAGAGCAGATTGTGAAGTAAGGAACCCGCCCAACACCTTGTCAACCTAAATGAGGCATTCACGATCCTACGCTAGTATAGGATGAAGTTAAACCTAGCAAAATATGCATTCGGGGTCGGTTCAGGGAGAATTTTAGGTTTCATCGTCTCAGAGAGAGGAATTGAGGCTTCCCTAGAAAAGATTGAGGCTATCCTAAACATGAAGCCACCAAGGAGTCTGAACGACACTCAACACCTGGCAAGAAAGGTAGATTCCCTGAATAGGTTTGTGTCCAGGTCAACAGACAAGTGCCTGCCTCTCTTTTGGGTACTATTTAAAGTACACCTCTAGAACGAAGAGTGCGACGAGGCTTTTGAGAAGCTTAAACAACATTTGGTGAGCCCACCTTTTTTTAAGCAACCAGAAAAGGGCGACATACTCTATGCTTATTTGGCAGTGTCCCCACCGTCTCGGCTATCCTAGTGAAAGAGCAAGGGTCCGCCCAACTTCCTGTAGACTATGTGAACTGAGCTCTAAGGGGCGCAGAGGTGAGGTACCCACGAATAGAGATGCTAGCTTTTGCTTTGGTAACAGCGGTCAGGAGACTTCACCCATATTTTCAACGGTGAGGGTACTTATAGAAAGCCTGTTGGCAAAAATATTGCAAAGACTGGACAGTTCGGGAAGGTTGCTAGGGTGGTTGATTGAGTTAAGCAAGTTTGACATAGAATATCAACCAAGAAAAGCGGTGAAAGGACAAGCATTGACAAACTTTGTGGCAGAACTTTCAGACTTCCCCCCATAGGTTGTGGTTGCCCCAACAGGAAAACCGTGGATCCTTTTCATAAATGGATCCTCTTGTCGGGTTGGTGGAGGAATATGGATATATTTGGTCAGCCCTAACGGCCAAAAACGCCACTATATGGCAACCTTAACTTTCAAAACAACCAGCAACGAGGCAGATTATGAGGCATTAGTGGCAGGGCTTTTGATAGCCACAGTATTGGGTGTTACCGAGGTGGATGCGAAGTCAGATTCCCAAGTGATGGTCAACGGAGTACTGGGCTTGTACGCCATGAAGGGCGAGAAACTAAAGAAGTATTTACCGCGAGTTTGGGAGGTGCGTGATCGGTTCTTATATTTCAATATATCCTAGATCCCTTGAGAGGATAACATAGTAGCGGACAAGCTAGCATGCACAACATCAGGCATGGCAAGTTGAAAAGCAGGTTATCAAAGTACCAGCCATCGGGGCAGAAGTAGGTGTGATAGGCTCATGTGTCCCCGAATGGGCCGACGGGGTAATCAAATACCTCGACAATGGCAAACTCCCTGAAGATAAGGAAGAGGCGAGAATGATAATGTTGCCCAAATAACTAACACAAGAGGGGGGTGAATTGAGTTGTATTTAAAAAAAAAATTATAAATCAAATATACAATATAAAATATAAAAAAAATATGAAACAACAATAAATATAAAGAGTAAGCCCCCGGAGGATAGAGAAGCTCTAAAGCACCTGCTAATAGAGCACAGAGATATGTTCACTTAGAACCATGAGGAGATGCCCAGGATAGACAGCAGTGTTATTGAGCACCGTTTATGTATAGACCCCTCCCACAAGATAATACGCCAATAAAAAAGGTCATTCAATGCAGAAAAGTACGCAACCATCGCTAACGAGGTAAAACGTCTGCTTGCCACTAGATTCATCAAAGAAGCTCATTATCCAGAATGGCTATCCAACATCATCCTTATGAAGAAAGCAAATGAGAAGTGGAAGATGTGTGTAGACTTCACCAACTTAAACAAGGCCTACCCAAAAGACATTTTTCCTTTATCGCGAGTTGATGTTATTATAGACATTACAGCAAGACATAGGATGTTGAGTTTCATGGATGCCTACTTGAGCAACAATCAAATCCAAATGCATCCGGCGAATGAAGAGAAGACGTCATTCATTATGGATCGGGGATTACATTGTTTCTAGGTAATGTCTTTCAGTTTGAAGAATGCAGGGCGACCTACCAGAAGTTGGTCAACTGGATGTTTAAAGAGCAGATTGGGAAGTCAATGGAAGTATATGTAGACGACTTACTAGTAAAAAGCAAGAAACCTACCCACACCTTGTCGACCTAAAGGAGGCATTCATGATCCTATGATAGTATAGGATGAAGTTAAACCCAGCAAAATATGCATTCAGGGTAGGTTTAGGGAAATTTTTGGGTTTCATCGTCTTAGAGAGAGGAATCGAGACTTCTCCAGAAAAGATTGAGGCTATCCTAAACATGAAGCCTCCAAGGAGCATGAATGACACTCAACGCCTGATGGGAAAGGTAGTCACCCTAAATAGGTTTGTGTCTAGGTCAACAGACAAGTGCCGCTCTTTATTTTGGGTACTATGCAAAGTACACCCCTAGAACGAAGAGTGCAACGAGGTTTTCGAGTAGCTGAAACAACATTTGGCAAACCCACCTCTTTTGAAGCAACTAGAAAGGGTCGACATACTCTACGCTTATTTGGCGATGTCCCCACCATCTTGGCTGTCCTAGTGAAAGAACAAAGGTCAGCCTAACTCCCTATATACTATGTGAGCCGAGCTCTGAGGGGTGTGGAGGTGAGGTACCCACTAATAGAGATGCTAGCTTTTGCTTTGGTAACAACGGCTAGAAGGCTTCACCCATATTTCCAACGGTGAGGGTACTTACAAAAAGCCCGTTGGCAAAAGTATTGCAAAGACTAGACAGTTGGGGAAGGCTGGTAGGGTGGTCAATTGAATTAAGCGAGTTTGACATAGAATACCAACCAAGAAAAGCGGTGAAAGGACAAGCATTGGCAAACTTTGTGGCAAAACTTTTAGACTTCACCCCCAGAGGTTGTAGTTGCCCCAACAGGAAAACCGTGAATCCTTTTCATAGATGGATCCTCTTGTCTTGCTGGCGGAGGAATAAGCATATATTTGGTCAGTCCGGACGGCCAAGAATGCCACTATATGCCAACCTTAACTTTCAAAACAACAAACAATGAGGCGGAGTATGAGGAATTAGTGGCAAGGCTTTCGATAGCCACATTATTGGGTGTTATCGAGGTGGAGGAGAAGGACAGTATTGGGTGTTATCGAGGTGGATGAGAAGTTAGATTCCTAAGTGGTGGACAACAGAGTACTGGGCCTATACGCCATGAAGGGTGAGAAACTAAAGAAGTATTTAGCATGAGTTTAGGAGGTGTGTGATTTGAAGAGCAGGTTATCAAAGTACCAACCATTAGGGTAGAAGTAGGCGTGATAGGCTCAGGTGTCCTCGAATGGGTTGACAGGGTAATCAAATACCTCGACAAAGGTGAACTCTCTGAAGATAAGGAAGAGGCGAGAAGGATAAGAAGAAGGGTGGCAAGGTTCATGCTTATTGACGAGATTCTCTACAAGAGAGGCTTTGCAACCCCATTACATCAATGTATCTCTCCACAAGAGACATAGTATGTCCTAACTGAGATTCACGAAGGGATATGTGGAGATCATTCCGGGGGGAAAACCCTAGCTAGGAAGGCAGTAAGAGCTGGATACTACTAGCCAAATGCTCTAAGAGAAGCCAGGGAGTTTACCGAAAAGTGCATCAAATGCCAAACGTACGTGCCACTACCTCACGCCCGCTAGAAGAACTGACCTCCATGACCACCCCTTGGCCATTCACCCAATAGGGAGTAGATCTAGTGGGCCCCCTCCCTTCTGGAAAATGAGGTGTAAAATTCATGATGGTCACAGTAGACTACTTCACCAAGTGGGCGGAGGTTGAACCTTTGGCGACGATAACCAGCAAGGCGGTGATTAGGTTCTTGTGGAAGAACGTGATCTACTGGTATCAGATTTTGATTAATCTATAATATTGTGATTATTTTGCACTTAAATTTGAGTCAATCACATTTTTCTTACTAGTAATTAAATGAGTTGGGTCTTGATAAATCAAATCTAACTCAGTTGATAACAACCTAGGTTTATGATCTTTAATCTCCAATTTATTATATAAAATTGAGGAAGTCCATTTGTTGTGATGCAGGTGGGCTATGAGTGGGCCACACGTAACATTTTAACGTCCTGTATCTTCACTTCATGGGAATTCAGCCGAGCCATGCGTTATGTTACTGAAAGCCATGTGGGCCTTTGCACCACTGCACCACACGACCATTTTGCAATGTGCCAAGTTTCATTAAATCAATCCACACGAAGGCTTGAATTTTCAATGGGACTACGCAAAGCAGCAAAAGGTGAAGAACGAACACATGTGGACAGCTGGACAATCTCGCTGGAGAAAAGTCACACACGTAGGAACAATTTTGAAGAAAATGCAAGACACAGACCCATTTCTCGTTCAGTGGTTTTCACACGTTACGGAAAGCGACTAACCACACGGAAGCTCAGATTAATTCACACCCCTGCACTTTCAATCTCACATTTCAGAAATTAAACTCAAGCAACCAGACTTCATTTTACAGAAAACATCTCACGCAGTCCCCTGCACCACACGAAAATGAATTTTAGTTCAATGAAGCAACAGACGATTTCTTCTTGCTTCTGAATGTGGACCCCAAATGCAAGTGTTGGTTTAGGGCATTTCAGTTTCTACATAGCAGCAGGAGGAAAAGCATGGGAATTTCTTTCCACTTTTGATCCTTAGACGCAACTCAACGCTGCCATGTGCCCTTATACCTCACAAAAAGCACACTTCATGCCTGCTCCATTTTGGGCACTGTTGGTCTATGTGCATAGAAAGGTAATTTTTTTGTTACCTGAAAGGTGGGAGAAAACACAAGAGAGGGAGTTCTCATTCATAGGTTTTTCCTAGAGAGTTTAGCTGTCTCCCTGGACCCATTTTTCCTTCATTTTGGTTTTTACACTTCTTTTCTTGAATGTAGGACTTGTGGCTGGATTCAAGCTCTTATTTACATTGCACTTACATTTAAATTGTTCTCATTTAGTTTTTTTGATTTCAACAAAATACTATCAACAGTTACTTGTGTTTGGCTTCATTTTCGGTGGTTTCTGATTTTTCCCTCAGTAGCATTTGGATTTATTTTCATGCTTTGTTGGATTGCTTGGCTTACGTTGGGTTGTTTTGAGTTGTTTGGATTTGTATTTTGGATTATATTCATTGGAGTTGAATGATTCTAAGTAGTTTAAATCTTTTTTTGGGTTAGATCGAACTCTTGGAAATGGAAAATATTGGATTTTGAAATGGCATACATGGTGTTTAATAAAATACCCCTTAGAACGTAAGTTTCGCAATCTTCTGCTTCTGTCTTGGGAACTTTGGATTAAATGATGTTGATGAATGTGGTTTAACTTCTTAAGCGAGGATAACCATAATTTATTCAATGCACATTCACGATTTCACTAAATGAATGAGACTGATTGAAGTAGCGTTAGGGTGCATTGGAGTAAAAAAATTTATATGCGAGCTAAATATTTCCTATTCCCTACTCGTATTCGACACATTATTTTCTTTACTTTTTTTGCATATCCTTTAGCATCCATTCATCGTCTCATATAAAAGGAAACAATGTCATTTTTAACAATGTCTAAAAAGAATCGATTTTCATTGTGAATACCATTGTAGATAGCTTTAGGTAATAATTTTCTTTTAATTTCGATACTGAATGAATTTGAAATCTAAACTAATCGTTCTTTGAGGAAATGATCTAGGGACTTCCCTATTACTACTTGAAAACTCTTATACTTAGGAGTAACTCTTAAAACACTTTTTAAACTGAGTCAGATTCCACAGTTCATAGTCTCGGACAATGGGCACCAATTTAACTCAGACCACTACAAAAATTGGTGCGCCTAACTAAAGATACAAGTTAAGTACTCCTCCCCGTGGTATCCACAAGTGAACAGGCAAACAAAGGCAACAAACAAGGCGTTACTCTCAATTTTGAAAAAGAAGCTCGCAGAAAAGAAAGGAGAATGGGTAGAGGAGCTACCGGAAGTATTGTGGGCCTAAAACCTCAATAAAAACCCCAACGAGGGAATCTTTGTTCACACTGGCATATGGATATGAGGTCGTACCCCCAGTAGAAGTAGGGCTGCCAAGCTTCTGGGCCCTCCACTTCTCAATGTCTCAAAACAACAAAGCGATGTAGCAGTACCTCGACCTTTCGAAAGAAAAAAGAGCAGTGGCAGAGACCAGGATGTTGCATAAAAAGGAAAAGGCCCAATAATATTTCAATAAGAGGGTAAAGCCCAGAACATTTAAAACAGGAGATCTGGTCTTGAAGGAAAGCTGGGTAACTACCAAGGAAGAAGGCAAGCTAGGACCATGCTGGGAGGGACCGTACGTAGTAGTAGCAAATAACAGGCCTGGGTCCTATAGCCTAAAAGACAGCCAAGGCAAAGAGTTACCACACCCCTGGAATGCGGAGCACTTGAAGAAGCTCTACCCATAGAGGGACTTTACTGTTTACTTCTTTTACGCCATCTACTTATCTGCCATGCGTTTATTATTCTCGAAGAACTCCGTCATTTTCATTCTTGCATATCATGAATAAAGTGCTCTTTCTAGCTCCTATGCTTACCATAAAAAATGGTGCGGAGGTTATCAGAAAATGCCACCCTTAAAAACCTATGACGAGCCTTAATGATTCATGGTGCTATGAAAAAAAAGGGACGCGGAGGTCATCAGACCACGTCACCCTTAAACACCTATAAGGAGCCTTAACGGCTAGTGATGCCATGAAAAAAAAGGGCGCCACCTTTAAATATCAATGATGAGCCTTAAACGGCTCACAGTGCCGTGAAAAAAGGTAGGGAGGTCATCAGGCCATGCCTCCCTTTAACTCCTATGACAAACCTTGAACAGCTTGTAGCACACCATGTGAAAAGAAGAATCAGCCAAGGAAACATTATCCCAAACAACCCTGTAAAAAGGGAAACAAACAAAGTAGGGAGAAAACTAAACATGACAACAAGAAGGAAAGGAGAAAGAAGAAAAAGAAAAATAGCAAGGCATCGGAAGGAAAACACCGTCTAAGCCTTATACAAAAAGCCATGAAACAATCCATTATAGTTGAAACAATTGTCCTTAAAGATCATAAAAATCCTAACTACAAAATTACAGGGAGGATGGCAAAGGTGTTTAGTACAAGATAGATTCAAGCTACGTCATCGCAAGAGGGCGGGGCAAGGGGAGGAACGACCCTAAGGGCGTCTGGCATCTCAGTCCGACCAAATGAATCAGCACGTTGACTCGAGGCTACGTCAAGCATGAGTAGGTTCAGATCCAACCGTGCAAGGTTGGTAGCAGGGTTGTCCTTTAATTGGGACCTAAGCCTTAAAACGCCAGTACCGTAGCTGTAAGCAAATACACAGTTTTTGGTCGAGGGAACCAAGGCTAGTTGGGCACGCAGACTAGCAGTTTCCTCCTGGGCGATTCATCTTTCTTCTCAGTCAAACTTTGGTCCATAGCCGGAAAGGCCAATTGCAGCTTCTGGTGCTTTTTGTCAAGATCTTTCCAGCTCTCTTTGTATTGATCATGCTGTTGCTGTTGCTGCAGCTTTGCTAAGGCCCCCCGAGCTTCGGAAAGATCAAGGGCGGACATGCGCTCTTTTTCCATGGCAACTGACAACTCTTGCCCAAGCCCATGACTGCGGTCTTGAGCTCGGGCCAGTTCCTAATGAACTGAGTTTAACTCTCCCGTGAGGGCAAAAAGGCTAGCTTTAAGGTGGCTTCGCTTAGACTTAAAGTCCCTACTAGCATAGGAAAGCTCAGCCCTAGCAGAATCCCTTTCCAACTCTGGAAGGCATGACGAGAAGTCATCTCTGGGCTTTTCCTCATGAGCACAACATAGTTCGTCATGAAGGTCAGAGACTTCGCTTTCAAGAATCTCTAGATCACCAAACAGGGAATAGGAGTAACCCTCAGCCTGCTCCAATAAAATTTCAAGCTCCTTCTTCTTCTCGGATAGCACCTCCAGCTCCGCCCTCTCCACCTTCCACCTTTCAAAGGCGATTTTGGCAATATAACATAATTGGTGTCTTTCTCAGACCTCCTCCCCCTCCAAGTGAGCCCTGTCTGCCAAGATCCAGGCTGCTAGGTCATTAATTCCCTGCCAAGATGCCCAAAATCCAGTTTAGAATGATTGACAAATAAACAAGTAAAAGAATGAAGAGAGCAAGGCAATGCATGTACCCCAAAAAGCAAGGTGTTCAGCCGCTCGACCATCTTGACGGCAGGTTTACCTTAGGCATTGGTTAAGGAAGAAGATGAGCCACCGTGGTTTCCCCTGGGGTCACGACCACCACCAGCAGAAGTCCTCGAAGCAGTTAAGCAACTAAGTCTACCCCTCCTTCAAGGGGGCTGTCAAAGTCTCCTATCAGGCACACATAACTGGTGTATGCGAGGTCTGCATCAACCAAGTGGGCGCCTTCACCCACCAAAGCGCCTAGAAGAAAACCCCCATCCAAGAGTGATGAGTCGGTCTGCCCACCAAAGGAAGGCAAGTAAGGAGAAGGGATAGAAAGACACTCACTGCTCATATTAAGAGAAGGAGTAAACCCCCCGAAAATAGTGGTTGGTGGTGTCGAAAGTAGAAAACCACCTGCTTCGACCTCTGCTTGTCTCTCTTCACTCAGAAAGGCCCCACCATCAGTCTCATCGCAGTGGCTTCCCTCACCAAGACAATCTCTGCCCTAGCATCTTGCCACCAACACTAGGCCAACGGGCATGACCATCCACGTCATTAGCATGGGTCTCCAAGCCCTCAGTAGAATCCAATTTGAGGACGATCGCAATATCCACCCTCAGCATGTGGATCCCCCAACCATAATCACAAAGATGAGTGATGGGTTGCCTACCTCGTCAAAGAAGTGAGAACCTCTCTTAAGCCTTCAAGCACATGGCTGCTCTCAATGAATTTGGTGATAGGGTCCTCGGTCGAGATCTTAAACACCAAGTTTCTGCGCCCCTCCTTGTGTCTTGATGATCGATGTGATCTACCACTTGCTTGACTGTGATGGTTATGGGTGGTGTTGGCTGAACTCGTATGAGTGTTCAAAGAATAATGGTGGGCGAAATTATAGTGGCTGTGCATGCATGTGCAGTGGCTGAGTGGGTTAAAAAGGTTAAGTGGGATAAGGTGGTTAAGTGGCTGAGCTGACTGAGTCAAGCACACGGGTCTCCTGCTGGTGGCCTAACCAAGTCAAGCACACATGTGCCTCCTGATGGTGGCCTGACCAAGTCAAGCACAGGTGTCGCTTGATGGTGGGCTGACCAAGTCAAGCACAAGTGCCTTCTGATGATGAAGCACACGTGGCTATAGGTAGTTTTTGTGGCCTGGCTGAGTGGGTGGTGGCTGAGCAGTTTATGGTGTGGTTGGTTACTTCCTACAAAGTAGGGAAACAGTTATGGCTGGATAGGTGGCTATGGCTGGGCAAGTGGCTTGGGTGGTGGGCAATAACTATCATCTTGTCCCTGACCTTGCTCCAGATTTGATCAAGGAGGCCTGGTGCAGGCCAAGTGCCCCTCAATGGCAACTCGTGGCTGCCTTACGCGATGTCCCACTCGAGCAGTGCAAAACGATCAATAAGCAAATGTGAATGCAATGCAATAAACACAATCCACAATGCTGAAATACATCAACAATGTATTAATGAAAGGGAAAATACTGAAAAAATCTAAAGGTGCTTACAAGCCAAATTTGTCCAAATGTTCAAAGATAAAAACCAATTGATGGCCTAGTGCCTTACTTATACCAGAAAGCAAATAAAATGATTACAAAGAGAAAATGGTTGCTGTCACTGGGCCATGGGTGGCCTGGATGAACCCATAGCATGGGCTGCTTACTTGTGTGCATGGGTCTTCAGATTGGCCTGCTGGGTTGGCCCTAGGTCCCTGCATGTGTGGCCCAGGTTGTGTGGACTGGGCGCCATTGGTGAGTAGCTTGGTTGGACTGTGGTGGGCTCGAGCATGGCAGGCTGCTGCATGGCCCAGGCCAATGGGGCCTGGGTGTTGGTCTGCATGGCCAAGGCTAACGCGGCCTGGGCGTTGATTAGCATGACCCAGGCTGTGGGGCCTCGGCATTGGTCAGCAGGGCCCTGGCTAAAGCTAGGGCCAGGGCGTTGATTAGCATGGCCCTGGCCAAGGTCAGGGCATTGAGCAGCAAGGTTCTGGCCAAGGCCAGGGCTTTAAGCGGTATGCCAGCCTGCGTGAGCCTGGTGGGCAACCGCACCATCAATTCCAACATGGGTGTGCATGTGTGCGCTGCGTTGGCGCCTAGGCCATGCATAGGCGCTGTGCTTGTGCATAGGCCATGCATGCATGCGGTGTGTGCGTACGCACTAGGCTTGCGTGCAGTCTAACCGCGCGCTGAGCATGGTGTGACAACCTCGCTTGCGCATGTGTGCTAACTGTGCTCTGCCTGGTTGAGGGTGACCGTGGCCTAGCATTCTCCAAGGGCTTGGTCTGTGAGCAATCAAGCGACGCCAACAATGCTACTAACATGTTGTTTGGGCATGGGAGGGTACTGGTCAAGGCATGGCCCGTGGCCTCCTGCCTTGGGGTTTTGACAGATTCCCTCTTACCCCTATGTCTTTTGGGACTCTCACTTCGTCTCTACCCCATATGCCTGTTTTCCCAGTACATTGGACCCCGGCCCCTGTGGCGTGTGGGATCAGCAAATGCTCTTACTCTTCCACTCTTCGCTTCAGGGTGTAGCAGTCTTCGGTCTAGTGTCTATCTCTCTTGTGGTATGAATAGTACCAGTGGTCCTTTGGGCCTTGCTGGACGGTTTTTCTCAGGACGAGCACATGCTCTTCCTGCACGGTGGGGCTGGTGTGCAGGTGTTTCCCACCATTTGCCCGGGCCGACTTATTGCCTTCCCTCCCACCTGGCATCCTGTGAGTCTTTCCCTACGCTTTCACTTTCATTGGCTTTCCCTTTTGTCAACCCATTGGCCTTATTATCGACTTGCTCCAGCTTGATTTTCCTGGAGGACGTCAGGGCCAATAGGGTGTCCTTCGCATTGATAAAGCTATATGCACGATCCATGAATTATCGCAGGGTCATGAGGGTTTTTTGTGCCAATTCTTGCATGAATGGGTTCCACACTGTATGGTAAGTCAATGCTGGTGAGCAGTTGGTCCACGGATGAGAATGCACCCATCCCTTTGGCCATTTCAGCGTACTTGTCCACGAGCTCCTGCAACTCATGGTGCATTTGCCTCATCTCTTCTCCCGCAGCATCTACCTCCGCTGCGCTTCATGACTCGGTGTGCTCGTTCTGACTTGTCCTTTCATCTTCTATGAACTCATCATTCACCCTCTGCAGCACTTTGTTTTCCTACCAGAGGCTTTGCACCTCCGCAGTCAATTTCTTTCTCATATCCTCCATCTTGACCAACCTTGCTTCCATGTTCCTCGATGATTCTTCCTATCCACACGTGATTTGTGAACGCGTCGTTGCTGACATACGAATGACACACTAATAAAAAAATATATATATCTTTAATATTTCTATTAAAGATGATATCAAATTAAGAATTTAATTTTTATAATTATCAAAGCAATAAACTTAATTTTCATAATGATCAAAATTATTTATTTTATCTCATTTTAATACAATTTTCTTATAAATAGAGATTTATACTTTGTATTTAAGAATAATAAAGATTTAATTTTCAAAGTCTTCTCCTTTTCTCCAATTTAATTTCTATTTATATTAATTTTTAGAGACGCCCTAGAAACCTATTAATTTCTTTCCATTTATTCCTCAAATTAAATATATAGATATCCTAGATTATATATATCGGAAATCTTCAGCAATACTGAATATATTTACAATCAGATGGCACTTGTTATGGGAGATCCCATGCAAAAACTATGAATTTTAGGAAAAAAATTATTAATTTTTTAACTATTAAGAATAAAATTAAAATATATGACTAGTCAAACTCAAAGAGTAAAATAGGAGGGCAAACTAGCATTTCCTAGAATAGATAGGGGTGTGAAATTGTGTTAACGGGTCGTGTTCGTGTTATGTCAAGACATGTATATTATATCATATGGGTAAACTCGAACCCAACCTGTTAAACTTATCATGTCAAAATATCAAACCCTAACACAACCCATTAACATAACGAGTCGTGTCAACCCGTTTGTGTAAATAGATTTAATTGATCCGAAATTAACTGGTTTGACCTGATTAAATTTAGTATAATTTTATATAAATGTTAAAATGATAATAACTATAAAAATTATAAGTCTAATTACAAGTCCAAAATTACAATCTAAACTAAAAAAATATCGAAATTAAAATTCTAAAAATGTTACTTTTAAGCATAAGGATATACTTGTAACTTTAACTTTCTTAACGGGACATAACGGGTTATAACGTGTCATAATGTGTTGACCCGTTATCAACCCATTAAACAATTGTATCTTAACGGATCAACTCATTTTGACCTAAACCCGTTAAGACTAAACTCAAATCCGTTATGGAAAATGCTTGTTGCAGGCATGATGTGGAGGCATTTGCACAGCAGCTGACGTTAGTTAATGAAACGACGTGCATTGGATTATGCTTGCCATTTGCTTTCTTCTACATGGTAGTCTGAAACGCCGCATTTTGTCAATTTTGAATTCTTGAGATTCCACAACTTTTTCCTCCAATTTCAATTCGTTCCCCCTTAGTTTCAGAGCAGAAAATGCAGAAAACTCTTTCGCCTTCTTCACTTCAGACTACGCCTTCTTCGTTTCAGACTACCATGTAAGTGACCCCCATCTTTCATTTCAAACCACAGAAAGTCGAAGAGGATCGTGAAAAAACTTCAGGTAGTATTTTGTTTGGTTCTTCCGCATTTTTCTTCTCGGTTTATTAGGTCTATTACTAATATGAAAACCCCAAAAATTTTGGGTGTTCATTTTGATTTCTGTTGGGGTTCCTGAAATTTTAGTTCTTCATTTTGATTTCTGTTGCAGGTGTCCAGATTGATTGTTGGGGAAACCCTAAATCGGGCTTTTCATAGATTAACAGGTCTTGATCTCTCTCTCTCTCTCTCTCTTGCTTTATGTTATGTTATTCGATCTATTTCCAATTCCATCTAGCTTTATTTTCCGTAAGAGCTGAAGACATTATAGTTGTTCATACATAACTTCCTCCTGTGAAAGGGCTCTTCCCACTGAGAATACTAAGTTCCAAGTCTTGAGGATTTTAGCCAACTCCTGCATTATATATTTAGGGCATCCAGGCTTTGCCTATTATTATGAATAAAAATTCTTGGTCAGACAAAAATATATACATTTACGATATACAACAGGCAAGAAAATTTGGAAAAAGAAATAAAGGGATTCCTAAAATTGTTTATAGAGGCACTTCTGAAATTACATCACATCCTAAATTTTCCTCCAGAATCCTTTGAAACCACAACATCTTCAAAACTAATTTCCTCTGAAATCTAATATCAACACAATTTTCCATTTCCTCATTTCCAATGGCAACTAACTTTCACAACTTCAACTCATTCTTCCCAACCAACAAATTGATTTAAAATGTGAATTTTGAAGTAAAAATTTGAGGGATGGTGTCTTTCTTTTTGAATACATCATGCTGTTTCAGAGGAACTGGACACATTGACTTGAACCCTTCCATTTTTCATTATGGGGAGAAGGAGATTTGAATCGTGTGATCTGGTAAAAAAATCATTACAAATTTTAAGGAGGTCCTCTAAATTACATATTTTAAAGCCAGACAAAACAAAGTTCAGCTTCACTCATGTTAGCAACAGAAGAACTAGACCAATTGACCCCTTAGAGCATTGCCATTGCCAAATGCAAGTCCAAATTTTACATTTTGTTGGCTATTTTTCTCCACATTGATGAAAAGTTTAAGACTTGGACTACAGTAATTCTTCAACCCTCGCCATCTATGGAGAGCTACGTACAGGGAGCAAATTTCTATTTAATATTTTATATTGCTTTGCTTGGTTCTCTGTTACAAGAATTGGGACTTTTGCCTCTGTTTTTTTGGTTAAATTGTTGGTTGAAGATGCTTTGAATTGTTTTGGCGGCTTAGAAACTGCAGAAATAAATGCAAAGCAGAACTTTGCCTCTATTTATTTTTCTGTTTTGTGACATGAAGTTTTGAGATGCATGCATATTAGGGCCAAAAAGGTCCTTTTTCTTTCTAATTGGACCCTGAACGATAAGCAGATGGGAAGTTTATAATATTGTTTGCTCTTATGATACATCTTCTCAGTCACCACAGTTATGGATGGAAAAAGATGAATGCTAATTTTGATTTTATTGTACAGTTGGTAGTTAAAAGCCAAATTTTGGCTGGTGGAAGAGGCTTGGGAACATTTAAAAGTGGTCTAAAGGGCGGAGTTCATATTGTTAAGGCTGATCAGGTTGAAGCTCTCTCACATATAATTGATTTGTCTCATTATCATCAATATTGTTTTAACGTGAGAAGTTAGAAATAATCTTCAGTACCAACTATCTCTTCAACCTGATCAGCCTTAACAATATGAACTCCGCCCTTTAGACCACTTTTAAATGTTCCCAAGCCTCTTCCACCAGCCAAAATTTGGCTTTTAACTACCAACTGTACAATAAAATCAAAATTAGCATTCCTCTTTTTCCTTCCATAACTGTGGTGACTGAGAGGATGTATCATAAGAGCAAACAATATTATAAACTTCCCATCTGCTTATCGTTCAGGATCCAATTAGAAAGAAAAAGGACATTTTTGGCCCTAATATGCATGCATCTCAAAACTTCATGTCACAAAACAGAAAAATAAATAGAGGCAAACTTCTGCTTTGCATTTATTTCTGCAGATTCTAAGCCGCCAAATATAGGTCACTTATCTAGTTAAAATTTGATACTATAGCCAAAATATGAAATTCTAGCTAAATTTTAGACTTGGCAATGCCAATGCTCTAAGTGAAGTGGAAATTAAGAATCCTGGAGTGGTTTTACAAGCCCAATGGTCTGCTCTAGCCTCCCAACCATGATAACCCTCATACTTTGCCTTTTTCGTTTATTGTATATTTGATCTTTACCATTTCTTTAAAATAAACAATATACTTACCAAGAAAATGACTCAAGAATGGAGATGATAACCCTAAATGTCTCTCCTGCATTCCTAAATTCCCAACAGTAATCTCCCTTTCCCTCTCACTGCGCCCAGTCAGCAAAAAAACACATGGCTTCCCAAACCCAAAAGCTCTTCATAGAGTTTCAAACTGGGTTCTATAGCAGGTGCCATCGCCTTCTCAACCCACTTATCAAACTCCACAAGATCAAGAACCTCCAAGCTGCAAAATCCAAATCAAAAAGGGATGTCTTTTGATTATCTTTGGGTTGATCAGGTGGAAAATTTTTATAGCATCACATCTTGATGAGCTAGTTTTGTTATAAACCAAATAGTTAAAAAATTACTTTACCACAACATAAATCAGTGAATGAAAAAACACTTTTTTTTTTAGCGACAGTAAACTCCATAGGTACTTGGGAACATGTTGAGTAAAGAAAAGGTATCCTCGTCGATTTCGTCATCTTCTATTGTTAATCATACATTGAAAAACAACTCAATGTGCACCTGTGGATCACCCTCTTTACTTAGAACATCAAATACGCGACGAAATCCAGGTCGAGCATTCTTTGAGTGTTCAAACTACAATATTAAGGTACAAAAATTGTTAACATTCACTTTAACTTGCGTTTGGGTTTGACTAAGATTTTTTATATTTATATTCACAAAATATGCTTCTCCTTTGGTTGTTTATACAGGGGTTACCACATTGCAACTTTTTCAAATAGGCAGATAGCGGTCAGGAAAGAGAACAAGAACTTTGCAAAATAGAAGTTGAGTTGTTAAGGAAGAAGGATGAGCTTCAGCAAACACAGGAGGAGTTTCAGAAAACACGGGAAGAGCTTCGAAAATTAGAGGAAGAGGTTCGAAAAACTATGGAAGAGGTTCGACATTGGATGGAAGAGGTTCGTAAAAGAGAGGGCGAAATCCTGAAGATGGAGTTGGATGTTCGGCGTCAACGCACACATATTCGTATATGTTGGGCAATTTTAATATTACTTTATCTGTTCTATGTACGATCATAGTGAATACCCACTAAACGAGAATTAAGTGTAATTTTCTGGACTCAGTGAAATATCTGTAGTAGTTGTTATGGAAATGCCTACAAACTTGTAAGAAATATATGTACAGTATTTTGGAAGTTGTGGAACAACATTTGAAAAAGTACACTGTTTGTATATCTGAACTTTTCGTTGCAAAGTGGATGGTTTCTTGGGTTCTATGTCTTTTGCAAAATGTACAGGTGCTGGACTTGCCAATGCATATAGTATATACAAAGGGACCTATCATGTCCGATTGTTAATGTAATTTGGAAATATAATAACATCGTACGCTTAAATCTCAGTTTTATTCAAAAACTTTTATACAGGGGACCTATCACATTACAACATTTTTGCTATCGAACTGAACTCTTACATGGTACGTTACCCCTAGTTCAAATGTTGTTAATCCTGCCAAGCACTCAAATAATGCAAGGTGGTTTTAGAAAATTTAAGAACGTTAAAACGGTGCAAAATTGGCTTGTTCCATTTATAACTCGACTTTTAATGCCTGAATCCAAGAACAATGAGATCCTATAAATTGACAATATCAGTGAATCCTTGTAAGTTTTCCTGACACCCTGACCATGGACAGATTAATGTATCAAATATGTTGAATCCACTTATCAAAACCCTTTTTCTAATGTAAAGAGCACCAACATTCAATGCATAAGAAAATACATAATAGTTGTTCTGATAAAAAACAGGAAGTAGAAAAATCATCATAAATACTTCTACTCCCTGTTTGTGTATCTATTACAACTTCTAGTTCAAACTTGTGGGACTCTGAGAACATACAAATTACAATGCTCTCGTATAATCAAAAACTAATTACAACTGCTCAAACTACCCATAAAAAAATAATTACATACGAAACTCCACCCATCCATCAAAAAATAATTACAACAGCACAAGTCCATCCAAATACACCATATATATAAACACCATATGGATAGATATTTTGCCACTCCTCCACTAATGTTGCAATACACCACCCATAAAAAAAAAAAAAATTTGTACACCATATCGATAGCATTTTTTTCAACTCCTTGCTATAGCCATGTTGCAAAAAACGATCACCCAAGGACTCATTACGTTCTGCTTGACTCCCCATCATTCGTTCTTCTTACTCTTCCCATTTTTGTGCAAAAATGCCTTGAATCTACCCATTCTCCAACTGAAATCAGAGCACACCAAATCACCAAGTTAAAATGCTATAGCATAAAACCACAAAAATTAACAAGCACATGGCTTGGTGCATAATCGAGATACAAACCCCATAAAGGGACTCATTGCGACGATGGTGTCTCACGCAAGCGTTCCGGCTGGGTTCCATCCAACCCAATCAAAATCTGTGAACATTACAATATCAGTTAAAAATGATGCCTACAATCTCACAAACACTTATCAGGACACATTTACACAGTATCACCAAGTTAAAGAAGACAATTTACACTTTCTTGTGTCGCATTCTCTGCAAAGCTTAACTCGGTAGCACTAAAGTCCATCCCTTCGGTAATGCTTAGTATCGGCTAACAATACATAAGCAGAATTTTAGATGAAGGTACCTCTATAGCATCGAATTTTTCAATATGTATTCATTCCTAAATAAATGAAATGTCATATCTTTAAAAACCCGTAAAGCTACCTCAACTGGGACATTGTGTTCTGTCCCAACATCTGTTTGGCCAAATAAATTCCTGCACGTTCCAACAACTTCACGTTCTATCCCATGCAGCTACAAAGCAAATAAATCAAGTAAGAATTTATATACTTCCAATTTATATATGTGTTTTATAACAGTAAAATACAAAGAATAAAAGCTAAAATATTCAGAACAGTGCACTTAGTTAACCTGTTTATGCTTTCCTTTTTGACTAGCCTTTTTCGTCGTGGGTTTCACTCTCTCAATCATTGATTTTTTTCTAAGGGATGGCGGTCTACCTTTTCCTTTGACTACATGAGGACTCAGTACTTTCTTAGAACTTGCAGCTGTCATTGTCTCCGCATTATAAATTACAACCTTTGAGGGCGGCTTGTTGGTGCGGTACCCTAAGTTCATCGCATCTAGCTTAGCTAGCATATCCTCAGTGTGCTCATCACATGAAGATGCATTTGTGGCAACTTCGTAGCATTTCTTTATGATGCGTGAATATCTCTTAACTTCAGGCCTCTGATCAACTAAGTCATAACTACTTGGTATAAGAGTGTATGTCATTTTTATGTCTTTCCTCCATCGATCTAGTATGTACTTCTCTAGAACCGAATGGACTTTGTTAACTCTCATAGTGCCTAATACATGTCTACACAAAATCCCTCTCATCTCAAACAAGGCACATGAACACTTCACTTCGCATTCGGCCTCATTAAAGTACACTGTCTGGGTCACCTCCTTGATGAAATCATCAACATTCACTTCATCTTCTACATGGTATGTTGCAATTACACCATCCTTCCGATGTAGAGTTGGAAGCGTTGCAAGCATCCCTATTACTTCTTTCTGAACTTCTTTAAATTTATTGCAAGTGTATATCTCTTGAAAAATCTTCTCAAGTGGAGAGGGAGAGACGACGGGAATTGTGACGTTGAATGAGTGGAAGTCTGCCTCACTTTCACTCTCAATCTTCTTCCTCAATGCATTATCGAACTAATCGACAAACTCTTTTAAGTTTGTCTTAGCATGAACATACCCGTCAAAAAAAGCATTCATGCTTTCACTTCATTGGGTTGTACTCATTCCAGCCTAGAAAACTTCTTTCATGAACATCGGTGCCCAATACGTATGCTCAGCATATAAACTCTTCAACCAAGCATTCTCCTACAAGTTGTACTTCGTAATCAACACTTCCCAAGAGCCCTCAAACTCCTCTATTGTGTGAGAATCATACACACAATTTAGCAACTGACTTTTCAAACCAGTTTTGTATGCACCCTGTGAACCTAGCTTCTCAGGCAATTTTTTCAATATGTGCCATAAGCAAAATCGGTGTCGACTGTTTGGAAAGACAAGAGTAATTGCATTTTTCATGACTCTATCTTGATCTGTGATAATAGCCTTGGGAGCTTTACCATCCATACAAGTCAACCAAGTCTGAAATAACCATGTAAACGTTTCTGTATCCTCACTAGAAATTAATCCTGCCCCCAATAAAATTGACTGGCCATGGTGGTTTACACCAACAAACGGTGCAAACGGCATCCCATATCTGTTCATCAAATATGTCGTGTCGAATGTGACGACATCTCCAAAATATTTGAAGGCTGCCCTACTTCGTGCATCCGCCCAGAATACATTCCTCAACTGCCCGTCATCATCCATATCCATTAGTGAGAAGAGCCCGTCATTCTTATATTGCATTCGAGCAAAGTACTCACGAAGGGCTCCAGCTCCACCTTTCCCAAGTCGAAGGTGGCGTGCCTTGTCAATATAATTACGGCAGTCTTTTTCATTGAATGAGAAGTTCTCAAACCCACCCGCTTCTTGTACAAGAGAGGCAAAACTCTTATTCATTCTGATCCCAGCCTGATCATTTATATCTAAGATTCTCTTAACAGACTCGCTCACTTCTTTATTGCAGCGAAAGAACCTCGACTTTTGTGGACTTAGGCCGTGATTATGGGAATTGTTAACACTCGACACTTTCAACACCCCTTTTTCTAACGTCACATTTATCCTTGCCTTACATTTTGTCTTTGATGTCGGATGTGGCCTCGCGACATTTGTCAAACGGTTCCATGCCTTCCCACCACGAGAACAACCCAATGTGACATATCTAATGCTCCCATCCTCAAACCTATGACTCCTTTGTGTCATAATCCCAAAACCGCATTGTTGCTCATATCGTTTATAATAAGAAAGTAACTCCTCTTCAGATTTAAAGACCATTCCCAACTTCAGCTCATCAACGATATCGGCCCCTTCAGTATGCATAGTATTTCTACTTCCGGACTGATCGGCATCTTTGAGTTCAACAGAAATGTCATATTGATCGGCATCGTTGGGTTCGACAATATCATGAATGGAGGGTGTAGACATACTTTTTCCAGTAGACTCGGGTGATATATTTTGGATTTCATCCACATGGCTTGAACTTGTCAAGTGTAAACCAATCAGAGAGAAAACTAATGAGTGAAATGAGGGTAGGGGATTTCCCTGCAATTACACCCACAAAATGAATTAAATTGACTTAGTACTTGATAAAAATAAGCGCAGTACTTAAGAAATAAATTAATCACCTGACTAGTCCATGTAGATGGGTTTGCATCAGGATGCTCCACAAATGGTGGTAACCACGCATGTGGCATTGGTGGATGGAAACCATGCATATAATTTGACAAATCCGGATAAAATGGTATTGGTATCGCCTAACATATAAAATAAAAATGATTATGAAACAAAGATGTACTCGTGGCAACTACGGAACAAAACCAATCATGATAATGGTTTAAAAACTGAATATTACAAAAGCGATAAATTCCTACCTGGGACAGAGGCTTTGTTGCTGGATCTGCGGTAGGAGGTGTAGACGAAGATGCATGCTCCTTCCCTTTCTCTATCTATAGAATATTTTTATACATTAAAAATATGTTATTACTTTGGGTTTTGGCCATAGTTATTACTTTTATGTTAGTTCTCTTTTTTGAAAAGTAACTTTTATGTTAATTCTAAGAGTGGCATAAAGTGTTATTTCCTCAATTTCTTCTTTATATGCGAAAATTGGAAGGGTCATTAAGATCTGTATTTCCTCCCTCCACTAAAATGGCTGAAGGGCATTTCTTCAATAGTGCATAATCCTAAGTTAACTAAAAATTATACTTTTAGAAATATTTCGAATTATGCTTATTTAACCGAACTAATCACTGCCTCAGGTTGTTTGGGCTGGTAAATCTTGATGATTAATCACTGCCTCATGTTGTTTGGGCTGGTAAATCTTGATGATCAACAATTATCAAAGGGACACACAACCAAACAAGACTCACAAGATTGTCATTACCTATGGCTTTCCCTCAAGATGAATTCATGCGCATCAACTTTTCCATGATTTCCGCATTTTGTCATATGCACATGTAATAATTATCATATATACACATGCCCATGCAGATATAGTAATTAAAGTAGATGTCAGTTATTTTGAGAACTAGAGTCCACAAACCTAATAAATTAAAAACATAGTCCTTTCCTTGCATGTCATTAACTTATAACCAACGTTAATCGAGAAACATTAAAGAAAATACATGTAATGCAACAAATGCACCAGGAAAAAAAAAAGCCTTAACAATATATTGTAAATACAATACTTTTCCAAACTTATAGGCAGCTACTTGCATGGTGACAAATTTAGTGATGATTAAAGCACACTTAAGCACAGAAACACCAAGGTTGGAGCACTTCCTGGCCAAAAGCAAATCAACTTAACAAAAGTTATTGTTTAGCATGTAAAGTTTTTCATACTTTAATGAGTGTGCACTTCTATTTCAATGCTTGTATGTATGAATAGATGCATTTATATTTTTTTTTCTAATCAATAAATAAATAAATAAAAATACAAAGGGCAAAGAAGAAGAAGAGCAAGCACGTACATCTGATTTAACAAATTATAACCTTTTGTTTTTCTCCTTTCGGCTATGTAAAAAATTGATATGAGATGTTGTTTCTCATTGAAATGCTTGGATTGTCTCCTTCAAAGCTATGTTTTTTGTCACAAATATGGGTTCACACAATACTATACTGTGTAATATATAACCACGTTCAGTTTCATTTTGCCAAACCAGCTATAAATATAACTCAATGATCTCTAGTTCATAGTGAAAAAACAAAAACAAAGATATAAAAAAAAAGTAAATGAAAAAACTCTTGTTCACTTTAAGACCAATGTGAATTTATTCACTACTTTAAGAATAAACTCAACGTTAATTTCCTCTTTATCATGTTCTGAAGCACCAAAACAAGTGAATTTTTGCTTGCACATGAGAAATAATTCTAACAACATGATCCGAAATCCATCATTGGTTGGTAATAATGCCCGACCATATATAACACTTCTGTAATGTTTCTGCTATCGACCATATATGCCGATTCTTTCAGTACTTTCTACTTGACTAATCAATTATTATAAACTATATAATCTCTATAAAGTCCCAAGTCAGAAAAAAATTACCTTTCTACTCCAACAAGCCTGAGACCCTCACTCTGGCCTCAACCTCTCCTGCTTTCAGGAAACCAACCAACGCTGCCTCAACCCCGCCTTCTTCGACTGGTTTTCTCGATCAGCAGGTATGTACTCTATGTTTGATTGTAAAACAAAATAAATAACACTTTGTACGCTAAAGGAAAACACCAACTCGTTATAGAAAGTGGGAATACAAGAAAACTGATTTTTACATGCTTGTAAATTGATTTTTACACTTCGTAAATAACACTGGTTTACAACCTTGTTTTCAAATAAACTCTGGAATATAGAATACTGTACCTTTTCAGGAAGCCGATTTTTACATGTGAAACTCGAATGCTACGTGAGATTCTCCTTCTAATGGTATAAAATGGACTGGAACAGAGACAATTTCAGGATCAAAATAGAGAAAGTGAGAGATAGATGAAAATATAGTTAACTGATGAGATGGTTGGTCGAGTTAACTGAAAATGGTGGAGGAGATCTGAAAATGGGTGATCTTGGTCGGACGAAGTGCTCCTTCGCAGGGACGTAGCGCTACAGCAGTCGGGAGATGAAGCTTCTGCAGCACATTTGAGATTTCCCTCTTTTTCCTGTTTCTGATCTTTTTTTTTTTCACTTGCCACGTCATGTCATTTTCGTCCGCATATTCGTCCGCATAATGCTTACCTATAGCAGTACTCATCCGTTATTATCATGTCGTGTTTGTGTTTGGTTAATAGGTCGTGTCACATATTGCCACCCTTAATGAGTAGATATACATGATCCGAATAATGAGATAGAGACTTGCAGCAGATCGGATATTTGAAGAATATATGTGCGGTAGGCTAAGCAGTCGTATATATAGGGGATCTTGATTATCATAGTATTTCCTCAGCACATAAAAGGTACATATCCAAAAATCAAACCACCGATCTGATGGCTTTTTCCAAACCAACACGTATTCCAAATATTATACTTTTATTTGTTATGAAATAAAATATTATGAAACCAAAAATAAAAAATAAAAAAGACACTCCATTTCGTTTGGCACAAAAACATCTCTCTTCTATAACTCGAATCCTGCAATATTAAACATATCTCCTCCCTTTCTCCATTTTAGTTTCTATTTTATATTAATTTCTTTCAATTTCTAGATACACCCTAGAAATCTATCAATTTCTTTCCATTTAATCCTCAAATTAAATATAGAGACATCCTAGATTATATATATCGGAAATCTTCAACAAAAGTGAATATATTTACAATCAGATGCACTTGTTATGGGAGGTCCCATGCAAAAACTATAAATTTTAGGACGGAAAGAATACTCTGTTTCTTATGGGATAGTGCATTGGCTGCAGAGTGGGAATAGGAAAATGCTTATTTATAAACCAAAACAGTAAAATATGAGGTGGTGACTTGTAAGTTTATGCCGTTGGTCCACAAAATAATTATATAAAAATAATCATATAAAGTGATGTGATTTGTTAGGGTATAAAGTTATTTTTATTATAAAGTTGATTTAACAGATTACACAAAGTCACGTCAATTTCGAGATTATTTTTATACAAGTCTTTTGTAAATGTAACATAATCTATTCTATTTGTATGCTTGCATGTAACAAAGTGGACTTTCGAGTCCTTTTTGCCTTTTTTTCGGTTTACATCGGTATTGAATGACCCGATGCAATATCCGACAACATTTTTGTTTGCGCTCAGGAAATTGGATCTGGAATATTGGAAGATCGGACTTTCGACCCGTCAGCCTTTTTGCACTCTTTCTATGGATGAAATGATCCGATTGCACGATCTTCTAGCATGCCTGCTTCCTTACAAGTCATCCACGTCTTTGTTTCCTCGTTGCATTATAAATTTAGATGTCAAGGATGTTGTTTGCATGTGTTTGTCATATTCCTAACAAAGCAAAACCCAGATATTAACATGATGAACATTGCCCGGCGTTCCAAAGAAGTCCTTTTTGCTTTCTTAGCGTCGATGTCCGAACTCTCGCCTAAACCATTAGATCCACCTGCAACAACACACAACCTAGAGTGGCAGGACATAATCATGTCGTTTTGCTTCACATAAGCCATTGCAATAGCACTCCAATCCCAGCAAACTCACTCGAAATTTCCTCCATCTTTTTATCTGCTTTGTTTCGCTATGTTACTCATTTTCTCTGCCCTCTTTGTTGCCAAATTTATCAGCTCAAAGGTTCCCACTGCAGCCCGAGCACTAGAGTTACTTGCAGTCTTCGTCGCCGCCGCTGCATTCTTCCTTGCCATAGCCATTCCCCTACCCCTGCCCCTCAAGTACTTTGCCACTTGGGCTATCTGTGCTGTCTCATTGCTCACTATTATCATCTGCAATATTTTGTAAGTGTGTGTGTATATACAAGTATGCCTTGTTGTTGTACGAAATGAAATGCTTGTATGATCATTTTGAGAGAGAGAGAAAGCAGTTATGATAGTTGAAATCTGTTGTACTCCTAGTGTGTGTTTTAGGTAATTTTGTGAGCCAGACGTACATGTTGAAGTACCGATGGGGTATTCCAGTTTGGAATAATAGTGGGAGCTGCCCCTGTTTGAGAGCAGCCGGGGGCACACCATACGTGGCACTGAGTAATGACAATATTGTCCCTAACTTTCCGTTCCCTCCATCAGCATTGGCAAACATTTGATTTTTGAGAATTCTGAAAGCACAAGCTCCTCTCTCCCCAAGTTTCGGTTTTCCCTCCCTCGTTCCGTCGTCAGCATCCCCCACCAGCCCACTCTCCCCCTCGTCTCGCTCATCCGTCTTCTTCGATCGTCTCTCCTCATCCTGAAAGCACGAGCTCCTCTCTCCTCATCCTTTCCGTTCCTCTTCTTGGATCTCCCTCCCTCGTTCCGTCGTCAGCGTCCCCCCACCATAAAACTCTCAGCCGACTCTCCCCCTCGTATCGCACAAACTATAGGAAATGTTTAACCCAAAGCTGAGTGATTTGGTCTGGCCAAGCTTTACGAGCACGGGTCCAAACCAAGGACTACCAGGGTGGTGGGCACGCTGGGTTATTTGGCACCTGAGCTCACGCGTACAGGTAAGGCCACGACCAGTTTGGATGTTTTTGCCTTTGGTGCTCTGTTGCTCGAAGTCGCATGTGGTAGAAGACCCATTAATTCCAATGCATCGTCTGAGGAGTTCATGCTGGTGGACTGGGTGTGGCAGAAGTGGAGAGTAGGAGCAATTCTTGGTGTTATGGACCCAAAGTTGAGGGGGAAATTTGACGAGTTTGAGATTTCGAAGCTTCTCTACTCTTTTTTTTTTTTTTTAAATGTTCACCCTTTCTTTCTTTCTTCTTTTTTTTTTGGTTCATATGCGTTTGCAATATCAGTTCTGCTACAGGCTGAAATCATTTCCAGAACCTGCATAAAAACGTGTTCACCAACTCCTCCCGATCCCTACACACTTTCTTTTCTTGACCAACTCTCTCCTGCCATCCATGGCATACTTTGAGTTCCATACATTTTTTGGGTTTAATGGTGATAGATCCATAAAGAAACACACAGAGGTTGAAAATGGAAATTTTGAGTTGTCTTCGCATGGGTGTTTCAAATTTTGGTGTGAGAAGAGTCGGGCTCAAGAAATTGTGATCTAAACCTTTACATTGGTCATAAATCATCCATGAAAGTCCCCTTTGTGCCGCTGAAAATGATCCATTTAATCTATTTTGCAAATCGGCTTTAGAATATGCAAAAACAACAATAGAGAATAGAGAAGGGAAAGTGAATAAAATGGCAAGAAATGGGAAGAAACAAGAACGAAAACAATATCTAGTAATGAATCTTACAAAATTACACAGAAAAGTTATGTCGACATCTTTGGGCTTCTCACGCTCTTAAAGAGCTGGACTTGTCGCTTATATACTTCTTGTTCACTTGGACTGCACCTTTTGCATTTATTAACAATTTCTTAATTGCTTATAAAAGAAAATTCTCATTGTTTATCTTTGCATGTGCAGCAAGTTATGTGCTTCAAATTTTTCTGCCTTTTTCTTTTCTTCTATTTTGGGCTAGCATTTCAATTTCTACACTCTTTAAAATCTAGACATTTATGATATGGAAACCTATGTATTTTTCCTATCTTTACGTGTATGAGTTGTGCCGTATGCTTTTGTGCTTTCATGATTGTTATTGTTTTGGAAATAATTGCAGGTTTCAGAGGCCTCCTGGAGCAATTCCATCTTCAATGTTGGGTTTGGAGGCTGTTAGTAATGCTTTCTTGTAATGCTTTCGTGTAAGCATTAGTATTATTTGTGATGGAATGCTTTCTTGTAATGCTTTCGTGTAAGCATTAGTAATATTTTTTTGTGATGGAATGAGTTTACCATTTTGATTCAGTACTATCTTTAGTGTAATGGTTTTTTTGTGATGGAATCAATTTACCATTTCCTACAATTTCCAGTAATAAATGAATGATAGATAATACTCAAAATGAAACTTTTAGACCCCAGAACAGCAAGCTTACAAAGTTAATTTTGCATATGGTACACAACACTCACTTAACGACTTTTAACTACATAAATTCCGCTCAGCGTCAAAAAAACACTTGTTATTCAATCTATCTCTCCCTTGTTCAACAATCAAGGCACGACATGCAACTTTGGAATTAGATGCCAAGATCGCAAGAAGATGAAAAAAACGAAGATCACTCTCTCAAGATCCTGCTGTACATTGCATAAAAATTACTCTAGTTGCTAACACCAAAGCAAAAATGTTGTGTCCTATGCTTTCGCTATCACTTGAGAGAATAAAGAATCAAGATTCAATTCCATGAAAACCTGAATTAATCAGTAACAGGCTTGATTTCACCCCTACAACACGTACCAATTCTACTCTGCCAGCAATTCAAGTTTCTTTATTTCACACATAATACATTAGAAAAATCAAATTGTTAATAAACAGAACCGAGTACAAACGACTCTAAAGATTACAATAGCAACACCACAGAGGTAAATGATGGTTCAGCCATGTACCTACAAAGTAGTACACAGTAGCAGTGCCATGGACACAGATCAATCGGAGCTCTTAGAGGACGCAGAGACCAAATGCCTCCACAGGTATCCTACAATTTCAACTATCTTTTAGTGTAGTGTTTTCAGATAATCCTCAACACACATGATACAGGACACCCAACTTTGATTCCTCAATTATTCATGTCTCAACACCTGAGCATTACTTCACATAGCAATGCCATTAAAGAGCCGTATACTTTCATACATGGTTAGGCTTCATGTGTCAAAGGACATTCCTCAAAGAATCGCTTCAACCTGTCACCTATACAAATTAACAAGCAGGGACCCTAGCCAATAAAATCACTCATTTTAAGACCTAAGACGAAGTAAGACATTTGTATACCATTTCAAGGGCCATCAAGCTTACAATTGTAATCACCATAGAATAAATAACCCAAATTGTGCATATTACAACGTGCAAGCTCTCTAAACTTTCTAAGATTCAGCATGCAACTTCAGGGGAAAGCACTTCCGCATGTATTCATCAAGACCTTCCTCTTCATCTCTTCCTGTGTGCTCCTTGCCTAACAGATCCTCATAAAAACAAAAACAAAACTCAAATTACAAACCCGGCATTTCATAAGAGAGTATAACACAAAACCATGACTATTAAATCGAGTTATATATATAACTCAAATTCGATTTTTTCACAGAAAATATTTCTAAAAACTTGCCAATTCCAGCACCTGCATTTCATTCCAAGCATTCTTTCATAACCATCAAAAGAGATGATGCCGAGAAAATACATGACAAACAAATGAGGCTAGGTTGCGAATCTAAGAGTTTGGCAACCAAAATATCCCGGATCTGAAATTTAAACATTCAGATTCCTCACACTTGCGTTTTACAAAACGTAAAGCAAATTTAAAAAAAAAAACGCCATATCTGATTTTCCCCAAATTTTCAGGAGCCAAACACAGGGAATGGTCAATCGAGATACACGGCATCTAGAGAGAAAGGGCTAAAGAGCTTGTTTGTAGGATCCGTAAGTACCTCAGCGGCAAGATATTCAAGGACCGCAGCGAGGTAGATCGGAGCCCCTGTGCCCGTTCTCTGGGCTTAGCGACCCTTCTTCAAGTACCGAGCGATCCGACCAACGGGGAACTGGAGCCCTGCCTTGATTGACTTCGACACCGACTTCTTCCTGTCTCCACCCCTTCTTCCTCCCGCTCCCCTCGTTGTCTTCGCGGCCTCCATTGGAGAGATAATCTACGACCTCCGTTAACAAAAGCGATCCGATTTTTAGTCAAAATGAACTATGAATCTCAAAAGCGCTCATACGTAACCATATGGAAGTTCACTTTTCTGAAAATTTTTTACCTTCGTATGAGCAACGCCGGTGGCCAGAGAGGGGGGGTCTTCGCAGTCCAAAAATTACACCGTTTGCTTGTTAAACGATTTCCTGAGGAGCGGCGGCTTTGTATGAGCAAAGTAGTGTCGCTTGGTGTTTCTGGGCGAGAGCGGCGTCGCCGGTGGCGCTGGGCGAGGAGGGTGTCACGCGGGCGACGTAGGAGGGGTTTCGCGGGAGGGAGGAATTTGAAATGCTAAAAACCAACCGTAATACATTTTCTAAAAACGCACGTTTTGAATTATTTAAAAAAAAAAAAAAGGACGCCACGTATGGTTAGCAAGTGTGCACCCACTACAGTTGTGGATCCGTAGAAGAACTCTTCCAGTTTTATATATATTATATTGGAAATTCCTCCCAGCAGCTGGTTTAAAATTCCTACACCGCACACGGGACGTGGCAAACCCGGTTTGGCCGATTTGATTTCCTCCACTGAACGTCTGAAGAGAGGTGCTACTCAGAAGCTGGTTTAAGAGTTCACACAGCACACCGGTCTAATTTATACACCACGTCACGGTTCGGTTTCAAATAAAAATCCGGTTTCAAATAAAAATTGAACGACTTCTGCTATCTCCCTGCGCGAAGTTAGTGATGGTGTTGAGCGTGCATAGGCCGTCTTTGAAATTAGTAAAGAAATTATAGGTAAGTTGGTGAGGTATCTAAGAACAAAAACGAAACGAACCATCGGCCAACTCTTATACTAACCTTCTCTTAGTTTCTGGAATTTTTTTTTTTAAAAAAAAAAAAACCCTTCTCTTAGTTTTACTTTTAGATCTATAAAACCACCTCATGTTTTGAGCTCCTGATCTGCTGGATTTGTTGTCACTTTATAGAAATCAATTCCTGAGTTCTCAGATTCAATTGCAGTGTCAACTGATTTTCAGTTTTCGAATTTGGTGTAGGTAGTTATTATGACCACTGGAGCTGCAATTTCTACTTAATGTTTCTTTAATTTCGGCTTGTGAAGAAAAAAAATTAGAGGTTTTCAGTTGAGTTTTCGAGGAGTTAAGGAGAAGCAGAAGAGTTTTTGAAGATTTATGGAAAATATAAAAGCTTTTGAATAATGATGGAGAAATAGTTTAAGTTTCATAGGTGTTGAGAGGAAGAAGGAACAGGACTCACTGGGAAAAAGGAGCGACTTACCCTTCCATTTGCTTCGTACGAACGATGAACATCATCGATTTCCAAGTAATTTTCAGACAGAAATTGAGAAGATTTTCAGAATAAACGGGACGAAATATTTTACAAACTGTCTTTATCCAGAAAGGGATGAAGTGCTTATGGGGGAATAACAAAGGGGCTGCCGTTTGTAATTTTGAGGATAAAATAGACAATTAATAATTGCTGATGTGGAAGAGGGTGTGCGGTGTACGAAAAGTGGGCGGCTGCAGAATAGATTTATTCACGTCTGAAACATCCTCGCCTCGTGCCCAGCTGATTTCATCCACAGAAAGCTTTCCTCTCCTCATCTCTCTCTCTCTCTCTCTCTCTCTCTCTCATGCATCTCTCTCTCACTCTTTCTCTCGCGTTCCTCTCTCTCGTGCTTCTCCCGTGCTCTTCTCCGTGATTCTAGGGAAAATTCGTCCCTTGCAAACTCAAGTCGACGTCGAATAGAGACCATGCCTGCATCCAAATCTGTGGCCACGCTAACGGTAAGTCTCCACAAACATAACTTGGTTTTTGGTTCTCCTGTACTGTTACGAGGTAAACTAGTTTCTATGGTTTAAACTGATTTTTTGTTGGCGAGGCGTGATTGAAGTCTGTGGTTGTGTATAAGTTTTGTATGGAGGTTGTTTTCTGTAAATTTTTGCATGAATTCGTGAATTTTTCTTGTGCCCATCAGCTGTTTGGTATTGGACCTGAGATATAACCCCCTCATAATTTTCGTACGTATGCTTCTTTCAAAGAAGTGCTTATTTATGCCAAATTTAGTGAATCTGCTTTGATCCTTCAATATTCTTTATATATGATCACTCTATGTATCCACGTTGCTTGTGCATTACTTATGTCGGGAGAAAATCTTGAAAATCATATTAATGTGAAGAACATTCTGGTCGAAATGGGAATTTATTTTCAAGTTGTTTGTCGCAAAAAGGAATCCATCTTTCATTTGATTGCTGAAAAACTGTGAAGACACAAGTATATACCTGAAGCGTTACAGCTGCTGTTTCAACAGCAAATTATAATAGCCAAGTTTTTCTTTCTTTTCCCATGTCTTATCAGCAAATGTAGATATGTCTATGTTCGTGTATGGATGTATATTTGTAAATTTGCAATTTTTTTATGGATAATTTCCCAAAGCTTCTGTGGCAGTGTTAATGATACTATGTTCTGTAGGATGAGTACACAGATTGTTTTTGTGCTCTTGAAGTGGTCGGTAAGGTGCGTTATGGGATATACTCATATATGACTCAATTAGTACTGATATTTCCTTCAATATTCATTTACCCATTTTCTTCTTGAATTACTATTATTATTATTATTATTATTTTAAATTTATAAACTACTTATGATGCAGGGTGTAATTGCAATTTGTGGAGTACGAGAGTGAGAATTACGAGAAGCTTGTCAAATCCATTGAAGCTCATACAAGCGATCCAATCCATGGATGTATAATTGCTGGGTTTTTGCAGTAGGCCTAAGACAGTTGAAGAAATCCTAAAAATAGATATGAAACCTGGTTGGAAGAAGGGCACGAAAAATAGATATGAAACCTGCTTGTCATCATGTAGTCATACTCAAAAAGATAATTTTGAGTCTGATCATCATGGATGTGTGTGAGATTAATCATTTATTGATTAATGTCTTTGCTTTGTTTTCATAATGGACGTGTGTGTGATTAATCATTTCTACATGTAAATTTGCATGAACAGAATTTGATTTTACCACATTGTGGTTTTCAAAGCCTTTTGCTGCTAAGTGTTGTAATTGTACTACTAGATATACTCATAAAAAAAAAAATTGTACTACTAGTTTTGGTTTGGTTCGGATAAATTGTATGTAAATTTATACATTGTATGGAGTAGATCATTTTTTAATGGTCCCCCCATGTTTTGGTTATGATGTACAAAATGGGTATATGTAGATTCATTAAATTAACTTGTGTAATGAAAAGTTCGGTAATGAAAACAACTTGTACACATGGTTTGATCTCTATTGAAAGCTATTTTAAGAGCCCTCGTAACTAACTAAAGTACATGCTCATCACTACTGTGTACATCAATCTCATGAATGAAACACACTTGGATCCTTTTGCAATCTTGCCAAATTCCCTCATCATATACAAGTGAAATAAACTTACAGTATTCATCTACACACTTAAAGCTCGTGGTCTTGTCTCTCTCAATATAGACAGAGACCAGTGCATGCTTAGCAACCACATACCAAACTAAAGTTATACATGAACTAAATATATAGCAAATGAAAATCGTGGTCTTGTCTTCGCTTCCAATCTTGTCAAACTCCTCCATTTGAAGTTTGCACCACAAAGCCATTCAAAATACTGGGTGGAATGTTTACCAAAGTTCAAGACTAGATTTGAAAAATGGCATGAACAAACAGATCAGATATTGAAAGCCATAATGAGGAAAATCTGTCTAATGATAAACTAGAAAAGGAACACAAAAGGAGTAATGATGAAACTTAAATAGTCAAAATACTCCATCATTACACCAATTTGCACATAACTAACATCCATAATTGCTCTAGAAAAAATTCAAGCAAAGTAGTCCAAACAATTATGAAAGTACAGTAAATTTTAGTAAGAGAAAGGAAAGAAACAGACCTCCTCATGTAGCTCGTGATCAAAGACACAATTAACCAATGTACACAGGATCATGCTACCAGAAACCCTTTGCATGTGGACCACTCGATTCATGCTACCAAAAACTCTCTCCAAGAGGTACAAAAATTAAACATAGCATCTCCACAAAGATATAGCCTCTCCATAAAATACAAAAATTCTTAAAACAACATAATCTCCACAAACTGCACCACATGGCATACTGACATAGCATCTCCACAAACATAATCTTCACAAAATCTTCATGGAGTTACACAGTATCAAAATGGTCACACATCTGAAAGAAAACAAACATACGACTGTGAAGTCGACGTCGAAGGCCTGGGTGGCATCCATCTTCCTCTTCCCCCATCACACTAAAACTGAGAATGCCAAAGACAAGCTGACAATGGTTCATAATAGCAAACCAATTACAGTTCTCCTTGAAAATTAAAGATTTCAAAGTGCAATCCAAAGTCAAAGATTTCAAAGTCCTCCATGAAATATGGGGTTCAACAATTACAGTTTCTTTTCTAAAAATTTATTTTCAGGTTTACTTCCAACGAGAAAATTAATGTGCTTTCAACTTGACACCCACATCGTAGCTATTTTTTTCAAAAATAAAAATAAGAAATTCTCACATCATGTGGTGGGAAGAGTCACTACTCAAGCTCAATATCTTCATATTTATTATTCTTGATATTATCACCTTTCTTTTTAAATTTTGTGAAGGTGATTGGAACAAAAAATATTATATGATGTTTTAGAATGTAAAAGACTATGATCATCTCTGAATATAAGTTCATATTGAAAACTTAATTATCAAGTTCAAAAACAAGGGAGTGAACAAAAAAATAACATTAATTGAATTCAAGGCATGCAACTCATCATTAATCGTATCCTATGGCATATTAAGTCATCAATGATTCTCTCTAAAACTCACAACATATACTGCCCATACAGGACTGACGTTTGATGGATCTGACAAAGGCTGGAAAATATATTGACGCACCAAGATGTTGAGGAAACCTCCATCAACTATATATATGATCCATGTGAAAGAGATTAGATTTATGCTTGACTATCTAAAATAGGACGTCAAAAGCCATTACTATTGCTGGGGCCGTTGCACCTGGATGATTAAACCAACAGCAGCATTGTACCCATAAATGATCAACAGGATGATCGACGCAGGTGTGATGCTACCTTATCAAATAAAGATCAATTGTTCTCTCTCGCTCATTGCACCCATAAATGTTCTCTCTTGCTCCCTCTAACTTGAATCCTTGTGTGTCAATGAGATCACTTTAATTTCAGTACATTCGTCTAAATCAGCATCAATCATTTCAATACATAGAGAGTCAAGAAACCATACCCCATAACAAAATACTTTCTAACCTTCCATTCCGTTCAAAAAGAACGTTAAAAGCCCATTACAGCAAACAAAATTTCTCCAAGAGTCATGGGTGAGAACAAATTGCAAGACCAAACAATGCCCTAAATCATTCATTGAAAACCAAAATTAGCATCAAAGTTGAAATCTTTCTCATTTCATTCCCAGAAGTTCATCGAAACCCAAATGAAGGGTTTAAAGAACAGAGCCAAGAAAACACTACAAAGGAAAAAAATGAAAACGCAAATGAAGCAAGCAATTTTAGACAAGAATGTAGCACCACATCACATTGGTCAGCCAAAACCCAAGAAAAGACCAACTCAAAGGCACATAACAAAAAGAAGCAGTAGAAGTAAAAATTATGTTTCCAAGTTTTCCCAATAACATTTTCCAGGGGACCAAATAGAAACGACACTAACCGTAGGAAAAGTGTGCTGGAAAAGACGGAGTGGAAGGCGGACTAGGCAGAAGGAGAGGCGTCGTGGGTTCTGGGTAAAGGAGGGGTGAATGCATGGGACTTCCTGAAGAATTGAAATGCCTCTTCAACTCAAAATGTGCATTTCACCAGGTAAGAAATAAGAAAAATCAGAGGGCGGCGCGCGGAGCACAATCAAGGGTGTGGCGCTGGCGAGGGTAGGGGGGCTGGAGAAAATTGAAGTGGGGGCTGGCGAAAATTTCAAATGGGGAGTGAGAAAATTTCAAATAAGACCAAAACGCACGGTAGGTCTGTTTTTGAAACGAGGTTTAGAGTTGTTTAGATTTTAGTTAGCAGAAAAAAAAACAACAAAAAAACAAATTACACGTCACGTGTGTAGTGTGGGCAGCCGTATAGAAGAACTCATCCACATAATGGCCTCAAGTCCTAATTTTTGTTAGAGAAAATCTTTGTGCAGGTCACGCTGGTCTGCTTTGAAAATCGGCATCCAATAAAAACAAAACACGTAGACACCTCATTGAGCTCCAATGTCACCGCAATGCATAGGAAAGCCAATCTGATTCGATTCCTCTCCCACGACCTCTCCTCTCCCCTCTCCCTTAGACCCCTTCGATTCTGAAGCCCTCGAGCTTTAACCCCTCCCCTCACCCCCTCCTTCCCTCCCATCAGAATGCCCTAGCCCCATCACCTCCTCCTTCCCTCCCATTGGAATGCCCTAGCCCCATCACCCCCTCCTTCACTCCCATCGGAATCCGAAGCCCTAGCCCCTCCCCTCACCCCCTCCTTCCCTCCCATCGGAATGCCCTAGCCCCTTCACCCCCTCCTTCCCTCCCATCGGAATGCCCTAGCCCCATCACCCATTCCTTCCCTCACATCGATTCCGAAGCCCTAGCCCCTCACCCCTTCCCTCTCCCTTAGGAACCCATTGATTAGTCTCCCTCGAGCCTTAGCCCCCCACCCCCTCATTCCCTCCCATCGAACCAGAGCCCTTGATACCAAATACCAATTGTTTCTCATTGTTGGGTTTGTTGATACTTTTGATTGCGAGCTCTTTTCCTTGCTATTATTTGTTTTGTTGTTTCGATTTTCATTATTTTGTTTGCATTTTATTGATGCCATGGATGAATGTTGAACAGCCATGTTCGTCCTTGTAGTTGTAGATTTTATATTTAGGTTCATGAATTTTGTTTTTAAGAGCCCAATAAATTATTTCAACTGGATGGAATAGATGGTTCTAGCAATATTTATCCCAAAAGGATTTCCCTCTTTTGGTGGTAGTTGTTGAACATAATTTTCCATGTTTTTTGGTTCTGTTTCTGGTCCATGGATGTGCCTTATCTACATGCTCTGTTCACTGCCTTCCAATGCTCAGAATGCAAATCCATTTATTTGTACATGCTCTGTTAATTTTTCCTCACACTTTCAATTAGCAAGGGACAGATTGCATTCATGTATTGAGGTTGAATATTGTGGTTGTTATGAAAGGACCACGTTGGGATAAAGGATTTCCCTCCTTTGGTGGTAGTTGTAGGACATAATTTTCCATGTTTTTTGGTTTTGTTTCTGGTCCATGGATGTGCCTTATCTACATGCTCTCTTCATTGCCTTCCAAAGCTCAAAATGTAAATCCATTTATTTGTACATGCTTTGTTAATTTTTCCTCACACTTTCAATTAGCAAGGGATAGATTGCATTCATGTATTGAGGTTGAATATTGTGGTTTTTATGAATGGACCACGTTAGCTACTTATTATATTGGTCTGAACTGCTTTTATTAAACTGCTTTCAATTAGCCTTGTTCCTCATAATCGATCTGAACTGCTTTTATTAATTTGCAAACAGTAGTTGCTTGGTTTCTTAGAATCTGCCTTGTGAATCAAAATCGATCTGAACTGCTTTCTTAATATGCTTGCATTAGTTGCAATATTTGTGCTTTACTTGTGCTTTACGTGGGCTCCTAGTGATCCAGAATCAAGCAACTATGAAATACGATGACAGTAGTGCTAGTGACAGTAGTGCCAGTTTTGAGAGTCCATTGTGCTACTGTGGGATTCCATCCAAGCTGAGGATTTCAGGCAAGGCTACTAGTTTTGGCATGCGGTTTTACAACTGTCGAAATTATAAGATCAACAAGCAATGTTGATTTTCTCAATGGATAGATCTTGAAGTGGAACTAAACACATGTTGCAAGATGACATTGGAGCTAGCTCAAAGAAGGAACGGCATAATAATGAAAGAACATGTGATGATTGAAGAAGCCAAATTTACCGCTATGGAGAAGAAGTATAAGGGAACCTTAAAATCTTTATATTGGTCATGGTGTTGTTTTGTTCTGATTTTGGCTGTAATTTATTTGTATCCTAGCAACAATTATGTGATGTAACTCGGCCTCTTGTTTCAAGCTATGGGCATTAGGCTGTTTGTGAAATATCTTTGTAATGTTTCAGATCCCTAGTACTGAAGTAATGTAATGATAGTTATTTTGGAATTGTAATGATGTACTTCCTTGTAAGGATACTTATTTTGGAAATGTAATGATGTACTTCTGAAAATACATGAGGATTTCTTAATCTGAATTTCTGAATCTTGTTATACATTTCCATTACAGAATCTGAAAATACATGAGGATTTCTTAATCTGAATTTTTGAATCTTATTATACATTTCCATTACAGAATCTGAAAATACACCCAACTCTTAAATTATTTCCATTACAGAATCAATACTTTCTGCATGTATTCAAGGATCACCATCACCATCATAATCTGAAAACACAGGCCGAGTAGAATCTGATAGTAATTTCCTGAAAGCATTTCCATTACATGATTAAGGAAATATTAAAATCTCCAACAACCAGAACCATTACAACATCTAAACATAACAGTACCAAAAACATAATTTGAACTTAACAATTCTTACAACCTTGTGAACATAACAGTACTAGAATCTGGAAATAAACATAACAACTTCCCGGGTTCTACAGGCACAAAAATCTGAAAATAAACATACAACCCTTTCACATAACATTACCAATATTAATTCCATTACATGATGAATATAATGTTAACATCTCCAAAATCACGTAGTACACATACATAACAACCTATGAATCATTTCCATTACATTATGAACATAACATGTATACTCCATTGACATGCTCCATTAATTGTCTCATCACCGCACTCCTCCAACGCAGTCCTCTAAGGCAACCAAGTGCTTTTTCACTCTTTTTAACTGTAACAAAAAAATATATTATATATCTAATCAGAATATTTTAAAAAAACCATCCCATCACCTTCGATTCTGAAAAAATAATTTATAACATGAACTTGCACACCAACCTCATATTTGAACCGATGGGTCCAAGCTTTTAGATATGTTACCAGTTGTATTTCCAAGATCCCTACATAAACGATATTAAACCATAAAAAATTATTGATGTACTAATTAAAATTTTACAACACAAATTTTCAAACTTTAAACCAACCTTGTTGCCCAGATGACTAACACAAGAGGGGGGGTGAATTGAGTTGTATTAAAAAAAAATACAATTATAAATCAAATATACAATATAAAATGTAAATAAAATATAAAACAACAATAAATATAAAGAGTAAGGGTAAGAGAGAAGCAAACTCAGTATGTTAACGAGGTTCGGCCCTACTGCCTACGTTCTCGCCTCAAGCTACCCCTTGAGGATCCCCGAATTCACTATTCAACCTCCTTCAAGTGGAGATAAAAACCTATTACACCTTTGAACAATACCGCTACAAAGGATCCGTGTAGAACACCCCCTACACTTGCGATCACCTTACACGTGGTGATTCAACTATTCCCTGTGTAGAACACTTTCTATACACACAAGGGTTATACACACCCTTTTACTGATACAAGAATTGATAGTGGGTAGGTTATCAGAAAACACTCCTCAATGAGTGAAATAAGAACAATACAAACACAAACTATATCTCTCAAAATGAACAAGGGTTAAGGCTCAATGCTTAGAGAAGAGAGAATGAAAGCTTTGAATGAATTTTGTATGCTCTTGGTGTTGTGAATGTGAAGCTCTCAAATGATCTATTTATAGGCATATGAGACTTTATATTCAAATTTAAAAAGATTCACATGTCAAAGACATCATCATTCACTTTTTAAAAATTCAAACTTAATCTTTTTACTTTTTGCATATGACAAAAGGAGCACACTTTGTTTTTCAAAAAAATCAAACCTAATCTTTTACTTTTTACATATGACAAAAGGAGCACACTTTGCTTTTCAAAAATTTCAAACCTAATCTTTTACTTTTTGCATATGACAAAAGGAGCACACTTTACTTTTCAAA
>QGSO01000254.1:699384-760635 GCA_011037825.1 Carya cathayensis | reverse complement strand
CTGTGTAGAACACTTTCTACACCACAAGGGTTATACACACCCTTTTACTGATACAAGAATTGATAGTGGGTAGGTTATCAGAAAACACTCCTCAATGAGTGAAATAAGAACAATACAACACAAACTATATCTCTCAAAATGAACAAGGGTTAAGGCTCAATGCTTAGAGAAGAGAGAATGAAAGTTTGAATGAATTTGTATGCTCTTGGTGTTGTGAATGTGAAGCTCTCAAATGATCTATTTATAGGCATATGAGACTTCATATTCAAATTTAAAAAGATTCACATGTCAAAGACATCATCATTCACTTTTTCAAAAATTCAAACCTAATCTTTTTACTTTTTGCATATGACAAAAGGAGCACACTTTGCTTTTCAAAAAAATCAAACCTAATCTTTTACTTTTTACATATGACAAAAGGAGCACACTTTGCTTTTCAAAAATTTCAAACCTAATCTTTTACTTTTTGCATATGACAAAAGGAGCACACTTTACTTTTCAAAATTTTCAAACAAAGACATCTTCTTTTGCATAAGTCAAGAAAAGCATCAATCACTTTTGAAAATATTCAAATAAAACATGCACATGTGAAAGATGACAATCAATCATCTTTAATATTTTCAAAATTCAAACCTTTAATCATGTCATGCACATGTGAAAGATGACAATCAATTATCTTTCAAAATTTTCAAATTTAATTTTCAAAATATTCATGCACATGTGAAAATTATTTTAATGCTTTATGATAAAATATTAATTTTTGAGCCTTAATCCTAATTTCGAATTTTAAGAGATTTACAAATTACTTTATGACTTTAATGTGAACTTGTTCCCTTCTTGCTCATGCTTGGTTCCTTGATGTGCTTGACTCCATTGTGTGGACAACTTGAGCTTGAGACTCCTTCATTCTTTGAATTCATTTGTTATCATCAAAATCCATGTGTAAATATATAATTACACAAAACTTGAAACCTTAGGTTCAACAATCTCCCCCTTTTTGATGATGACAAATACTTGATAGAACCTGAAGCCTGTATTAATACTTAAGCTCCCCCTGAGAATGTGCGTTAGTTTTTCAAGCAAAAATATAAATATAATTCCAAGCATATATAACAAGTTTAGCAATTTAAACAATGTTAATGTTCTAGTCTAAAACTTCTCCCCCTTTTGGCATCATTAAAAAGGATCGGCAGCAAGTAAATATGACTGAAGAAAACGGTGTGTTAATAGACACTGTAAATAGTTGAAAAAAAAGGACGCCGACCCGACAAGTGTGCAAGGCCTCGAGGCCTAACTTATGAATTTAGTGCGGCTGAAGATTTATACAATCGCCTGATGTTGTTGACAAACGGGATTGAAGGCTCTGAGTTTCTTAAAAAAAAATCATTTTTACCCATCGGATACCAAAAACAATCACATTGCTCCTTGACCTAAGTTCTGTTTTTCCATAACGATAGAATGCCGAGCAATTCTCTTCCAACATACACAATAAACTGATAGTAAGTTAGAGGCTAACTTACCTCGATCGTCGCGTTCTATGAGAATAGAGCGCGAGACACGAGGAACTGCACAACAGCTGGAAGAGGAACACTCGAGTCCTTAAGATTTTCACTTCTGAACTCAATTGCCATATTGTAAGCACTTGCAACACCACGGCCAACTTGAGGTTTCACTATACTCGGAAGAGATAAATTGACTTCAGAAAGCCTTTGCACTAAAACAAGTTCATTAAAATTATCAATAACAACCAAACAAACAACTCATTTCTCAATCCATATACTCTTAGCCATAGTCAACCACAAGATGACACCAGTCATCCCGGACTATAATCCATATCATCACTGCTTCGGGACACTGTCATACAGTTTCCCAACATTACACCATACGCTCCACACTTCTCTGCTACGCCATTCAACCCTTCGTGACACGCCATCCGATGTATCACGACTTAATACAGAGTACACTCACGTGAACTCTCTTCCATCCACACTACAATACCCATCACTGCGATACACGTCTCACGGTGCATCGCTACGCGACACGGAGTACGCGCTACGCGTACTTCCTTCGCTACAACTCTCATCAACACGATGCACATCACACGATGCATCGCCATACAACACGGAGTACACTACATGCGTACTCCCTTCCTTCTACGACACACATCACTACAGTGCACGTCGCGCGGCGCGTCGCTGCATTACACAGAATACGCTACACGCGTATTCTCTTCACACAACCCGCCGTATCACATCTACGGCATCCATCTCACGCCTATACTTCACAGCACAGTCCACAAAATACACAATCAAACGCAACACTTCACAACCACACTTCGCTTCACAACTACGCAACGAATTCCACAAATACAACTACACAATCCACAAACCAACCAACTATTTTAAACGTAAAATAACTAGAGATAGAAGGTTATACCATCGACGGGATAACCCGTGCGTCGCTCGTTGTTCGTCACAAACATGCGTCGGAGGAACGTACGTGGCGGCGTACGGTGGCTGTCCACCACATAAAGTGGTAGTTTGGGCTTGAGAAAGGCTAGGCGTGGTCTTGGAAGACTCATGATTTTACAGCTGTCGGTGAAGAACAAAATACGTGATTTACGGAAAAGATAATCTATACGCGTGATTCCAGATGAGGGTAAAGACAAGAGAGATGTGATTGCTGTCGGGAAATAATCCAAAACTGATAATTTTAGCGGGCTGTTACAGCCACCCATGGAGGATCTTGTAAAACTTGTGAAAAATTTCATACAACTTGTGATTTGAACATTTGTGAATCATTCATTGACATGTTTCCATCTTCTAAATTTTTTTCTCCTTCAAGTTGTTCCATTAAGAGTAATTCCATGTGGACCTTGTCTAAGGCAAGAGAGAGGTGTTGACAAAATTGGATTGATTGTGAGCCAAGTTCGGAAATATCATAGAATTGCATTATCAATTTACTTTTTCTCAACATTGGATCATCCTGTGTCAGTATATGCCCATCAGAATTTGGTATGTCAAGAATAGCCCAGCTCTTAGCATTGATGCTCCATCTCTCTAGAATATAATGACGTGGCAACAAATCTAATTTCGATTTCTTCCCAAGGAGACATAGGATATGCCGACAAAGAATCCCCACAAACTCAAACATATGACATGTACATATTGCCTTCAATTCTCCACTCTCCAAGGTCACATGATAAATAGGTTTTTCTTTCTCATTCGGTGTGACTCCGTATATCTTACTTTCACCATCTTGTCCAACTTTGGTTAAAATGTATCATTGGCTACTGAATCGCTCATCCTGGAAGATAATGAACGACTTCCTTGTATAGATTGAGGCCGCATCTTCTTCAATTTTCCATAAGGTTTTCATAATCGCACGTGTCGATTTTGTTCGCACATCCTTCTCTTTCTCCTTGAAATAATGTGCATCTAAGGCTTTCTCGTATTGATGCACAAAATCACTCACCATTGCGCTCGAACGAACAAAATCTTTAAAAAATTTATTCATGCTCTCACTCCTTTGAGTTGTCGACATACCAGCACAAAACGTGGTTCGCAAGTAAGCTGGAACCCACTTATCCCGTCAGTTGTAAAGATTTTGCAGCCAATCATTATCCACTAGACCATACTTCGCTAGTATTGAACTCCATTCCTGGTCAAACTCATCAGTCGTTATTGTCTCATGGATACAATGACGGAACTCTTTTTGAAAGTCTGGAAACTTGTTATACACATGTGCCAAATGTTCTGGAAATCTTTGTAAAATATGACACAGGCACAACCTATGGGTTGTATTTAGGAGTACCTCACTAATGGTCTTCGCCATCGCCTTGTCATCATCAGTAATTATGGTTGAAGGGGCACGCCCAAGCATGGCCTCTTGCCATGTTCTCAATAGCCAAATATAGGATTTAGCTGTTTCATTAACTAACAACGCACAACCGAACATTATAGTTTGGTGATGATGATTAACTCCTGAAAATGGCACAAATGACATCTTATAAATATTTGTCAAGTACGTCGCATCAAACGTGACGACATCTCCAAAATATTGATATGCAGCCCTTGATCTTGCATCTGCCCAAAAACAACTTCCCATACACCCATTCTCATCAACTTGCATGGAATACACAAACCCAAGTTCTTTACACTGCCTATCAAGAAAGTAGGCATACAACCTTTGTGCATCTCCCTCCTTAAACAATTTCCTTCTTTTATTTCCCAAATAATTCTCCACGTCCTTACCAATGCATCCAATGTTAAAATCACCACCTGATTCTTTGCTCAACACCAACATTATCTTCCTCGTTGGTACACCGGACTCATTCAAAGTGAGAATGAGTTTTTTTTGGACACGCGTTACGCCTCTATGTCCATGAAGCAAACTAGTACTTCTCGGTGTAAGTAACTCATGGTTGTGTTCACGGATGAACTTGCATACTGTCCACTTTTGACAATCTTTTTTTATACACATCGTTGCTTTACACCCAACCTTTGTTTCAGCAGCTTCAGGAATTTTTCGTTCTATTTGCTTCCGACTTTCACACCGAAATCTTTCCCTTGAGCAAACATACTTTACTAGAACCAGTTTTCTGTCATCTTTTGATAATCGAGTATGGTTGGTCCTCATTGCAAAACTTGTTCGTCTTGCATATGCCTTGTAAAATGCTTGAGCATCTTCTACCTCATCAAACTCCNTCAATTTTCCATAAGGTTTTCATAATCGCACGTGTCGATTTTGTTCGCACATCCTTCTCTTTCTCCTTGAAATAATGTGCATCTAAGGCTTTCTCGTATTGATGCACAAAATCACTCACCATTGCGCTCGAACGAACAAAATCTTTAAAAAATTTATTCATGCTCTCACTCCTTTGAGTTGTCGACATACCAGCACAAAACGTGGTTCGCAAGTAAGCTGGAACCCACTTATCCCGTCAGTTGTAAAGATTTTGCAGCCAATCATTATCCACTAGACCATACTTCGCTAGTATTGAACTCCATTCCTGGTCAAACTCATCAGTCGTTATTGTCTCATGGATACAATGACGGAACTCTTTTTGAAAGTCCGGAAACTTGTTATACACATGTGCCAAATGTTCTGGAAATTTTTGTAAAATATGACACAGGCACAACCTATGGGTTGTATTTGGGAGTACCTCACTAATGGTCTTCGCCATCGCCTTGTCATCATCAGTAATTATGGTTGAAGGGGCACGCCCAAGCATGGCCTCTTGCCATGTTCTCAATAGCCAAATATAGGATTTAGCTGTTTCATTAACTAACAACGCACAACCGAACATTATAGTTTGGTGATGATGATTAACTCCTGAAAATGGCACAAATGACATCTTATAAATATTTGTCAAGTACGTCGCATCAAACGTGACGACATCTCCAAAATATTGATATGCAGCCCTTGATCTTGCATCTGCCCAAAAACAACTTCCCATACACCCATTCTCATCAACTTGCATGGAATACACAAACCCAAGTTCTTTACACTGCCTATCAAGAAAGTAGGCATACAACCTTTGTGCATCTCCCTCCTCAAACAATTTCCTTCTTTTATTTCCCAAATAATTCTCCACGTCCTTACCAATGCATCCAATGTTAAAATCACCACCTGATTCTTTGCTCAACACCAACATTATCTTCCTCGTTGGTACACCGGACTCATTCAAAGTGAGAATGAGTTTTTTTTGGACACGCGTTACGCCTCTATGTCCACGAAGCAAACTAGTACTTCTCGGTGTAAGTAACTCATGATTGTGTTCACGGATGAACTTGCATACTGTCCACTTTTGACAATCTTTTTTTATACACATCGTTGCTTTACACCCAACCTTTGTTTCAGCAGCTTCAGGAATTTTTCGTTCTATTTGCTTCCGACTTTCACGCCGAAATCTTTCCCTTGAGCAAACATACTCTACTAGAACCAGTTTTCTGTCATCTTTTGATAATCGAGTATGGTTGGTCCTCATTGCAAAACTTGTTCGTCTTGCATACGCCTTGTAAAATGCTTGAGCATCTTCTACCTCATCAAACTCCTTCCCAACGAATGGTTCAAGAAGTCCACCACTCGAACTGGAAATCTTATTTACTTCATCTCCATCTTCCACTTCCACATTAACTCCATTTTTCACATTCACTCAATCTTCCACCGCTCGATCTCGATCTTCCACATTCACTTCATCTCCCACATTCACACAGTCTCCCACATCCACATTCATATCATTTTGTTGTACTCCAATTTCAGCATCACTACTAACATCTTCAACTTCGAGACAATTTCTACTCATCATTATCTCAAGTTCATCACTATCCGAACTTGACAGAAAATCCTACAAAAAAATATAAACTATAAAAGCATAACAATTCTTGTAAAAAAAATCCCATCTCTCTGAAAAGAGATCACATCATTTGTATTCAACTATAGGTAAAAAAAGATAAACTTAATTATTTTTGTTAATCTGTATGCTAACAAAAGATAATCTTAAAAGCGATTTATTGTTAACTAAGCTCTACATTTATACCTTTATTTAGTTTTTGATATTTCCGAGTGGTCCAAGTGAGTAACCAGGTTCAACTACACCCCCTTTATTTAATTCTTGTATTTATTTTCTTTCCTTTGATCGTAATGAAATATTGCCTGAATCATTGTTCATCTCTAGAGATTGGAAACACAAATTTTGCTGAGTTTTTCAATCCATATAATCAGCTATATAAAAGGTTTGTTTGTGGGACTCTGTCCCTTAACTGATTCACAACCATGAAATAAAATCCATCAAAATGTCAACATCTAGCAACACCTTCCCCTAAACAACTATGAATTAAAATGAGAACTGTAAAATGGCTTATAAAGTGTTAAATTTATCCAATCTAGCAAATTATCTGTTTTGTTTTCGAGGTAATTATAAAGTCATCCAAGATACATTACCAATATGCTCTAAATAATATATATTTTCAAAGATGAGACAGCATGAAAGAAGTACTAATTTTTTTAATTAATTTGCCAACAGATCGTCCAGCTTTTGGTGCTTACAGAGTTTAATCCAAAAGAGTAAGTACCCAAGTATTAATTAGAACCCTCATCTCACGGATCTTAGAATAAGATCGAATGCTGATCTAAATTCATGGTTTTCTGCAATTCCTCAAAAAAAATATGTCTTGCAGATCGACTGAATGTCATACGAAATAAAACCCAAAAACTAAAATTACTAAAAACAATAATTTAATAGATCTCCTACTAAAACCAAGAGGTTCACAATCTTAAAATAAGAAATTAGTGGATGGTAAACCAACCATGCGCAAAGGATTGAGGGGCTGAAGTGTGCAATGGGCTGAAGGAGCGGAAGTGAAGGCTACGACGGGCTGAACTGGAGGATGCGACAGCTTGAACTGGAGGCTGCGACAGCCTGAACTGGAGCTGCGACGGGCAGAGGTGCGAACTCGCGAAGTGGGGGCTGCGACATTGAGAGAACAATTTTCCCTCTGTTTTTACAAATCAGATTTTGCTATCTCCTATGGTGTGGTTCATCGAATTGGGATGAGGATCTCTGACGTGTCAGGCTACCATTGGTTGCCGCTTAAGTATTGAGAACGGCATGACCGTTCCAAAGAGGAACTGTTTTTGTTAATGGCACATTCTACTATGTCATGGGTCGAGGAGATTAATTTTAATTTTCTTGGAGATTAAAGTTAGGTTTTCAAATATGTTTGATACAGCGCACTCTTTCAAATAGTAGATTTTTTTTTTTAAAAAACATTATATCATTGTGCTTGAATAATTCTGGGAATTTATGTTGTTTCCTTGATTCATGATGATTTTTTAGTCTAAATCGGGATTGACTTTCATTTATTTGATTGTCCCCTGCTGGTTACTAATCGAGCAAGCAAGCATGCCATGCACATAACCAATTGACAATACTAGAATTGCAACTTTATTTATTTGGTCTAGTTATAACCAACTTGGAATGTTTGGGGAATGAGATGAAATGAGAATTTTGTAAATAGTAGTAAAATGGTTTGTGAATAGTAGTGAGTAACCCTGCAACTTGGCCCGTCCAAGGAGCTTTTGGACACGGTGTAACGTCCGTACAACATGAAACTGACCCAACCCGAAAAATTCGGGTCGGGTAAAAAATATATATATATTTGGGTTTTTTTTTTAATTATTTTTTTGAAAAAAGAAATGAAAAAGGAACTCACATTTACAATTTCATCGTATGAACAAAATCAATTTTAAAATTGTATATATTGCCACCAAAGCATCATACAAAGAAAACCTATCCAACATTCAAAAAACTCTCATGAGGTATATTGAATATATATAACAATCTTCTTGTAGAATTTTGAATCCCTCCTTGCTCTCACCACTACATTCCCCACACTGTGAACCACCCCAGCATCTCTACATGAGTTGTTCAAAAACTCTAACTCACCCATGCAATGGGGATCTAACCAGAACAATTGTGGAAGAATTTGAGTTGCCATTGTTGCCTTATCGGACCATCTCCAGACTGAACATGTGAAAAAAAAAACTAAATCTTGTATCAGAACATGAAAGATCATGGAGAACAATAACTTATTAGCAAAAGCTAACATTAGAACTTAACCCAATAGCTATCAAGTAAATAAACAATTCAAACTCTAAAAACACTAAGCAATTCAAACTCTAACAAAGTGAAAATGAAAATATACCATCATGCAGATTGCAAACCATAAGCCTTGACTCCTCATTAACATAAATAAAGCTTGATTTTGGATCAAACTCTAAAAAAAATGATTATTAAATGATATAAACATAAACATTATGAAAAAATTTAATAAATATGTAAATAGGAAATATTTTCATTATCCGATTCTGCCTCAAACCTTTTAGCATTGTCCAATGAGGCACAAAGATCAATGGGTATTAGATCTTTTAATCAATTTTGAGTACAAATGAGTGCCTCAACTATTCTTGGAGATAATGAGCAACAAAATTGGTCAAGCACATGACCCCCTACACTGAAGTTGAGGAAAAATCTTGACCTATCTATCAACTTCCACATAATCGACACACCTATAGAGAGAAAAACCGAGACATGCATTTTGACAGTTTTGAACTTGTAAAATTCTTACATCTATTTTCTCATAGATCAAAACTAAGCAAATCACTTCCAAGGTTATTCTAAGTCCTCAAGTATCACGTTATTTATAAAAAAAAATTCGATCATTAGAAGGGCGATCTTAAATCCATATTTAATCATCAAGATACTAACCACGGCATATATTATTGACTCTAAATGGCATTATAAACCCTAATATCTCAAATTTCGGACAAGAACTTCATCCAACCAACAACATTATTTCAAGCTTTTACAAGATCTATATACACCTTGGAAATGATAAAAATCCAACCTTTTGTCAAGCTTAAACTCATCTAACAAACATCAAATGCCTTTTTGTCATCCAATGGCCATCAAAGATACCATAAATCGACTTCTTTGTTTTTTTAGAGAAAACTTCTACTAGCACACTAATACAACCTTCCAACATGTATTAAGAAAATATACGGAGGAAGCTTACTCACCAAGTTGAAAATCTTGAAGAGGAGGCTCGGTTTGCTAACCAATAGCTCTTGGTTTTCACCATTGTAGTGTGTTAAGCTCTTGATTTGAATGTGGTGTAGCTAGAGCTTTGAGTCTGTACGTGAATAGAGAGGAAAAGAAGAGAAGAGTAAGTGATTTTTGTGTAAACCCTCAAATTAGAAGATAAAAGGGTGTTTTTATACTAAAAATAGCCCAAACTCTCTTTCTTCTTGCTTCAGCTTTATTGCCGAGTCGATGGCCATAGATTTTTGGCTATTGCATGTTGTACATGTGGCATATGGCAAGTATGCATGTTTGACAAGTGGCGTAGCTGGTGCATGTGGGACAAGTGACGCTTTTGCTAATGCATGTGGGACAAGTAGCGCACAAGGCTAGGCTATAGGGAGCACAAATATGAAAAGTGTTCTTGAAAAGAATTATCTTGCCAAGTGGCATGGATCCTTAGAAATTTAAGAATATCCTTGCATGGGCGCCATGTGTCAAAACTCATCTTTCTTTTTCAACCTTGCCTCTCCTTTGAAAGTCTAGAAGATCCTCTATATGAGTGACAAGTGGCATGGTTCTCTTGACAAGTGGCATGGCTCATGCCCCTCCAAATGGTCCAAATTCAATGTATTTCTAGGGCAAAATTGTCATGTGATAATCATAATCATAGACTTGAGCCTTGTAGACTTGTGCATGCTTGCTAAGTGGCAAGTGGCGTGTTCCCCATGCTCTTTCCTTTTTCCTATGTGTCTCTTTTTTTTCCCATGCACGCCCTTTACTCTTCCCTAAGCAAGAAGCTTCTTATTCCTACGCATGTTCCCTAGGTTACTCTCCCACTTTCTTATGCTTCTTAAAAACTCAAAACATGACATGTGGCAATATGGTGGCCAAAATCCTAGGGGTACAAGGGTAATTTTCGTGCATTGTCTCTTCATCTTTTCTTCTAGAAGCTCATTGCATGGTTGACACATGGCAAAAATTGAAGATATCTTGAGTGTAAGCCAAGAAATTCGTAATCCTCTTGTGTCCCTTTAATTTCCCTAAGCAAATCTCCTTGGAACTCTACTTTTATCTTCCTTAAGCTCCCTTTTCTAGAAGCATCAACATGGGAACTTGGATTTGAGCCAAATGGGTGGTTCTAGGCATGTGGGGAAGGCAAATATGAAAATCCTTTGGTCTTCCCTAGGTCATATTGTCACTTGGTTCTTCTAGAAGCTTCATGCATGTAGGACTAGTGTCAATCCCACTAAGATAGGCATGCAAGCCATCCCTTGGCTTTCCCTACACTTCTCTCTCCCCCTTATTCCACTATCAAGTCTAGATACATAGTGCCTTGCATGTATGACACATGGCACTAGTTGCAAGGGTTTGGGTCATGGGCTTTGGTTTTCTTATCGGGGCTGAAATTCACAAGGCTTTCAAGGGCTTGCTTCACTTGGGCTTAAGTTGCACAACCTAAATTCTAAGGCCTTCTCTTTTCTTAAGCAAGTTATTATTCTCAAAGGGTGCTTGTGTAATACACTTCATGCCTATTCTTTATCCAATGGGTCAACTTGGGGCTTCCAAGGCCAAAATCCTTAAGTGTAGAATTCCGTGGGCCTAAATCTTTTATTTTTTCTTGTGGGCTCTTTAACTCAGAACTCCAAGATCCAATCCAACAAATAAGAATAGAAAATGGCTTAAAGAAATTCTCCCACGCTTAGCCAAATAATCCATAAATAGATAATATCCAAAATAAATACGAATGGGATCTCTTATCAAAATTAGGGATGTAATAAGAGATGTACATCTTGTGGGCTTTGATGTCTAGGCATTTGTAAGCACTTTGGATTTATAAGACCATTTTGAAGAGTCTCCTCCAAACGAAAACCTCTCTTGTTCATGTATTTCGCCGTCATCACCAGCTGCTGGGTTGCATCTTCCAGATGCCGTAGATAGGACTCGTAACCTACTAGAAGGTCGTGCAACTCTTCAAATGCCAATGAGTTTTCCCGTGCTTGGATTGGTGCTGCTATCTCTCAAAAATCAGACCCTAACCCATTCAAGACATAGGGTGTTAAATCAACATCATAAATTAGGTGATCAATGATGGCTATTTCATCTACCAAAGCCTTCATAGCATGTAAGTAGTCAGAAATTGAGTTGCATAGCCCTTGTTCTTGATCGTGCCCCTAATCCGGCGGTCAGTGGGAGGGTAATCGCGCCTATTGGTTACATCGTATCCTTGAAGAAATACTTTAGTGGTGTCGCGGAAGGTCTAAGTTCTTTAGTGCTGATACCTATTTTGATGAAGGCCTCCCAAAACAATATATCCGTTAAACTACTATTGTCGACCAATATCCACCTAGTTGTGTAATTAGACACTAGGAGAGTGACTACCAAGGCATCATCGTGTGGGTACAACACCCCTTCTCGATCCTCCTCCCTGAAGGATATGTTTGTTTGAGTGTCAAACCTTTGATGTTTGTGGGCCCTGTTTGCCACATACACTTCCTCATATCTCGCCCATGCGCATTTTGGCTAGACGAGGATACGCCGTCCCCAGCAAACCCTTTTGCTATTATTTGAAACTTTCCTATAGGCACCCTGTTCCTATCGTTTTTTGGGGGTGCTCTCTCTTTATCGTTCTCCTGAGCATTGTCATGAGGTTGCCGCCTTTTATCGGGACTATCGCTCCATCGGGGATCGCGCCCTGGCTCATGACGCCGCATCAATTTTGAGCGTTCTGCAACCATTCTCTCTAACTCTCCCATTCCCGCCAATTCAGTGACACTCTTTTTCATAGTTGTGAAATCCTTGGTCTAGTGTGAATTTTTTTTATGATACTTAAGAGTACCAAACACCCATTCTGGCTTGGCATTGCTAGACTCCTCGTTTTCTTGCACATTTAAGTTGTTGTGCATCAATTCGTGATTATGCTCTAGCCGTCTTTCCTTTCTCTTATCCGGATGACCCAAAGTAGGTTTCTTGTCAACGTGACTATTCCTTCATTCTGCCTTGTTTTCCCTGTTTCTTGGATCTACCAAGTCTTGCAGCGTATCCTCCATATTGACAAATTTTGCCTTATCCATGAACTCTTTCAAGGTGGAAAGAGTTCTTCTGGCTAACTCTGCCATGAAAGGACAACGTGGCCAGATTTCACCTAAGAAGGCGGTGAGGGTTATTTTTTCATCTTGATCATCGGTTGTTAGCCTCTCCTTGTTGAAACGAGTAAGGTATGCCTTCGTGTTCTCATTTTCTCTTTGTTTAACTGTTAGGAAGTATGTGGCTAGGTGCCGACGCCTCCTACTAGGCATGAATTGCGTTAGAAACTATTTGGCCAACTCTTCAAAATTGCTTATCGACCTTGGCTTTAGGGTTCCAAGCCATCCTCTTGTTGTTCCCTTCAAGATCAAAGGAAAATCTCAACATGCAACTTCTCTAGGGAAGCTGTGAAGCGTGATGTGTGCTTTGAAATTTTCCAAATGATCTACGGAGTCCTTAGACCCATCGTACATTTGATCCATATGTGGTACTTTAAATTTTGGCAAAAGTGGCATAGTCATAATCTTCTCACTGTATGGTGGATCAGTTTGGTTTAACAGACTTTCTACTGAATAATATCCTCTATTTTCTTCGTCATTTCTTCATATTTCCACGCCAAGCTCCATAGAACTTTGAGGTTATATCCTTCTTATTTTGCATTGTGATTGAATACTAAGTCCTTATTGATAAGAAAATTACATTAAAATGGGTGAGATAAATATTTTCATTATTATGAAAACTAAAATTAATAATTTTTTTTATAATTAATAAGATAATTGTTGATTTAATAATTATAAAAATTAAATCACACGATTTGATAATAATAAAAACAAATTCTTAATTTGATATTATGAAATGATTTGATAATACTTTAAGATGATGCAAAATATTGTTTTAATGTTGCGGAATTGGAGTTAATGGAAGACATGCATGATGTTTCTATGCCAGACGATACAGCGTGTCTTATTTTTTTTAGTATTTTATTTCATAACAAATAAAAGTATAATATTTCGAATACGTGTCGGGTTTGGAAAACCCTTTCGGAGTCCGATTAGGAAGTGCAAAAAAAAAAAAAAAAAACAAAAACAAAAACAAAACAAAAGGAAGTGCGAAAAAGCCATCACCGGATCGGTGGTTTGATTTTCGGATCTGTACCTTTTATAGGTCATGCAATACTATGATATTCAACATCCCAAATTAATACCAATTTCTCAGTTATTATAGCAAAGACCTAAACTGTGTTTAGATGAGGAGATGATTTAGATAATTTAAATTAATCTATAAATAATAATATTTTATTAATTTCATTGAGTTGTATTTGAATATAAATAAATTAAAATATGTATTTAAATGTATGAAATAAAATGAGATGAGTTTAATTTTTTATAAAAAATTAAAAAAGTAATTAGTCTTGTTTGAGATAGATTGAAATGATTTCAAAAAACCAATCATAACTTAAGAATTAGCTTCAAAATTGTTGAAAATCATTCAACGAAATCCCAATACCGAGAAGTTTCGTGATGCTTGGCACTGAGGGCCGGCGAAGGAAAGAAGACTGTTTTCTTTCACTTTTTTATTTAAAAGGAATTCTTTCTGATCTGGAACATAATCGGAAGCCTTTTTACTTTCTCTCATGAGCAGTTCCCATAAAATGGTCTTTATTTTTTTGTTGTACTGTTTTTGTTTTTTCATTTCCGAACATATATGATATACCGCAAGAAGTTCATGGTGAGTAAAACTTCTGGAAATAGTGCATCATTCTTAGAGAGAGACAGAGAGAGATTTCTTAAAGTAGCAATAATTTTATTTAGACATGGATATTGTTGGAAACAACAACAGGTAATGCCTTTATATATAATATATATCAAAATGGAATACTCCATCGGTACTTCAACATGTACGTCTGGCTCACCTAATTACCTAAAACACACACTAGGAGTACAACAGATTTCAACTATCATAACTGCTTTCTCTCTCTCTCAAATGATCATACAAGCATTTCATTTCGTACAACAACAAGACATACTTGTATATACACACACACACACAAAATATTGCAGATGATAATAGTGAGCAATGAGACAGCACAGATAGCCCAAGTGGCGAACTTGAGGGGCGGGGGTAGGGGAATGGCTATGGCAAGGAAGAATGCAGCGGCGGCGACGAAGACTGCAAGTAACTCCAGTGCTCGGGCTGCGGTGGGAAACTTTGAGCTGATAAATTTGGCAACAAAGAGGGCAGAGAAAATGAGTAAAATAGCTAAACAAAGCAGATAAAAAGATGGAGGAAATTTCGAGTGAGTTTGCTGGGATTGGAGTGCTATTGCAATGGCTGATGTGAAGCAAAACGACATGATTATGTCCTGCCACTCTAGGTTGTGTGTTGTTGCAGGTGGATCTAATGGTTTAGGCAAGAGTTCGGACATCGACGCTAAGAAAGCAAAAAGGACTTCTTTGGAACGCCGGGCAATGTTCATCATGTTAATATCTGGGTTTTGCTTTGTTAGGAATATGACAAACACATGCAAACAACATCCTTGACATCTAAATTTATAATGCAACGAGGAAACAAAGACGTGGATGACTTGTAAGGAAGCAGGCATGCTAGAAGATCGTGCAATCGAATCATTTCATCAATAGAAAGAGTGCAAAAAGGCTGACGGGTCGAAAGTCCGATCTTCCAACATTCCAGATCCAATTTCCTGAGCGCAAACAAAAATGTTGTCGGATATTGCATCGGGTCATTCAATACCGATGTAAACAAAAAAAAAAAGGCAAAAAGGACTCGAAAGTCCACTTTGTTACATGCAAGCATACAAATAGAAATGATTATGTTAAGTTTACAAAAGACTTGTATAAAAATAATCTCGAAATTGATGTGACTTTATGTAATCTGTTAAATCAATTTTATAATAAAAATAACTTTATATCCTAACAAATCACATCACTTTATATGATTATTTTTATATAATTATTTTGTGGACCAACCACATAAACTTACGAGTCACCACCTCATATTTTACTGTTTTGGTTTATAAATAAGCATTTTCCTATTCCCACTCTACAGCCAATGCACTATCCCATAAGAAACAGAGTATTCTTTCCGTCCTAAAATTTATAGTTTTTGCATGGGACCTCCCATAACAAGTGCATCTGATTGTAAATATATTCACTTTGTTGAAGATTTCCGATATATAATCTAGGATGTCTCTATATTTAATTTGAGGATTAAATGGAAAGAAATTGATAGATTTCTAGGGTGTATCTAGAAATTGAAAGAAATTAATATAAAATAGAAACTAAAATGGAGAAAGGGTGGAGATATGTTTAATATTGCAGGATTCGAGTTATAGAAGAGAGATGTTTTTGTGCCAAACGAAATGGAGTGTCTTTTTTATTTTTTATTTTTGGTTTCATAATATTTTATTTCATAACAAATAAAAGTATAATATTTGGAATACGTGTTGGTTTGGAAAAAGCCATCGGATCGGTGGTTTGATTTTTGGATATGTACCTTTTATGTGCTGAGGAAATACTATGATAATCAAGATCCCCTATATATACGACTGCTTAGCCTACCGCACATATATTCTTCAAATATCCGATCTGCTGCAAGTCTCTGTCTCATTATTCGGATCATGTATATCTATTAATTAAGGGTGGCAACATGTGATACGACCTATTAACTCAATACAAACACGATATGATAATAACGGATTTTGGTTTAGTCTTAACGGGTTTAGGTCAAAATGGGTTGATCCGTTAAGATACAATTGTTTAATGGGTTGATAACGAGTCAATACATTATGACACGTTATAACCCGTTATGTCCCGTTACGAAAGTTAAAGTTACAAGTATACCCTTATGCTTAAAAGTAACATCTTTAGAATTTTAATTTCGATATGTTTTTAGTTTGGATTGTAATTTTGGACTTGTAATTAGATTTATAATTTTTTATAGATATTATGATTTTAACATTTATATAAAATTATACTAAATTTAATCAGGTCAAAACAGTTAATTTCGGATCTATTAAATCTATTTACATAAACGAGTTGAAACGAGTTAACACGACACGACTCGTTATGTTAATGAGTTGTGTTAGGGTTTGATATTTTGACATGATTTGCTTAACAGGTTGGGTTCGAGTTTACCCATATGATATAATATACATGTCTTGACATAACACGAACACGACCCGTTAACACAATTTCACACCCCTATCTATTCTACGAAGATGCTAGTTTGCCCTCCTATTTTACTCTTTGAGTTTGACTGGTCATATATTTTAATTTTTTTCTTAATAGTTAAAAAATTAATAATTAGGCAAGACAACTTGTAAGTACCGTAACTTTTACTTCACAAACAGAAGCAAAAAATTAACTATTAACTATTAAGAACATGTTGATATCTGGGTTTGCTTTGTTATGAATATCGCAAACTCATGCAAAGAAAATCATCGGCATCTTCATTTATAATGCAACGAGAAACAAAGACGTGGATAACTTGTAAGGAAGCAGGAATGCTAGAAGACCGAGCAGTCGGATAATTTCATCCATAGAAACAGAGCAAAAAGTCTGACGGGTTGAAAGTCCGATCTTCCAACTTCCTAGATCCGATTTCCTGAGCGCAAACAAAAATGTCGTCGGATATTGCATAGGGTCATTCAATACCACATGTCGCTTCCTGCCCCGTCTATGACACGCTTAACAAGTCACAACCTCTTATTTTCCTTTTCTTTTTTTTTTCCCTTCTTTTTCTGGTTTATAAATAAGCAGTTTCCTCTGCCCCTCTGCAGCCAATGCACTATCCCCTAATAACAGAGTAGTCTGCGTGTCCTAAAATTCATAGTTTTTGCATGGGATCTCCCATAACAAGTGCCATCTGATTGTAAATATATTCAGTATTGCTGAAGATTTCCGATATATATAATCTAGGAAATCTATATATTTAATTTGAGGAATAAATGGAAAGAAATTAATAGGTTTCTAGGGCGTCTCTAGAAATTAATATAAATAGAAATTAAATTGGAGAAAAGGAGAAGAACTTTGAAAATTAAATCTTTATTATTCTTAAAAACAAAGTATAAATCTCTATTTATAAGAAAATTGTATTAAAATGAGATAAAATAAATAATTTTGATCATTATGAAAATTAAGTTTATTGCTTTGATAATTATAAAAATTAAATTCTTAATTTGATATCATCTTTAATATAAATATTAAAGATATATATTTTTTATTAGTGTGTCATTCGTATGTCGACAACAACGCATTCACAAACCACGTGTGGATAGGAAGAATCATCGAAGAACATGGAAGCAAGGTTGGTCAAGATGAAGCATATGAGAAAGAAATTGACTGCGGAGGTGGGAAGCCTTTGGTAGGAAAACAAAGTGTTGCAGAGGGTGAATGATGAGTTCATAGAAGATGAAAGGACAAGTCAGAACGAGCTCACCGAGTCATGAAGCACAACGGAGGTAGATGTAGCGGGAGAAGAGAGGAGGCAAATGCACCATGAGTTGTAGGATCTCGTGGACAAGTACGTTGAAATGGCCAAAAGGATGGGTGCGTTCTCATCCATGGACCAACTGCTCACCAGCATTGACTTACCATACAATGCGGAACCCATTCATGCAAGAATTGGCACAAAAAACCCTCATGACCTTGCGAAAATTCATGGATCGTGGATATAGCTTTATCAATGCGGAGGACACCCTGTTGGCCCTGACGTCCTCCAGGAAAATTGAGCTGGAGCAAGTCGACAAGAAGTCCAATGGGTTGACCAAAGGGAAAGCCAATGAAAGCGTAGGGAAAGACTCACAGGATGCCAGGTGGGAGGGAAGGCAATAAGTCGGCCAGGGCAAATGATGGGAAATGTATGCACACCAGCAGCACCAAGGACCACTGGTACTGTTCGTACCACAAGACAAATAGACACTAGACCGAAGACTGCTACACCCTGAAGCGAAGAGTGGAAGAGTAAGAGCATTTGTTGACCCCACACGCCACAGGGGCCGGTGTCCCATGTACTGGGAAAATAGGCATATGAGGGCAGAGATGAAGTGAGAGTCCTAAAAGACATAGGGCTAAGAGGGAATCTGTCAAAACCCCAAGGCAGGAGGCCACGAGCCATGCCTTGACTAGTAACCTCCCATGCCCAGACAACACGTCAGTAGCATTGTTGGCGTTGCTTGATTGCCCACAGACCGAGCACGCATACACACCGATGTTGGAATTGATGGTGCAGTTGCCCAGCAGGCTCACGCAAGCTGGCATGCCTCTCAACGCCCTGGCCTTGGCCAGAACCTTGCTGCTCAACGCCCTGGCCTTGGCCAGGGCCATGCTAATCAACGCCCTGGCCCTAGCTTTGGCCAGGGCCCTACTGACCAATGCCCAGGCCCCACAGCCTGGGTCATGCTAATCAACGCCCAGGCCACATTAGCCTTGGCCATGCAGACCAACACCCAGGCCCCATTGGCTTGGACCATGCAGCAGCCTACCATGCTTGAGCCCACCACGGTCCAACCAAGCTACTCACCAATGGCGCCAAGTCCACACAACTTGGGCCACACATGCAAGGACCAAGGACCAGCTAGGGCCAACCCAGCAGGTCAATCTGAAGACCCACGCACACAAGAAAGCAGCCCATGCTGTGGGTTCATCCAGGCCACCCATGGCCCATTGACAACAACCATTTTCCCTTTGTAATCATTTTATTTGCTTTCTCGTATAAGTAAGGCACTAGGCCATCAGTTGGTTTTTATCTTTGAACATTTGGACAAATTTGGCTTGTAAGCACCTTTAGACATATTGTTGCTTTGTCACTTAGGCTCCATTAGGTGCAATCCATGAATCCCAAAGGAGAAGGCTCACCCTGTGCAATTCGTGAATCAGGGTAACCTATGTTTTTCATTATTTTCCATTTCATTAATACATTGTTGATGTATTTCAGCATTGTGGATTGTGTTTATTGCATTGCATTCGCATTTGCTTATTGATCATTTTGCACTGCTCAAGTGGGGCATCGGGCAAGGCAGCCACGAGTTGCCATTGAAGGACACTTGGCCTGCACTAGGCCTTCCTGGTTGAATCTGGAGCAAGGTCAGTGACATGCTGACAGTTATTGCCCACCACCTAAGCCACTCACCCAGCCATAGCCACCTATCCAGCCATAATCGTTTCCCTACTTTGTAGGAAGTAACCAACCACACCATAAACTGCTCAGCCACCACCCACTCGGCTAGCCCACAAAAACTACCTATAGCCACATGTGCTTCACCATCAGAAGACACATGTGCTTGACTTGGTCAGCCCATCATCAAGCGACACCTGTGCTTGACTTGGTCAGGCCACTATCAGGAGACACATGTGTGCTTAACTTGGTCAGGCCACCAGCAGGAGACCCGTGTGCTTGACTCAGTTAGCTCAGCCACTTAACCACCTTATCCCACTCAGCCATTGCACATGCATGCATAGCCATTATAATTTCGCCTACCATTATTCTTTGAACACTCATACGAGTTCAGCCAACACCACCCATAACCATCACAGTCAAGCAAGTGGTAGATCACATCAGTCATCAAGACACAAGAAGGGGCGCAGGAACTTGGTGTTTAGGATCTCGACCGAGGACCCTATCACCAAATTGGTGCTTTCATTGAGAGCAACCATGTGCTTGAAGGCTTAAGAGAGGTTCTCACTTCTCTGATAAGGTAGGCAACCCATCACTCATCTTTGTGATTTTGGTTGGGGGTTCCACGTGCTGAGTGTGGATATTGCGACCGTCCTCAAATTGGATTTTGCTGTGGGCTCGGAGACCCATTATGATGATGTGGATGGTCATGCCCGTTGGCCTAGTGTTGGTGGGCAGGATGCTAGGGTAGAGATTGTCTTGGGGGAAGAGGTGATTAGCACCCTCGACACGACTTAGGGGGTTGCGCCCTTGAAAGGTGAGGGAAGCCAGGGTGATGAGACTGATGATGGGGCCTTTTTGAGTGAAGAAAGACAAGCAGAGGTCGAAGCAGGTGGTTTTCTACTTCCGACACCACCAACCACTATTTTCGGGTGGTCTACCCCTTCTCTTAATATAGTGAGTGTCTTTCTATCCTTTCTCCTTACTTGCCTTCCTTTGGTGGGCAGGCCGACTCATCACTCTTGGATGGGGGTTCTCTTCAAGGCGCTTTGGTGGGTGAAGGCGCCCGCTTGGTTGATGCGGACCTGGCGTACACTAATTGTGTGTGCCTGATAGGAGACTTTGATAGCCCCCTTAAAGGAGGGGTAGACTTAGTTGGTTAACTGCTTCGGGGGCTTCTACTTGGTGGTGGTCATGACCCCAGGGGAAACCACGGTGGCTTGTCTTCTTCCTTAACCAATGCTTAAGGCGAACCTGCTGTCGAGATGGTCGAGTGGCTGAACACCTTGCTTTTTGGGGTACATTGACTCAATTTAGAATGTGCTTCCAAGTGCAGAAGTGTCAAGTTGTATCAAGGATAAGTCCAGGATCGTATTTCACAGGGACAATGGGTTATCAAAGCGTATAAAGGATCTGTAAGGAACAAATGAATCGAGTATGTGAGATGAAAATAAAATTAAAATGCTATGCCAAAAAAAATAATTGAAATTGAATTTAGAGTTTCTAAAAAAACAAATTAACAAACACTTGGGTTGGGTTTGAGATTCTTTTTATCTCGGATTCTAGATAATTTCTCGATTAACAATCCAGTCAAGGAATTGATATTCGGAACATAAAAATTAAGCTCAAGTATTTGCAATATTTTCTCAAGAAATTCTCTAATTTACTAGCCAAATTTATATTCATAAACAATCGAAAGAGACCTTGATAAATTCAAGCTTTTGTTGTGCCTTACGTCAACAACAAAACAAGAGCAAGAGCCGCAATCTATTTTCCATTTGAATCCGACTAGTAATTTAGTGAAATCAACATTAAACAATAATATATTGCATCAAACTAGAATCTAAAATAAATTAAATCTCATTCCACAACCCAAGCTTTAGTAATTAGTTACACATGATATTTTTAGTAACAAAAATAAATCTAAGTGGAATCATATCAAAAACTAAGAAAATATAAATAAACTTTAGAATGAAATAAAAAATAAAAAGTCTATAATATCAACTCGAAGAAATAAGACAAACTAAATTAAAGTAATAAAATTGAAACCAACACTAGGTAATAAACTTGAAATTATAACAAGGTAATGAAAACTGAAACTTATAACAAAGTAATATAAACTGAAAACCTTAACAAAGAAAACTAAAAACTAACTCTTAACAAAGTAAAAAAACTGAAGCTCTTAACAAAGTAAAAACTGAAACTCTTCACAAAGTAATAAACTCAAAACTCCAAAACTAATAACTTAAAAATTAACCCCGTAAATAACTTGCAAAATACAAAGGAAATAACTTGCAAAATACAAAGGAAATAACTTGCAAAATAACTCCCCTCCTTCGTCTCCACTGCCTTGATGCCCTTTCTCTTCTGAGCTCTCTCCTATTTATAGGAGAGAGCATCCTACCATTTCTCAAGAGTGGGTGGCCAAACTTTGAAGAATGGTGGAGTGGGTGGCCTAACTTGGGAGTGGGTGGCCTAACTTTGAAGAGAGCATCCTACCATTTCTCAAGAGTGGGTGGCCAAACTTTGAAGAATGGTGGAGTGGGTGGCCTAACTTGGGAGTGGGTGGCCTAACTTTGAAGAATGGTGGAGTGGGTGGCCTAACTTGGGAGTGGGTGGCCTAACTTTGAAGAATGGTGGAGTGGGTTGCATTTCTATCTTTCTGCATGTGCTGATTTTCTGCTTGCTCCCTTGAGTTCCAGCCGTGAGTTCCATTCTCTTTTAGTATTTTCATAAATGCCCTGCAGTACATAAAAAATGTATTTCTTTCAAAGGCAAATATAGAACTTTATGTATATAAAATATTGACATCAATTAATTTGCATTCAATATTAGAATTTGATGCATAATTAAGTGTTCAATCTTTATTTGATAAAATAAATCACCCATTTAAACAACTTAATTATAGCAATTCTAACCTTTTATCATACATGCACTGCCTTGCTCTCTTCATTCTTTTACTTGTTTATTTGTCGATCACTCTAAACTGGATTTTGGGCATCTTGGAGGGAATTAATGACCTAGCGGCTTGGATCCTGGCAGACCGGGCTCACTTGGAGGGGGAGGAGATCCGGGAAAGACACCAATTATGTTATATTGCCAAAACCACCTTTGAAAGGTGGAAGGTGGAGAGAGCGGAGCTGGAAGTGCTATCCGAGAAGAAGAAGGAGCTTGAAATTTTATTGGAGCAGGCTGAGGGTTACTCTCATTCCCTATTTGGCGATCTGGAGATTCTTGAAAGCAAAGTCTCTGACCTTTATGATGAACTGAGTTGTGCTCATGAGGAAAAGCCCAGAGATGACTTATCGTCATGCCTTCCAGAGTTGGAGAGGGATTCTGCTATGGCTGAGCTTTCCTGTGCTAGTAGGGACTTTGAGTTTGAGCGAGGCCACCTTAAAGCTAGCCTTTTTGCCCTCACAGGAGAGTTAAACTCAGTTCATTAGGAACTGGCCTGAGCTCAAGATCGCAGTCATGGGCTTGGGCAAGAGTTGGCAGCTGCCATGGAAAAAGAGCGCATGTCCGCCCTTGATCTTTCCGAAGCTCGAGGGGCCTTAGCAGAGCTGTAGCAACAGCAACAACATAATCAATACAAAGAGAGCTGGAAAGATCTTGACAAAAAGCACCAGAAGCTGCAATTGGCCTTTCTGGCTATGGACCAGAGTTTGACTGAGAAGAAAGATGAATTGTACTCCGCCCAGGAGGAAATCGCCAGCCTACGTGCTCAACTGACCTTGGTTCCCGCGACCAAAAACTGTGTATTTGCTTACAGCTATGGTACTGGAGTTTTAAGGCTTAGGTCCCACTTAAAGGACAACCCTGCTACCAACCTTGCACGGTTGGATCTGAACCTACTCATGCTTGACGTAGCCTCGAGTCAACGTGCTAATTCATTTGGTCGGACTAAGATGCCAGACGCCTTTAAGGACGTTCCTCCCCTTGCCCCGCCCGCTTGCGATAATGCAGCTTGAATCTATCTTGTACTAAACACCTTTGCCATCCTCCCTGTAATTTTGTAGTTAGGATTTTTATAATCTTTAAGGACAATTGTTTCAACTATAATGGATTGTTTCATGGCTTTTTGTATAAGGCTTAGACAGTGTTTTCCTTCTGATGCCTTCTGTTTTTTTTTTCTTCTTTCTCCTTTCCTTCTTGTTGTCATGTTTAGTTTTCTCCCTACTTTATTTGTTTCCCTTTTTACAAGGTGGTTTGGGATAATGTTCCCTTGGCTGATTCTTCTTTTCACATGGTGTGCTACAAGTCGTTCAAGGAGTTGAAGGGAGGCGTGGCCTGATGACCTCCCCTCCTTTTTTCATGGCACTATGAGCCGTTTAAGGCTCATCATTGATATTTAAAGGTGGCGCCCTTTTTTTTCATGGCACTACTAGCCGTTAAGGCTCCCTATAGGTGTTTAAGTGTAACGTGGTCTGAGGACCTCCGCGTCCCTTTTTTTTCATAGCACCATGAATCGTTAAGGCTCGTCATAGGCTTTTAAGAGTGGCGTTATCTGATGACCTCCACACCCTTTTTTATGGTAAGCACAGGAGTTGGAAAGAGCACTTTATTCATGATCTGCAAGAATGAGAATGACGGAGTTCTTCGAGAATAATAAATGCATGGCATATAAGTAGATGGCGTAAAAGAAGTAAACAGTAAAGTCCCTCTATGGGTAGAACTTTTTCAAGTGCTCCGTATTCCAAGGGTGTGGTAACTCTCTGCCTTGGCTGTCTTTTAGGTTGTAGGACCCAGGCCTGTTGTTTGCTACTACTACGTATGGTCCCTACCAGCGTGGTCCTAGCTTGCCTTCTTCCTTGGTAGTTACCCTGCTTTCCTTCAAGACTAGATCTCCTATTTTAAATGTTCTGGGCTTTACCCTCTTGTTGAAATATTATTGGGCCTTTTCCTTTTTATGCAACATCCTAGTCTCTGCCACTGCTCTTTTTTCTTTCGAAAGGTCGAGGTACTACTACATTGCTTTGTTGTTTTGAGGCATTGAGAAGTGGAGGGCCCGGAAGCTTGGCAGCCCTACTTATACTGGGGGTACGACCTCATATCCATACGCCAGTGTGTACAGAGATTCCCTCGTTGGGGTTTTTATTGAGGTTGTGTAGGCCCACAATACTTTCGGTAGCTCCTCTACCCATTATCATTTCTTTTCTGCGAGCTTCTTTTTCAAAATTGAGAGTAACGCCTTGTTTGTTGCCTTTGTTTGCCTGTTCACTTGTGGATACCACGGGGAGGAGTACTTAACTTGTATCTTTAGTTCTGCGCACCAATCTTTGTAGTGGTCTGAGTTAAATTGGCGCCCATTGTCCGAGACTATGATCTGTGGAATCTGACTCGCTTTAAAAAGTTTTTTAAGAGTTACTCCTAAGTATAAGAGTTGTCAAGTAGTAATAGGGAAGTCCCTAGATCATTTCCTCAAAGAACGATTAGTTTAGATTTCAAATTCATTCAGTACCGAAATTAAAAAAAAATTATTACCTAAAGCTATCTACAATGGTATTCACAATGAAAATCGATTCTTTTTGGACATTGTTAAAAATGCCATTGTTTCCTTTTATATGAGATGATGAATGGATGCTAAAGGATATGCAAAAAAAGTAAAGAAAATAATGTGTCGAATACGAGTAGGGAATAGGAAATATTTAGCTCGCATATAAAATTTTTTGCTCCAATGCACCGTGATGCTACTTCAATCACTCTCATTCATTTAGTGGAATCGTGAATGTGCATTGAATAAATTATGGTTATCCTCACTTAAGAAGTTAAACCACATTCATCAACATCATTTAATCCAAAGTTCCCAAGACATAAGCGGAAGATTGCGAAACTTACGTTCTAAGGGGCATTTTATCAAACACCATGTGTGCAATTTCGAAATCCAATATTTTCCATTTCCAAGAGTTTGATCTAACCGAAAAAAAGATTTAAACTACTTAGAATCATTCAACTCCAATGAATATAATCCAAATCACAAATCCAAACAACCCAACGAAAGCCAAGCAATCAACAAAGCATGAACATAAATCCAAATGCTACTGAGGGAAAAATCAGAAACCACCGAAAATGGATCCAAACACAAGTAGCTGTTGATAGTATTTTGCTGAAATGAAAAAAACTGAAGGAGACCAATTTAAATGTAAGTGCAATGTAAATAAGAGCTTGATTCCAGCCACAAGTCTTGGATTCAAGAAAAGAAGTGTAAAAACCGAAATGAAGGAAAAATGGGTCTTGGGAGACATCTAAACTCTCTAGCAAAAACCTATGAATGAGAACTCCCTCTCTTGTGTTTTCTCCCACCTTTCAAGTAACAAAAAAAATTACCTTTCTATGCACATAGACCAATAGCGCCCAAAATGGAGCAGGCATGAAGTGTGCTTTTCGTGAGGTGCAAGAGCACATGGTAGCGTTGAGTTGCGTCTAAGGATCAAAAGTGGAAAGAAATTCCCATGCTTTTCCTCTTGCTACTATGTAGAAACTGAAATGCCCCAGACCAACACTTGCATTTGGGGTCCACATTCAGAAGCAAGAAGAAATTTTTTGTTGCTTCTGTGAACTAAAATTCATTTTCGTGTGGTGCAGGGGACTGCGTGAGATGTTGTCTGTAAAGTGAAGTCTGGGTGCTTGAGTTTAATTTCTGAAATGTGAGATTGAAAGTGTAGGGGCGTGAATTAATCTGAGCTTCCGTGTGGTTAGTCGCTTTCCGTAACATGTGAAAACCACTGAACAAGAAGTGGGTCTGTGTCTTGCATTTTCTTCAAAATTGTTCCTACATGCGTGACTTTTCTCCAGCGAGATTGTCCAGCTGTCCACATGTGTTAGTTCTTCACCTTTTACTGCTTTGCATGGTCCCATTGAGAAGTCAAGCCTTCGTGTGGATTGATTTAATGAAACTTGGCGCATTGCAAAATGGTCGTGTGGTGCAGTGGTGCAAAGGCCCACATGGCTTTTAGTACCATAACGCATGGCTGGGCTGAATTCCCATGAAGTGAAGATGCATGATGTTAAAATGTTACGTGTGGCCCACTCATAGACCACCTGCATCACAACAAATGGACTTCCTCAATTTTATATAATAAATTGGAGATTAAAGATCATAAAACTAGGCTGTTATCAATTGAGTTAGATTTGATTTATCAAGACCCAACTCATTTAATTACTAGTAAGAAAAATGTGATTGACTCGAATTTAAGTGCAAAATAATCACAATATTATAGATTAATCAGAATCCCATACCAGTAGATCACGTTCTTCCACAAGAACCTAGTCACCGCCTTGCTGGTTATCGTCGCCAAAGGTTTAGCCTCCGCCCACTTGGTGAAGTAGTCTACTGCGACAACCATGAATTTTATGCCTCCTTTTCCAGGAGGGAGGGGACCCACTAGATCTACTCCCCACTGGGTGAATGGCCAAGGGGTGGTCATGGAGGTCAGCTCTTCTAGCAGGCGTGAGGTAGTGGCATGTACGTTTGGCATTTGATGCACTTTTTGGTAAACTCCCTGGCTTCTCTTAGAGCATTTGGCCAGTATTATCTAGCTCTTACTGCCTTCCTAGCTGGGTTTTCCCCCCGGAATGATTTCTACATATCCCTTCGTGAATCTCAGTTAGGACATACTGTGCCTCTTGTGGAGAGGTACATTGATGTAATGGGGTTGCAAATCCTCTCTTGTAGAGAATCCTATCAATAAACATGAACCTTGCCACCCTTCTTCTTATTCTTCTCGCCTCTTCCTTATCTTCAGATAGTTCACCTTTTTCGAGGTATTAGATTACCCTGTCGACCCATTCGGGGACACCTGAGCTTATCACGCCCACTTCTGCCCCGATGGTTGGTACTTTGATAACCTGCTTTTCAAATCACACACCTCCTAAACTCACGCTAAATACTTCTTTAGTTTCTCACCCTGCATGGCGTATAGGCCCAGTACTTCGTTGTCCACCACTTAGGAATCTAACTTCTCATCCACCTCGGTAACACCCAATATTGTGGCTATTGAAAGCCTTGCCACTAATTCCTCATACTCCGCCTCGTTGTTTGTTGTTTTGAAAGTTAAGGTTGCCATATAGTGGCGTTCTTGGCCGTCAAGGCTGACCAAATATACGCTTATTCCTCCGCCAGCCAGACAAGAGGATCCATCTATGAAAAGGATCTACGGTTTTCCTGTTGGGGCAACTACAACCTCTGGGGGTGAAGTCTGAAAGTTTTGCCACAAAGTTTGCCAATGCTTGTCCTTTCACCGCTTTTCTTGGTTGGTATTCTATGTCAAACTCGCTTAATTCAATTGACCACCCTACGAACCTTCCCCTACTGTCTAGTCTTTGCAATACTTTTGCCAATGGGCTTTTTGTAAGTACCCTCACCGTTGGAAATATGGGTGAAGCCTTCTGGCCACTATTACCAAAGCAAAAGCTAGCATCTCTATTAGTGGGTACCTCACCTCCACGCCCCTCAGAGCTCGGCTCACGTAGTATACAGGGAGTTAGGCTAACCTTTTTTCTTTCACTAGGACAACCGAGACGGTGGGGACATCGCCAAATAAGTGTAGAGTATGTCACCCCTTTCTAGTTGCTTCAAAAGAGGTGGGTTCGCCAAATGTTGTTTCAGCTACTCGAAGCCTCGTTGCACTCTTCGTTCCAGGGGTGTGCTTTGCACAGTACCCCAAATAAAAAGCAGCACTTGTCTGTTGATCTGGACACAAACCTATTCAAGGCGGCTACCTTTCCCATCAAGCGTTGGGTGTCATTCAGGCTCCTTGGAGGCTTCATGTTTAGGACAGCCTCAATCTTTTTCTAGGGAAGTCTCGATTCAATCTTTTCTGGGGAAGTCTCGATTCCTCTCTCTAAGAAGATGAAACCCAAAAATTTCCCTAAACCGACCCTGAATGCATATTTTGCTGGGTTTAACTTCATCCTATACTATCATAGGATCGTGAATGCCTCCTTTAGGTCGACAAGGTGTTGGGTAGGTTTCTTGCTTTTTACTAGTAAGTCGTCTACATATACTTCCATTGATTTCCCAATCTGCTCTTTAAACATCCGATTGACCAACTTCTGGTAGGTCGCCCTGCATTCTTCAGACCGAAAGACATTACCTAGAAACAATGTAATCCCCGATCCATAATGAATGACGTCTTTTCTTCATTCGCCGGATGCATTTGGATTTGATTGTTGCTCGAGTAGGCATCTATGAAACTCAACATCCTATGTCCTGCTGTAATGTCTACAATAACATCAACTCGCAGTACACCGTTGACCATCACTTGGGAATCTAACTTCGCATCCACCTCGGTAACACCCAATACAGTGTCACTATTTCTAGTGGTTTGTTGGCTTCAGCCTACTACAAGTATTGCTCATCTCTGACCTCTATGCCTTTTTCCAGAAAAACCGCCAAGGGTGGCGGTAAGGGTGGTGCTAGAATCTCCTAGGTGACACCCTTATCTTTGCTTGCAACAGCACATACCTCATTCCTATTGCTCCTTAACTCTTGTACATACCATTCCTGTGCTAGGGCTTGTTCACACTATGCCTCACCGACTCCACCATTGGTTGGGAACTTCATCTTTAGATGGTAGGTAGACATAACTGCCTTGTGGTTGTTGAGCATTGGATGACCGAGTATGGAATTGTAGGTGGATGGGGCTTTTACAACTAAGAAATTGGTCATGCTGGTCGCATTGTGCGCCCTTGATCCGGCGGTTAGTGGGAGGGTAATCACGCCTATTAGTTGTATCGTATCCCTAAAGAAACCCTTCAGTGGTGTCGAGGATGGTCTAAGTTCTTTGGTGCTGATATCGATTTTGATGAAGGCCTCGCAAAACAATATACCTGTTGAACTGCTATTGACGACCAACATCTGCCTAGTTGTGTAATTGGCCACTAGGAGAGTGATCGTCGTGTGGGTATAGAACCCCTTCTCGATCCTCCTCTCTGAAGGATATGTTTGTCTGAGCATCAAACCTTTGATGCTTGTGGGCCCCGTCTGCCACATACACTTCCTCATATCTCGCCCTTCGCGCATGCACCTTTTGGCTATACGAGGATATGCCGCCCCCAGCGAACCCTCATGTTGTTGTTCAAATCTTCCCTATAGGCGCCATGTTCCTATCTTTTTTCGAGGGTGCTCTCACTTTATCATTCTCCCGAGCATTGTCATGAGGTTGCCGCTTTCTATCAGGACTTTTGCTCCATCGGGGATTGTGCCCTGGCTCATGATGTCGCTTCAGTTTTGAGTGTTTTGCAATCATTCGCTTTAACTCTCTCGTTCCCGCCAATTCAGTGACCCTCTTTTCATAGTTATGCAATCCTCAGTCTAGTGTGAATTTTTTTATGATACTTGCAGTACCAGACTCCCATTTTGGCTTGGCATTGCTAGACTCCTCGTTTTCTTGCACATTTAAGTTGTTGTGCATCAATGAGTGATTACGCTTTGGCCGCCTTTCCTTTCTCTTATCTGAATGACCCAAAGTATGTTTCTTGTCGACGTGATTGTTCTTTCATTCCGTCTTGTTTTCCCTGTTTCTTGGATCCATCAAGGCTTGCAGCATATCCTCCATATTGACAAAGTTGTCCACCTTATCCATGAACTATCTCAAAGTGGAATGAGTCCTTTTGGCTAACTCGGCCAAGAAAGGACTGCCCGACTAGATTTTGATAAGAGGGGGGCGAGGGTGATTTTTTCATCTTGATCGTTGGTTGTTAGCCTCTCCTTGTTGAAAATAGTAAGGTACACCTTCAAGTTCTCATCTTCTTTGTTTAACTGTTAGGAGGTATGCGACTAGGCACCGGTGCCTCCTACTAGGCATGAATTGCGTTAGAAACTATTTGGTCGACTCTTCAAAGCTGCTTATTGACCTTGGCTTAAGGGTTCCAAACCAACCTCTCGTTGTTCCCTTCAAGGTCAAAGGAAAAGCTCAATAGGCGATTTCTCTAGGGAAGCCGTGAAGCGTGATGTGTGCTTTGAAATTTTCCAATGGTCTATGTAGTCCTCAGACCCATTGTGCATCTGATCCATCTGTGGTACTTTGAATTTTGGCGGAAGTGGCATGGACATAATCTTCTCATTGTACGGTAGATCAGTCTGGTTTAACAAACTTTCTACTGAATAATATCCTCCAATTTTCTTTGCCATTTCTTCATATTTCCTCGCCAAGCTCCGTAATTCATCATGTATCTTCTTTTTTCGGCTTATTCCTGGTTCAATCCTCCATTATAATGTGCTTCCCCCTCACCTTGCTCATTGTGACTAGGTGTGACCGTGTCATTAAGCTCCATGTTCTTCCGTCTTAACTTTTCATTATCTTTCTTTAAAGTCTCCACGGCGTCCAAGGCCATTTTCAACTTTTCTTTCGTTGCTGCTAGTCGTGCTTCCATGGTGGTCGGTAAGGTTCTTGTGTCATGATTTGCTAGGGAACGTGTTACAGTCGGTATGTGAGAACCATGTTGATCTCCAATGAGAAAATGAAATTAGAGATAGAAAGGACATGTCCCACCATCAGTGGTACTCATTCCCCGACAAAGCAACAAGGGATGATGGTGTTGTACGCTTGCACTACTCTGATGCTTAAGTCAGTTAAGAATCACATATAATTATTAGAAGATATAAAAAAAAAAATGTGTCTTTGGGATTACCTGGTATCTGTATAATACAGGTGTCAGGCTAAATTGGATCACTACTATAGTTGTATCATGTTCGTGTGATACTTCTCTTTTGATGCTTATCACCTTAGATTATCCCTAAATGATAGGAGTGATAGGATTGCCATGGTAGTGTTTATCTGCTATATTAGAGGACAGCACACTAGGCTTTCATAGGCTTTTAGCTCACGACCTTGGCTTGGTCCATCATAACTTGGAGTTGGGCCATCGAGTGTATTATTTTGACCCTCCAGGGTCTTGTAAAATAGAGTTGTAAGACAGGGCCAGCTCTTCCATTAGGTGACTTAGGCAGTTGCCTAAGGCCCTTAGTGGAAGAATGTCTCATAAGAATCTTTCAAGTAATTTTTTTTAAAGTAATAATTAAAAAAATTTAATAAATCAATAAAAAAATTTAAAAGTATCAAATAAGTTTTATGTAATTGGTTACCTTTCTGGATCATCATATTTTTCTTTTCTTATGAAAACTCAACTTTTATTGCACTTTCTTGGTTTATAGTTTTTCTTTTTTAATCTTTTGGCTCACCATCAAAACTTTTATTTTCATATTAAGTCATTAATTTATAAAGATGTTAGTAATGCTCTTAATTACCAAAAATGTATTCATTAGCATGAGTTTTTTTTTTGTCTCAAATGTTCTTGAATCTTTATAATTATATTTCTAAATATATATGTTAATATTGAAATTTCTTTTTTTAGAATTTTATTATGTTTGAGTTCACTTGATGATAACGAAACTTTTTATCTTATTCATCTCCTTTTCATTTACAGTGTTGGTTGGTATTGAGATATAAAGTGATATTCTCATCTTATCTCCATATAATAATTATTTCACATAATCTCATTTAATGGTATACTTACCTTTTATCATTATTAGTTTAATATACAGTATGGAAAATATAAAGAGAAAAATCTACTTTTCAGTATTTATAAAATGTTTTAGTGTAATCATTTGAAGAGACAATGGCCCTTTTTTCTAAATGCATGGGTTTATATAACTTTATTTATAATAATGGATATAATTGATTTTAAGAATATAAAGCACATGTTATAAAACTAATTTTGATACAATTCTTTCTGAGCTGATATTTTTTCAATAAAAATTTAGTCAGTTATTAATTGAAAAGGTGGTATAAAATCTTAATTAGGTACTTCTACTTTGCAAAACAATAAGAATGATTTTTAAATAAAAATGCAATGTAAAAATAAAAATAAAAATAAATTTATTAAATTTTACTTTGTAAAATAAAAAATGTCTGACTCAAAATTTCGCCCAAGGCCCTACGATGTATTGAGCCAGCTCTGTTGTAAGATTATTGTTTTTCTTTATATTCCCTTTATTTAAAATATTAGTTGTAAAATAATTGTAAAAAATTGTATGTAAATACTTTCATTGAACAATTGCCAAGTTTGATGTCATTTTCATCAACTCTTGCTTGTTATCGTGGTATCAAGCTTCATATCAAACTGTCAATGACCTTACGGTTTGATGGTATTTGTCTCTCTCTTGCGAGGGATGTTCGTGATTGCCAAAATAATAACACATGTAAATCAATCTGATTGGTAACTAAGAATTTTGACGATTCAGTTTAAAGTGAAAAAGTTTGAAGTAACATTCCTAGAAAAACCATGCACGAGATCGTGATAATTGGTCTGTTAGCCACAAGTTAATTAGTGCTACTTTGATATTGGGATAACTTTTAGTCATTAGATCGAGTCAGTTGGTCATCGTAATCAGTACTAGAATGAGTCAGAGCTGATCTCATGCCAATAGCCCTTGGCGCGAACGGCACCACGCCTGATCCTCAGAGACCATGGGGCCTATAGTTAATGTGGCCTTTGGAAGAAGTTGGGTTAGCTGAATTAGGAAGTGCCAAAAAGGCATCGAATCGGTGGTTTGATTTTCGGATCTGTATCTTTTATGTGCCGATTGCTGAGCAAATACTATGATAATTATCAAGATCCGACTATATGACTGCTTAGAGTATACTGTACATAATGTCTTCGGATATCCGATCCGCCACATGTCTCATGTTTCGGATCATGTATAAATGCGCTTGCGAAACACACGCTCCGCATTTCACGTGCATAGACTGCTAAGAAATGGTATTATAGTAGAATAGTATATAAGTTTACGTATTTTTAAAATTTTAAAAAATAGATAAATTTAGGATTTATATAAGAAAATTATTTTTAAATAATAAATCAAATTTTTTTTAAAAAAGAGTACACGATACTTACATCACGGAAAATACAAAAACGAAAAGTCCCCCATTGCTGGAATTAATCAAAATCGGTGATTCTATGATTTTCAACTTTGGGGAAAGAAAATTTAGATCCCGTTTGGATAGTGAAAACGTTTCATCTTATCTTATCATTACAATTTTTTTAAATTTTTACAGAAAATATAATAAATAATTCAACTTTTTTAAATTTAAAAAAATATAGTATTAAAATAATATTTTATTCAACTTTCAACTTTTATCTTAACTTATCTAATCTCAACTCACTGTTCAAAGTTGTGCAAAAAGGTCATCATCGGGTCGGTGGTTTGATTTTCGAATATGTAACTTTTAGATTAATGTTATATATAATCGTAAAGTTTGTAAATGACGCGTAATTATTTTAAAAAAGAGTAGGATCTACGATTAAAAAGTTAGTTTTCTTTTTCACGTGGGTCTCGTGTTAATTCACTTTTTTTTAAAATACTGCACAGTACTTACATAATTACGATTGTAAATATCATTTCTCAAACCTTTTTTAAGTCAAGCAATACTTTGATAGTTAACATCCCAAATTAATACCAACTTCTCACCTATTATAGCAAAGACTTAAACACAAATAATGAGGTGATTTCAAATAATTTAAATTGATCTATAAATAATAATATTTTATTAATTTCATTTAAGTGTGTTTGAATATAAATAAATTGAAATACGTATTTAAATGTATGAAATAAAATGATATGAGTTTAATTTTTTATAAAAAAGTAATAAATCTTGTTTGAGATAGATTGAAATGATTTCAACAACCAATCATCACTTAAAGAATTGGCTTCAAAATTGTTGGAAATTACGTACTCAAAGAAATCCCAATACCAAGAAGCTTTGTGATGCTTGCTTGACACTAAGGGCCGTCGAAGGAAAGAAGACTGTTTTCTTTCACTTTTTTTTTTTTAGAAATTCTTTCTGATCTGGAACATAATCTGAAGCCTTTTTACCTTCTCTCATGAGCAGTTCCCATAAAATGGTCTTTATTTTTTTGCTGGACTGTTTTTGTTTTTTCATTTCCGAACATATACGATATACCGCAAGAAGTTCATTGTGAGTAAAACTTCTGGAAATCGTGCATCATTCTCACACACACAGATTTCTTAAAAGTAGCAACAATTTTATTTAGGCATGGATATTGTTGGAAACAATAACAGATAATGCCTTTCTATAGAATATATATAAAACGGGAATACTGCATCGATACTTCAACAAGTCTGGCTCACATGATTACCTAAAACACACACTATGAGTACAACAGATTTCAACTATCATAACTGCTTTCTCTCTCTCTCAAATGATCATACAAGCATTTCATTTGATATTCGTACAACAACAAGACATAATTGTATATACACACACTTACAAAATATTGCAGATGAAAATAGTGAGCAATGAGACAGCACAGATAGCCCAAGTGGCGAACTTGAGGGGCAGGGGTAGGGGAATAGCTATGGCAAGGAAGAATGCAGCGGCGGTGACGAAGACTGCAAGTAACTCCAGTGCTCGGGCTGCGGTGGGAAACTTTGAGCTAATAAATTTGGCAACAAAGAGGGCAGAGAAAATGAGTAACATAGCGAAACAAAGCAGATAAAAAGATGGAGGAGATTTCGAGTGAGTTTGCAGGTATTGGAGTGCTATTGCAATGGCTGATGTGAAGCAAAACGACATGATTATGTCCTGCCACTCTAGGTTGTGTGTTGTTGCAGGTGGATCTAATGGTTTAGGCAAGAGTTTGGACATTGACTCTAAGAAAGCAGAAAAGACTTCTTTGGAACGCCGGGCAATGTTCATTATGTTGATATCTGGGTTTTGCTTTGTTAGGAATATGACACTCTCATGCAAACAACATCCTTGACATCGATCTACATTTTATAATGCAACGAGGAAACAAAGACGTGGATGACTTGTAAGGAAGCAGGCATGCTAGAAGATCGAGCAATCGGATCATTTCATCCATAGAAACAGTGCAAAAAGGCTGACGGGTCGAAAGTCCGATCTTCCAACTTTCCTGAGCGCAAACAAAAATGTTGTCGGATATTGCATCGGGTCATTCAATACCGATGTAAACCAAAAAAAGGCAAAAAGGACTCGAAAGTCCACTTTGTTACATGCAAGCATACAAATAGAATAGATTATGTTACGATTACAAAAGACTTTGTATAAAAATAATCTCACAAATTGATGTAATTTATTATAATCTGTTAAATTAATTTTACAATAAAAATAATTTTATAACCTAACAAATCCCATCACTTTATATGATTATTTTTATATAATTCTTTTGTGTACCAACAACATAAACTTACAAGTCACCACCTCATATTTTACTGTTTTGGTTTATAAATAAGCATTTTCCTATTCCTACTCTGCAGCCAATGCACTATCCCATAAGAAACAGAGTATTCTTTCCGTCCTAAAATTTATAGTTTTTGCATGGGACCTCCCATAACAAGTGCATCTGATTGTAAATATATTCACTTTTGTTGAAGATTTCCGATATATATAATCTAGGATGTCTCTATATTTAATTTGAGGATTAAATGGAAAGAAATTGATAGATTTCTAGGGTGTATCTAGAAATTGAAAGAAATTAATATAAAATAGAAACTAAAATGGAGAAAGGGAGGAGATATGTTTAATATTGCAGAATTCGAGTTATAGAAGAGAGATGTTTTTGTGCCAAACGAAATGGAGTGTTTTTTTATTTTTTATTTTTGGTTTCATAATATTTTATTTCATAACAAATAAAAGTATAATATTTTGAATACGTGTTGGTTTGGAAAAACTCTATTGGAGTTGGGTAACTTCGGTTAGTTTAATTAGGAAGTGGTAGAAAAAGCCATCGGATCGGTGGTTTGATTTTCGGGTATGTACCTTTTATGTGCTGAGGAAATACTATGATAATCAAGATCCGCTATATATACGACTGCTTAGCCTACCGCACATGTAGTCTTCAAATATCCGATCCGCTGCAAATCTGTGTCTCATTATTCGGATCATGTATATCTATTTATTAAAGGTGGCAATATGTGACATGATCCATTAACCTAATACAAATACGACATGATAATAATGGGTTTAGGTTTAGTCTTAACGGATTTGGATCAAAATAGGTTGACCCGTTATAACACAATTGTTTAATGGGTTGATAACGGGTCAACATATTATGACACGTTATAACCCATTATGTCCCGTTAAGAAAATTAAAGTTACAAGTATACCCTTATGCTTAAAAGTAACATTTTTAGAATTTTAATTTCGATATTTTTTTAGTTTAGATTGTAATTTTTGACTTGTAGTTAGATTTATAATTTTTATAGATATTATGATTTTAACATTTATGTAAAATTATACTAAATTTAATCAGATCAAACTAGTTAATTTCAGGTCTATTAAATCTATTTACATAAACCGGTTGAAATGGGTTGACACGACACAACTCGTTATGTTAATAGGTTGTGTTAGGGTTTGATATTTTGACATGATAAACTTAACAGGTTGGGTTCGAGTTTACCCATATGATATAATATATATGTCTTGACATAACACAAACACAATCCGTTAATACAATTTGACACTCTTATCTATTCTAAGAAAATGCTAGTTTGCCCTCCTATTTTACTCTTTGAGTTTGACTGGTCATATATTTTAATTTTTTTTCTTAATAGTTAAAAAATTAATAATTAGGCGAGACATATTGTAAGTACCGTAACTTTTACCACACAAACAGAAGCAAAAAATTAACCATTAACTATTAAGAACATGTTCATATATGGGTTTGCTTTGTAATGAATATCGCAAACTCATGCAAAGAAAATCATCGGCATCTTCATTTATAATGCAACGAGAAACAAAGACGTGGATAACTTGTAAGGAAGCAGGAATGCTAGAAGATCGAGCAGTCGGATAATTTCATCCATAGAAACAGAGCAAAAAGTCTGACGGGTTGAAAGTCCGATCTTCCAACTTCCTAGATCCGATTTCCTGAGCGCAAACAAAAATGTCGTCGGATATTGCATCGGGTCATTCAATACCAACATGTCGCTTCCTGCCCCGTCTATGACACGCTTAACAAGTCACAACCTCTTATTTTTCTGGTTTATGAATAAGCAATTTCCTCTGCCCACTCTGCAGCCAATGCACTATCCCCTAATAACAGAGTAGTCTTCCTATCCTAAAATTCATAGTTTTTGCATGGGATCTCCCATAACAAGTACCATCTGACTGTAAATACATTCAGTTTTGCTAAAGATTTCCGATATATATAATCTAGGAAATCTATATATTTAATTTGAGGAATAAATGGAAAGAAATTAATAGGTTTCTAGGGCGTCTCTAGAAATTAATATAAATAGAAATTAAATTGGAGAAAAGGAGAAGAACTTTGAAAATTAAATCTTTATTATTCTTAAATACAAAGTATAAATCTCTATTTATAAGACAATTGTATTAAAATGAGATAAAATAAATAATTTTGATCATTATGAAAATTAAGTTTATTGCTTTGATAATTATAAAAATTAAATTCTTAATTTGATATCATCTTTAATAGAAATATTAAAGATATATATATATATATTTTTATTAGCGTGTCATTCGTATGTCGGCAACGACGCGTTCACAAACCATGTGTGGATAGGAAGAATCATCGAGGAACATAGAAGCAAGGTTGGTCAAGATGGAGGATATGATAAAGAAATTGACTGTGGAGGTGCGAAGCCTCCGGTAGGAAAACAAAGTATTGTAGAGGGTGAATGACGAGATTGTAGAAGACAAAGGGCCAAGTGAGAACAAGCACGCAGAGTCATCAAGCGCGGCAGAGGTAGATGCAATGGGAGAAGAGAGGAAGCAAATGCATGATGAGTTGCGGGAGCTCGTGGACAAGTACGTTGAAATGGCCAAAATGATGGGTGTGTTCTCATTCATGGACCAACTGCTCACCAGCATTGACATACCATACAGTGTGGAACCCATTCATGCAAGAATTGGCACGGAAAACCCTCAGGACACATTGAGAATTCATGGATCGTGCATATAGCTTTACCAATGCAGAGGACACCCTGTTGGCCCTGACGTCCCCCAGGAAAACCGAGTTGGAGCAAGCCGACAAGAAGGCCAACAGGTTGACAAAATGGAAAGCCAGTGAAAGAGTAGGGAAAGACTCACAGGATGTCAGGGCGAGAAGGCAATAAGTTGGCCCGGGCACATGATGGGAAACGCTGGCACACTAGCCCCACCGTGTAGGAAGAGGATGCGCCCTTCCTGAGAAAAACCGTCTAGCAAGGCCCAAAGGACCACCGGTACTATTTGTACCACAAAACAAATTGACTCTAGACCGAAGACTGCTACACCCTGAAGTGAAGAGTGGAAGAGCAAGAGCATTTGCTGACCTAGCACCCCCACAGGGCCCGGTGTCTCGTGTATTGGGAAGACATGCATATGGGGTAGAGACGAAGCGAGAGTTCCAAAAGATGTAGGGTCGAGAGGGAATTATCACATAACCCCCCACATCGGACCCCAACCTGACCACAAAGTCCCTTAGGCGAAATTCGTATGATAGCTGGGGGATACGCGGGTGGTGGCCTCATCTCGTCGGGACAGAAGACCCACACCTGTAGAGCTCGGTACAAGGAAGTGTTCACAAAGAGGTGGGCCCGACGTGTCAAAAATGACACATGGGAGGTGCCAGTATTACATTTGTCAAGGAGGATGAGGAAGGCATCATCCACCCTCATGATGACGCCCTAGTCGTGACCATGTAGATTGCAAACTTTGTAACACGAAGGATCCTGATTGATAATGGTAGTTTCGCAGATATCCTATTATGTGATGGTAGTTTTGCAGATATCCTATTCGTAGATGCGTAAGGAATTGGTGAAGTCAAGGGTGAGGAGGTACTTGCTCAGGAGTGGTGTGCTGCCCAGGAGCTGAGAGGTGGGGATAGAAGGGGCAGGCTCTCGATGAGGGCTGACACGATAGGGGAATAAACTTGCCACCAGCACAACATCTTGTACACCCTTCCACGATCTGCAAGCAGTGGGCAAAGACCACCATGATCAGGTATAAAAACACGTCCTGAATTCAGGTAGACCTCTCTGAACATTTTTTCTCCTTACTCTCTTCCTCAAATAGGTCATTCTAACTTAGGCATCAGAGATGTCCTTCACCACCTTGAGTTCTCATCTGCTTGGATCTTGCAAATTGACAAGAGGAATAGTTGAGTTGCTATATATCCAGTCTTTGGGTATCCGATCCTCTGCATGCTTCATGTTTCGGATCATATATAAAATCTTAAATGTGCTTGCTTTCACACACTTTGCATTTCATGTGCACAAGCTACCGAAAAATTATATTTACGGTGGTAGATAAATCTCGCCCAGTCTTTTTTAAAAAACAAATAAATTTGACATTTACATGAAAATTTTATTTTTTGACTCAAATTTTTTTCAAAGAGAATACACAAAACTTGAATTACTCGGCAGGTAATGTCATTGCCTATTCTGTAAATTACAAAAAAATAAAAAAATAAAAAAAATCCCCCTTTGCTGGAATTAATGGTGTTGCACACATAGGTGATTATATGATTTCCAACTTTGGGGAAAGAAAACTTAAGGGGATGCTTAGGGAATAAGATGAGATGAGAAATATGTGAATAATAGTGAAATTGATTGAATTAAGATGTTTTATTAGATTTTAGGAAATGAAAGAAAAAATTTTGAATAAAAATATTATAAAATTAAAATACTGTAGGATGTAATTGTTTAATATTATTTTTGTTTTAGTATATGAAAAAGTTAATTTTTTTGTGTTTTATTTGAAAATTTGAAAAAGTTATCATTATTAAGTAATGATTAGATACAAAATTTGAATATTTGAAATTAAAGAAAAATTTTACTCATCATTCCTATACCACACATTACACATAATTTTTTTACTTATCAAATATCTGGTATATGAATGATGAGTAAAAAAAACTCAATTAGTTTAGAAATAATAAAATAAAAAATAAAATAAAATAAGTGTAACGTGCGGTATGATGAGTAACAAAGCTCGAAATTAAAAAATATTTATGTCTAAGTGAAATTTAAAAAATATTTAAGATAAAAATTTTAAAATAAGATGAAATCATCTCAATTCCCAAATAACTTAGTGGCCCTGGGAGTGGTTTGCCTGCTGCCTACAATGCAAACTCCGAAAGCATTTGAACCCACAGGTTTTAGTTCTGTTGTCATGTTTGGCTGCAAGGAATTACAAATTAATTAAGGCACACATGGAAAAGTTGGAGTCGAGAGGATCCAGCTAGCATGCGTGTGGCGTTCATGTCTTTGATCTTCTGTCTACAACTACTGGCCGCATTATTATTAAAGGCAAAAGAGATTTGCCGCTTTTGGTAACGGTAGACATACTACTTCCTTATCATTTATTTATTATTTTAAATGTATTTAAAAATTTTATTATTTTTATTATTTTTTATGTATTTTTTAACATTCTTAATCATTAAAAATACTTAAAAAGTAAAAAAAATAGTAAAAGAGTGGCAGAAGGGTAATAAGCCTATTATTATCATTACTTGCTTAAGAGCTGATTAAATTAAAGCTGGCATTCTTTTCTTAATTTTATTGTTTCCCAATATTGAAATTCAAAAATAAAAAATAACATCTTACACGTAGTGCAGTTATGACGACACATCATATATTATTTTTATATTATTTTTGAATGTCCAAATCTAAATCCGGATAGACTTTCTCATTTTAAATTCTAGAATCTATGAAATTCAAGATCCAAATCAGATATTCATATTACCTACTTATCTGGTTTATAAGAAGAATTTTTAATGCTGTGTTGGTTTTATGATAATCTCTCCTTCAATAATCAATTGATCACAGCTAGAATAATATTATAAAAATATAACTATTTTTGTAATTATTTATAACTTTATCGTAAATAATAGAGAGGGGTCTGTAAAGGACGTGTCCCACCACCAGACGTACTCGTTCCCCTACAAAGCAACAAGGGATGACAGTGATGTATGCCTGCCACTGCTTTGATGCTTAAGTCAGCCAAAAATCACATATAATTATTAGAAGATATCAAAAAAAGGTGTCTTTAGGATTACTTGGTATCTGTATATATACAGGCGTCGGGCTGAATTGGATCACTACTGTAGTTGTATCAAGTTCATGTGATACTTATCTCTTGTAATGCTTATCACCTTAGATTACCCCTAAATGATAGGAGTGATAGGATTGCCATCGTAGTGTTTATATGCTATATTAGATGACGGAACACTAGGCTTTCACGGGCGTTTAGCTCACGACCTATGCCTGGTCCATCATAACTTGGAGTTGGGCCGTCGGGTGTACTATTTTGACCCTCCAATTATCTCACTAATTCCATTCGCCCACGGGCATGGAAAATTCTTGTTTTAATGAAACCCTCTTTGCAACTGCGGCGTCTTGGCCCAAAGTGAGAATTTATTGTTCACGCTACGAATGACTTTGTCTAGGCTGCAGAGTTTTAAATACCCCCACTAGCCCTTTATCGAGATTACGACTTAGACTGGGCTTGGGTTTTTCAATTAACTCGCTATTCTTTGTGTTAGAGTAGATGAGACTTTTTATTCTCCTCAACCTGTTGGGCTACCCAACTGGCCCATCAAATAGTTTATCCCGCCAGCTTTATCCTTCTGAAAATTAAAAGATGGTTAGTGATTGATCTATGATGTGGCGGCGGTTACTGATTTGTGTGCAACTATTCCCATTTCGTCGCTCTCTAGTATCAGATCATGATGCTTAATGCAACTAGCCCTTCATATCCTTGACTTGATTTGTGTACTGCTTTCTGGCCTATTTCTCCTCCCTCTCTTCAACTCCTGTCTACTCATGTTTCCCTGTGCTTTCTTGCTGCTTTCTCCTTTGCTTGGTTAATAGTTTCCCTTTCCATTACCCATGGTTGAATATGGCTACAACATTTCTGCCTGCATTTCTAAAGTGCAATCCTCCCACGTACTGGATGTCCCAACCTATGGTTTGGGTGGCGTTCAGGCCTCAAGGATCGGGACATGAGGCCTTTGTAGGAAAAATACCATATTCCAGACACAACTCTGTTAGAGGTTCCTCACCGTGGATGAGTAGATGACAAAGGCTTTGCCGGTAACGTTACTGTGACTGTTTCTTCATTGGTCCATGGGTTAAGGCTTCTTTTCTGTCGCCCTCTCATGATATTCTGGATCTCCTTCAGCTTGCTCCTGCTCAGCTTCACCCATTCACCCAGAGGGCCTATCTCTACACATGCATTGTGTTTCATATGGCTTTAGAGCCGATTAGGGAATTTTACCCTGACCTAACCACTCGAGAGTTTTTATATTTTTATCACTTACAACCATCTGAAGGTAACATTCTCAGTTTCCGTAAGAAAAACTACAGGCATACACTGGCTTGATTTGAAACTCGCCACTCTAACGTGAAGAACTGGATGCAGAAATTTTTCTTTATTTCTAGTACGAGATGGGAATTTCCCACCTTTAATATTCCTCAACGGGATTTTCCAATTAGGGAAAATTGGGTATAATCCCTGAGGAGAAAGGCTTGTGGGTAGGGATGGAACCCCTGTCCAATTGGGAGTTGACTCTGAATGAGACGGTTCGTTGTTGGGCTGAGGCTCACCCTGACAGTCTTTGGATTGACTTCATGTTGATGCCTGCCCATATAGATCGTTTCTTGATGTCCCCAAATCGTTCCCATGTCCAGGGACGTCTGTTCCTGACATTAGTCATGGCTCCACCCTCTCCGCCAAAGAAATCCCTGAAGATGGGCCAGAAGGTAGGTCAGGATAGTCAGGAAAAGAAAGAAAAGAAAAAGAGAAGAGAGAAAGGAAGGAAAGGGAAGAAAAGAAGGTCGAAGAAGGAAAGAAGAGAAAACGTGGAGAAGAAAGAGAAGAAGGACAAATGGGAGAATAAGAGGTCCTATTCATAGGATGTCTCTTCCCCTCCTCTAAACAGAGAAGAACCTAACGCCAACCGGCGACCTTTTCCAAGTGTCCACTCCCCAGACTACTATCCCTCCGGCCGCCCTCTGATTTTTTATTTGTACGTGCGACCTCTCCAAGCCTCTGAGGGGTTTGTGTGAAGCCCCCAAATTCCGCTTGGGATTGAACGGACATTTGAAGCGTCGAGACATGCAACACAAGGTTACCTGCCCCCGTTCATGACATATAAGATGCAATGTTCCTAACATGCATCTAGCATTATGCAATATTCGCAGCGGATAATTTTTTTCTTTAGCAATACTATGCACCAAACTAAAATATCCCAAATACTTGAAACATATTTCATACATAAAGGCATACTAAATAGCCGTGATCACCACACTAGTCCAAAATGGTTGTGATCAAAAGAATACTTGAGATACAACTCCAAAAGTACAAGTATTAACCTAAGTTAAATACTATACCATCATCAACATCGCACCGTGGCCTAGTCGACCGTATTCAGTTGGTCAGATTCCAATTCTCCTTTGGGTCCTGTAACAAGATCTACCATTCGGGGGGAATGGTAGTTGGGACTACCACAGTGAGATTTGATTACAAATCTCAGTAAGTTAACATAAAACTCACACACAGGTTAAAAATGCATGCATGGCAGTAAAAGCATAAATGCATAATTATAGTCATACATAAACATAGTATAACTTGACATATAGCATGACTTAACCAGAACTTAAGCGTGAACTGAACTTGACTTAACATGGCATGAACTTAAGCTTAAAACATAACATGAACAAACAACATAACATGAACGTGAAACATAACATGGACTTGAAATATAGCATGAACGTAAACCTGCATAACATAAATAAGAACTTGAAAATAACATAAACTTGAACATAACATGTACGTGAGTATAACATAACATGGACTTGATCTAAAACTTGACTTATCATGTATTTGATCTGAAACTGGACTTAACATAAACTTGGAATCTTATTCAATTGTCTTGATTAATAACGTGCGTTAATACGTACTCCACAGTTGTTGTGGCCCCACGTATTCAAGTAACATAAAACATAATACGTACTCCACAGTTGTTGTGGCCCCAGTATCTACTCACAATGCTGTCTCATTGCCCACGTTGTTGTGGCCCCATATGCTCAATGCATAACACATAACATAAAATATAATACGTACTCCACAGTTGTTGTGGCCCCACGTATTCTACATGTCACAATTGCTGTGTCTCATGTAGTGTATGCTCCACAGTTGTTGTGGCCCCATACTTCATGTAACATAAAATATAATACGTACTCCACAGTTGTTGTGGCCCCACGCATTATAAGTAACATAAATATAATACGTACTCCACAGTTGTTGTGGCCCCACGCATTATAAGTAACATAAATATAATACGTACTCCACAGTTGTTGTGGCCCCACGCATTATAAGTAACATAAAATATAATACGTACTCCACAGTTGTTGTGGCCCCACGCATTATAAGTAACATAAAATATAATACGTACTCCACAGTTGTTGTGGCCCCACGCATTATAACGTATCATAAAATATAATACGTACTCCACAGTTGTTGTGGCCCCACGTATTATACGTAACATAACATATCTTATCTTTCTTAATGCATGAGATATTAATTAATATCATATACTTTTCTAACATGGCGTATACTTGTAAATGGCACCATATGATTTAATCATAACATTTCATGGCATACTTAACATGGCATACTTATAACATACATCATTGTATGACAGAAAAGATTATGTAACAGATAATTATTCATGAGAGATTAAATCATACGTAGCAGATAAACATGTAATGACATAGCATGACATGGCATATACGATAACATACATACATAAATTGTAGTTCTCTTACCCATCACACATACACAATAAACTGATAGTAAGTTAGAGGCTAACTTACCTCGATCGTCGCGTTCTATGAGAATAGAGCGCGAAACACGAGGAACTGCACAACAGCTGGAAGAGGAACACTCAAGTCCTTAAGATTTTCACTTCTGAACTCAATTGTCATATTATGAGCACTTGCAACACCACGGCAACTTGAGGTTTCACTATACCCAGAAGAGATAATTTGACTTCAGAAAGCCTTTGCACTAAAACAAGTTCATTAAAATTATCAATAATAACCAAACAAACAATTCCTTTCTCAATCCATATACTCTTAGCCATAGTCAACCACAAGATGACACCAGTCACCCCGGACTATAATCCATAACACCACTGCTTCGGGACACTGTCATACAGTTTCCCAACACTACACCATACGCTCTACACTTCTCTGTTACGCCATCCAACCCTTCGTGACACGCCATCCGGTGTTTCACGACTTAATACAGAGTACACTCACGTGAACTCTCTTCCATCCACACTGCAAAACCCATCACTGCGATACACGTCTCACGGTGCATCGCTACGCGACACGGAGTACGCGCTACGCGTACTTCCTTCGCTACAACACTCATCAACACGATGCACATCACACGATGCATCGCCATACAACACGGAGTACACTACATGCGTACTCCCTTCCTTCTACGACACACATCACTACAGCGCACGTCGCGCGGCGCGTCGCTGCATTACACAGAATACGCTACACGCGTATTCTCTTCACACAACCCGCCGTATCACATCTACGGCATCCATCTCACGCCTATACTTCACAGCACAGTCCACAAAATACACAATCAAACTCAACACTTCACAACCACACTTCGCTTCACAACTACGCAACGAACTCCACAAATACAACTACACAATCCACAAACCAACCAACTAACTATTTTAAACGTAAAATAACTAGAGATAGAAGGTTATACCATCGACGGGATAACCCGTGCGTCGCTCGCTGCTCGTCACGAACATGCGTCGGAGGAGCGTACGTGGCGGTACGGTGTCTGTCCACCACATAAAGTGGTAGTTTGGGCTTGAGAAAGGCTAGGCGTGGTCTTGGAAGACTCACGGTCGCCTCGTGGTGGTCAAAGGTGACGGAGCACGGCGGCATCACGCCGTGAACAGTAACTCCGAACGGTGAGCGGAGGAGACGCGAGGTAGCGAAAAGCCATAGAACTTCATGGAAAGCTAGGGAAAGGTAGAGGAACATGTGGTGGAGCTGTGGTGGCGAGGTGGTGGTCGGACGGTGGCTAACGGCGGCAGATCGGCCGTTTGAAACCATTTTTGGCCTTGGAGAGTGCGGGAGAGTGTGAGCTCTACGAAGCTCCGTTGGCCATGAAATTTCTTGGAGAGGTTCATGAGGATGAGAGGAACAAGATGGTGGTGGTGAAACACCACGGGTGGCCGTGTACGGCGGCGCACGGTGGTGCAACCGAACGGGTGTTTTGAGAAACCCATATGAAAAAAATGAGAGTTTGGGAAAAAGAAAGACATGGGGAGGAAGCCCTTGATGAGGTGAGTCCATTGGTGGTGCTTGGTGGCTGATTTGGCCACGTATGGTGGTCCAAAAATGTGAAAAACCCTTAGAGACCCATTTGTTGGAGGCGAGAGTGGTGGCTAACGGTGGCTCGGATGGAGGTGAAACTTGGTTGGGATGTTCACCGGTGAGAGGGGAAGAAATCTGGGTGGGTGGTGTAGTCCACGCCGCCGGCGAGCGGCGGTTCTGGGCGGAGAAAGAAATCGGCAACAGGGGAGAAAACAGGGCAGGGGCAGCAACTTCCGGGGGCTCTCGGCGACTAACGGCTGGTCCGATGGCTCTGAAAATTGGTGTGTATGAACTATGGTGAAAGGGGAAGAGAATGGCGGGGGTGGTGTACGACACCTCCACCGGACGGCGGAGAAACGGGCGGTCAAAGGGGCGGCGACGGTAATGAGACAAGAAGGAAGAGCACGGGAAGAGAGAGAGAATTGGTGGCCGGCGTTGCACACCTCCGGTGCAGATGTGTTCGCCGGTGAGGGAGGGACATGCCGGAGGTGGAGGTGAGGCACGGCGGCCGGAGGTGGCGCCGGTAGGAAGCTAGAACCGATCAGCTATGGTGGAAGGGTGTAAGTCGACCATGGAGAGAAGGAGAGGAAAGAGAAGGAAAAAAAAAAAAAAAAGGAAAAATGAAGGAAAAAGGGTAGGAGCCTAGGTAATAAACTTCAATCCTACGTTTTGGGATCCTCAAATAATTCAACGGTGAATTAAAACACTGATTAAAAACGCGTAAATGTTTTATTTTAAATAAAACACCACGATGAATTAAGGTAGAATATTATTTTATAAACTAAAATTTATAAAATAATATTTCCTCATCATTATATAAAATGATAAAGTACCGTTAATTAATCGAAGATGATAAAACCAATTAATTTAAATAAGAGTTTTCAACGTAAAATTAAACATCTTAATATCTTAAAACAACTAAAATATTTAATCTAAGTAATTATCCACAATTATAATATTTTCAGAGCTCATTAAATTATTATAATTGTGCTACTTTAAAAACAAGCTTATCTAATACTTTGAAATTCGATGGATAAGATCCGGGAAAACGCCATCGAGGTACAACGCTTAGGATAAAACTGTTCATGATTTTACAGCTGTCGGTGAAGAACAAATTACGTGATTTACGGAAAAGATAATCTATACGCGTGATTCCAGATGAGGGTAAAGAGGAGAGAGATGTGATTGCTGTCGGGAAAGAATCTTAAACTGATTATTTTAGCGGGCTGTTACAGTTTGGCTCATTTGGTCCTTGTATATTTGGCCGCCACTTTTTAGTTGGAGATTCTTGAAGGGACGCTTATGCCAACATCCAGCCCACTTTCGAGTTTCCTGTTTTTGAAAATGTGGTGGGAGCGGCATGCTGAGTGCGGATATTGCGGCCATCCTCAAATTGGATTCTGCTATGGGTGCGAAGACCCAAGCTAATGATATGGATAATCTTGTCCGCCGACCTAGTGTTGGTGGGTAGGATGCTAGGGCAGAGATTGTCTTGGCCAAAGAGGTGATTAATGCCCTCGACACGACTCAAGGGGTTGCACTCTTGAATGGTGAGGGAAGCCAGAGCGATGAGACTGATGATGGGGCCCTTGAGAGTGAAGAAAGACAAGTAGAGGTCGAAGCAGGTGGTTTTCTACTTCAGACCTCTTACTTTGAGCAGTGAGTGTCTTTCTATCCCTTCTTCTTACTTGCCTTCCTCTGGCGGGCATATCGACTCATCACTCTTGGAGGGGGGTTCTCTTCTAGGCACTCTGGTGGGTGACGACGCCCACTTGGTTAATGCGAACTTGGCGTACACCAGTTATGTGTGCTCGATAGGAGACTTTGACAGCCCCCTTGAAGGAGGGGCGAACTCAGTTGTTGAATTGCTTCAGGGGCTTCTGCTTGGAGGTGTTAGTGACCCCAGGGGAAATCGCAGTGGCTTGTCTTCTTCCTCAACCAATGCCCAAGCGAAGCTACCGTCGAGATGGTCGAGCAGCTGAACACCTTGCTTTCTGGGGTACACGCACTGCCTTTCTCTTTTCATTCTTTTACTTGTTTATTTGTTGATCACTCTAAACTGGATGTTGGGCTTCTTGGCAGGGAATTAATGACCTGGCGACCTAGATCCTGGCAGACCGGGCTCAGTTGGAGAAGAAGGTCTGAGAAAGATGCTAATGTTTCCAAAACCGCCTTATAGAGGTGGAAGGTGGAGAGGGCAGAGCCGGAGGTGCTATTCGAAAAGAAGAAGGAGCTAGAAATTTTATTGGAGCAAGCTGAGGGTTACTCCGATTCCCTGTTTGGAAATCTGAAGATTCTTGAAAGCGAAGTCTCTGACCTTCATGATGAATTGCGTCGTGCTCGTGAGAAAAGGCTAGAGATGAATTCTCATCATGCCTTCTAGAGTCAGAGAGGGATTTCGCTAGGGCTGAGCTTTCCTATGCTGGCAGGGACTTTGAGTCCGAGCGAGGCAGCCTTAAAGTTGGCCTTCTTGCCCACACGAGAAAGTTAAACTCTATTCATCAGGAACCGGCCCGAGCTTAAGACCGCAATCATGGGCTTGGGCAAGAGTTGGTGGTCGCCATGGAAAAAGAGCTCCCATATGCCCTTGATCTTTCCAAAGCTCAAGGGGCCTAAGTAGAGCTGCAACAATAGCATGATCAATACGAAAAGAGTTGGAAAGATCTTGACGAAGAGCACCGAAAGCTGCAATTGGCCTTTCTGGCTAAGGACTAGAGTTTGACTGAGAAGAAAGATGAATTGACCGCCGCCCAGGAGGAAATCACTAGCCTACGCACCCAAATGGCCTTGGTTCCCATGACTAGAAACCGTGCATTTGCATACGGCTATGGTACTGGCATTGAGGCTTAGGTCCCACTCAAAGGACAATCCTAATACCAACTTGGCACGGTTGGATCTTAACCTACTCACACCTGACGTAGCCTCAAGTCAACGTGCTGATTCATTTGGTCAGACTGATATGCCAAACGCCTACAAGGACGTTCCTCCCACTGGCGATGACGCAACTTGAATCTATCTTGTACTAATCACCTTTGCCATCCTTCTTGTAATTTTGTAGTAGGGATTTTTGTAATCTTTGAGGACAATTGTTTCAACTATAATGGATTGTTTCATGGCTTTTTGTAAAAGGTCGAGGTACTCCTCCATCGCTTTGTTGTTTTGAGGTGTTGAGAAGTGGAGGGTTTGAAAGCTTGGCAACCCTACTTCTACTAGGGGTATGACCTCACATCCATACGCCAGTCTGAATGGAGACTTCTCCATTGGGGTTTTTACTGAGGTTCTATAGGCCCACAATACTTCCGATAGCGCCTTTGCCCATTTTCCTTTCTTTTCTACAAGCTTCTTTTTCAAAATTGAGAGTAACGCCTTGTTTGTTGTCTCTGTTTGCCTATTCACTTGTGGATGCCACAGGGAGGAGTACTTAACTTGTATCTTTAGTTCTGCGCACCAATCTCTGTAGTGGTCTAAGTCAAATTGGCACCCATTGTCTGAGACTATGCTCTGTGGAATTTGACTCACTTTAAAAAGTATTTTAAGAGTTACTCCTCAGTATAAGAGTTGTCAAGTACTAAAAGGGAAGTCCCTAAATCATTTCCTCAATGAACGATTAGTTTAGATTGCAAATTCTTTCACTACCAAAATTAAAAGAAAATTATTACCTAAGGCTATCTACAATGGTATTCACAATGAAAATCGATTCTTTTTAGACATTGTTAAAAATGTTGTTGTTTCCTTTTGTATGAGATGATGAATGGATGCTAAAGGATATGCAAGAAAAGTAAAGAAAATAATGTGTTAAACACGAGTAAGGAATAGGAAATATTTAGCTCGCATATAAGAATTTTTGCTCCAATGCACCTTGACACTACTTTAATCACTCCCGTTCATTTAGTGGATTCGTGAATGTGCATTGAATAAATTATGGTTATCCTCACTTAAAAAGCTAAACCACATTCATCAACGTCATCTAATCCAAAGTTCCCAAGAAATAAATGGAACATTGTGAAACTTACATTCTAAAGGGCATTTTATCAAACACCATGTGTGCAATTTCGAAATCCAATATTTTCCATTCCCAAGAGTTTGATCTAACCCAAAAAAAGATTTACACTACATAGAATCATTCAAATACAATGAATATAATCCAAACAACCCAAAACAACTCAACGTAAGCCAAGCAATCAAACAAAGCATGAAAATAAATCCAAATGCTACAGAGGGACAAATCGGAAACCACTGAAAATGGATCCAAACACAAGTAACTACTGGTAGTATTTTGCTGAAATGAAAACAAACTAAAGGAGAACAATTTAACTGTAAGTGCAATGTAAATAAGAGCTTGAATCCAGCCACAGGTGTTGGATTCAAGAAAAGAAATGTAAAAATCGAAATGAAGGAAAAATGGGTCTTGGGATTTGGTTGAACTCTCTAGCAACCATTGAATGAGAGCTCCCTCTCTTGCGTTTTCTTTCACCTTTTAGGTAACAAAAAAAATTACCTTTTTATGCACATAGACCAATAAGTCCCAAAATGGAGCAGGCATGAAGTGTGCTTTCCGTGAGGTGTAGAGGCGCATGGCAGCTTTGAGTAGTGTCCAAGGATCAAAATTGAAAAGAAATTCCCATACTTTTCCTCTTGCTGCAATGTAGAAACTGAAATGCCCCAGGCCAACACTTGCGTGTGGGGTCCACATTAAGAAGCAAGAAGAAATCGTCTGTTGCTTCTGTGAACTAGAATTTATTTACGTGTGGTGCAGGGGATAGTGTGAAATGTTTTCTATTTTCTGTAAAGTGAAGTCTGGGTGCTTGAGTTTAATTTCCAAAATGTGAGATTGAAAGTACAAGGGAGTGAATTAATCTGAGCTTCCGTGTGGTTAGTCGCTTTCCGTAACGTGTGAAAACCACTGAACGTCTTGCATTTTCTTCAAACATGTTCCTGCGTGCTTGACTTTTTCTCCAGTGAGATAATCTTGTTGTCCCCATGTTTTCGTTCTTCACCTCTTGCTGCTTTGCGTGGTCCCATTGAAAGGTCAAGCCTCTATGTGGACTGATTTAATGAAACTTGGAGCATCGCAAAATGGTCGTGTGGTGCAATGGTGCAAAGGCCCGCATGGCTTTCTGTAACATAACGCATGGTTGGACTGAATTCCTGTGAAATCAAGATGCAGGACGTTAAAATGTCACATGTGGCCCACTCATAGCCCACCTGCATCACAGTAAATGGACTTCCTTAATTTCATGTAATAAATTGGAGATTAAAGATCATAAAACTAGGTTGTTATCAATTGAGTTAGAATTGATTTATTAAGGCCTAACTCATTTAATTACTAGTAAGAAAAATGTGATTGACTCAAATTTAATTGCAAAATAATCACAATATTATAGCTCAATCAAAATCCCGTACTAGCAAATCACGTTCTTCCACAAGAACCTAATCACCGCCTTGTTGGTCACTTGGCGAAGTTGACCAGACTCCATACTCAACAATCTCCCACTTGGTGAAGTATTCACTGTGACAATCATGTATTTTACGCCTCCTTTTCCAGGCCCCCCCCGGGGGGGGGGGGGGGGGGGGCACCAGATCTTCTCCCTACTGGGTAAATGGTCAAGGGGTCGTCATGGATGTTAGTTCTTCTAGGGGGCGTGAGACACTGGCATGTACGCTTAGAAACCATGAGTAAACAATTAGAAGGAATTGAAAACATAATATCCCCTGACTCTACTCCTTCCCAAATTATCAATCCTCCACCATTATCTCAACCTTCTGCAATACCAATTATCTTCAAAACTCATTAGCATCCAGTCTTCCCAATTGAATTAGAATTACAGTATTTATCTGAACCTCAAAAATTGCTTGACGTTTTTTTATTACCAAATTGGCATTATATTCCCCAAAACAATACTAAGACCCATAATTTTTTTTAATATTAATTTAATTATAATATATTAATATTAATTTAATACAATATAATTATTATTATTAACATTTAATAATTTTTTTTAATATCAATTTAATTAGAATATAATTATTATTAACATTTAATTGGTAAATTACAAAATATAATAAAATAATTAAATAAAAAACTTATTAATTTAATAATATTTTATTAATATATAGAGAATAAATGGCTATTTTAATGTAGGAATTGAATTTAAATAAAATAGATAAATGTAAAGAAGTGTTGATATTAATTAAATTTAAAAATGAATTTGATTAAATTATCTGCTTCGGATAGTACTGTAGAGTTGACTGAACCTATATTATTAGCTATACAATCGCACTGTTGGGGGCCCACTCCCCAGATTCTGCGTCAAAATTCAACCTCTACCGGGTAGGACATATAAGGCAATGGATGCAAATGGCTGTGAGAGTGGTGCTGCATCGGCCGCTCGAAAGCCTATCGAATTAGCTCATTTTTATTTTATTTTATTTCTCATTCATTTTTTATATTCTTAAATATTTTCTTTTAAAAATAAAAAAATTCATAATATCACTAAAAAAATAGTAATTAATTTAATTACTATTTTTTTTAATCTCATTCGAAATACTATTTTGGAACGCAAATCCGGATCACTAAGGGCCTGTTTGAGATTGCGTTAAGAGTTTTAAAAAGTGTTTAAATATCATTTAAAGCTCTCTAATGAAAAAATTAAATCGTTTAGGTGTTAAATATTGAAACACTTTTAATTTCAAATAAGCTAAAAAGTACGTTTGAGGAAAAATATCATTTTGATGCTTTTTCTCAAACGTGCTTTTCTGACTAATGCGGAACGTAATTAAAATTTTAAAAAGATTGTCAATGAACGAAAATATCCTTATAACTTTAAGATAATTACAACTTTTAACCTTTCAAAGATATAATCATAATCTTTAAAAATTCAAATAATCGTCATTTCTACATCAGAAAGTACTTTTTTAATTTATTTCTAAACAATATAACATATTTGAAAGTGTTTTAAACATATGATTACCAAACAATAAATAACTTTTTAATAGTAAAACTTATTATTTAAGTTATAAGTTATAAATCCTAAAGTTATAAGTTATATTTTTTTACCGTAATCTCAAATATACACTAAGTATTCTTTTTTTTTTCTTTATTAGATATTGAAAGATTTGAATAGGGAAATCGAACCTAAAATCTCTCTTATGAAAATTGGGTCTCATGCCACAGTCACATCCACTCGGCATGCACCAAGTATTCTTGATGGCTGTAAATGTGAGCGTCTCTCCCTCGGATCGAATATTTAACTCGATCGAGCCTTCGTGGACTTCAAGTAAAAGGATCAAAAATTCTTTTTAATCTCAGTCCAAATACGAAAATGACGGTAAAATTATAGTGATGCCGGTCATGACGTGTTTTTCAAAAGCACGATTAAGGAAGACCGAATAACATTACGATTGGAAAATAATTAGTTTTAGATATTTTAAATTATTTTATTATTATTTATTAATAAAGTATTATTATTATTATTATTCATAAATTATTTGATTATTATTTATAGATATTTTGAAATATTCTTAATATTTAAATGGGCTCTTAAAATTTAGCTTGAGAGAAAATGAGCCAAATATGAGAGTTCATTCAACATGAACTCAAGTATGATTTAATAAAAAAATATTTGCTCGATCTTAGCTTAGGTTGCGTTTGAACATTGAGATGTGTTTAGTTGATTTATGAATATTAGTATTTTATGAATTTCATTGAGATGAATTTAACTTTTTAAAGTTGAGATAAATTTAACTTTTTAAATTAAAATGTATAAAGTAGGTTGAGATGAATTTAATTTTTTTTATAAAAAATTAAAAAAATAATAAGTCTTATCAATGATTAATTTGAAATAAGTTGAAATTGATTCAACAACCAAACATAGCCTTAATATTGTTCGGCCAAGATTTGTTATGTTGATGTTCAGACTAATAACAGTTTTACTCTTAAAGAGATTAGATTTTGATCATCAGAATTTGCTTAGGATGATTTTTAAAAAGTTGCTGATTATTATTTTGCTTATGAAAATTATCAAAATATTCGATCATGAGTGTCTTTTTTAATCTCGTATAGTTTCAAGATTGGTTGTTTGAATTTTATAAAATAATATTTTGTAATGTCAATGAAGCAATTAATTCTGTTTCCACAACATAGTTCGATGAATCTACAACGTGTTATCCCAAATTATACCAATTTCTCACCTATTATAGCTAAGAAGCTGCGATTAAATATTGAGATGATCTTAGATAATTTAAGTTGATCTATAAATAATAATATTTTATTAATTTCACTAAAGTGTGTTTAAATATAAATAAATTGAAATATTTATTTAAATGTATGAAATAAAATGATATGAGTTTAATTTTTTATAAAAGACTTAAAAAAATAAAAAGCCTTGTTTGAGATAGATTGAAATGATTTCAACAACCAATCGTAACTTAAGAATTAGCTTCAAAATTGTTGGAAATTACTCAATGAAATCCCAATACCGAGAAGCTTCGTTATGCTTGACACTGAGGGCCGGCAAAGGAAAGAAGACTGCACTTTTTTTTTTTTAATGAATTCTTTCTGATCTGGAACATAATCGGAAGCTTTTTTACTTTCTCTCATGAGCAGTTCCCATAAAATGGTCTTTATTTTTTTGATGTACTGTTTTTGTTTTTTCATTTCCGAACATATATATGATATAAAATAGATTTATAGGGCGTCCCTAGAAATTGAAAGAAATTAATATAAAATAGAAACTAAAATGGAGACAGGGAGGAGAACTTTAAAAATTACATCTGTATTATTCTTAATTATAATTGAGTACAAAGAATAGATCTCTATTTATAAGAAAATTGCATTTAAATGAGATAAAATAAATATTTTGCTAATTATAAAAACTAAATTCTTAATTTGATATTATCTTTAATAGAAATACTTTAATATGAAAATTATTGTTTTTGTGATTTGGAGCGTAAAGACTTTCTAGTTTAATATTGCAGAACTGATATGTTTTTGTGCCAAACGAAATGGAGTGTCTTTTTTATTTTTTATCTTTGGTTTCATAATATTTTATTTCATAACAAATAAAAGTATAATATTTTGAATACGCGTTGGTTTGGAAAAACTCTTAAGAGTTCGGTAACTTCGGTCAGTTTAATTAGGAAGTGCCACAAAAAGTCATCGAATCGGTGGTTTGATTATCGGATCTGTGTCTTTTATGTGCTGAAGAAATACTATGATAATCAAGATCCGCAATATGACCGCTTAGGATACCGTACGTAAAGTCTTCGGATATCCGATCCGCTGCATGTCTGTGTCTGATTGTTCGGATCATGTATATCTATTCTAGGAAGGAACTAGTTTGCCCCATATTTTGCTTGGCAGTTTATATATTTTATTTAAAATAAAAAACTCTTAATAATTAAATAAGTGATTACAAATGTATTAATGTATTCTTTTATAAAATTATTTAAATATATATATATTTATATAATTTACGCTAAACAGCACACTCAACGATACATGTTGTGCAGTTGTGTAGAACGATTCATCTATTCTATTAATAAAAACTATCGGGACATATGACTAACATGAATTGTAATTTATGTTTGGTCAAAAAAATTACTTTTTTGTCCTTGAGGTTTATGTTTATTGATCAAAGAAAAACTGATTTTTTGTTTTTGACGTTTGTGTTCGATGACCAAAATTACCTATTTATCTTTGAGGTTCTAATGTATTTGATGGTCAAATTATCTCCATGTCCTATAGGTTTGTGCTTTATGGGCTACTTTTTTGTTCATGAGATTCTAAAATATTTTTAGTTTGGCAACTAAAATTGTTTTCATTTAGAAGATCAGTGCCTCTTATTTTATTTTATTTTTATCTTTTTCTCTCTATCTATTTTGCATTAATTAAATTGTATTGGTTCTTAAATAAAATTATATTTTGACCCCTGAGATTTCTTTTGAAAAGATTTTAGATAAACTTGGTCATCCTCTTATGGTGTGACAAGCATAGGATTAAGTTCATGAGCGATTGTTTTTAAAAATAACACCATATAGTTTGAGTTATTTAAACATAAGACCATCTAATAATTTTTTTATCCATTAAAATCTAAAAAAAAATGTGATCCAATCATAAGGTTAACGTACTAAATAATATCAAATTAACCTTTTATTTTTGTACCTTTCTATTTATAATATTTTCATTAGCTTAGTTCGAAACATTAAACTTTCATGATCATCTTCACATATACAAACAATGAAGATCTAGGCATGGGCCTTGTGGTAAAAGAAAACTATATATATACATGAATTGAGAATATCAATTTTATGAAAGAAATAAATTCCATCGTCATAAAACAAATTAACTATTTTCTTCATAAATACAATAGTAGAATATGTAAGTTTTGTGTATTTCCTTTGAAAATATATAGGAGTCACCGTTAAAAAGTATATTTTTTTTTAATGGATCTCAAATTTATCAACTTTTTAAAAGGAAGTAAGCTTGATTTATATAACTTAAAATTGTATCTAATATTAATTATATATATTATTTATCCACTATTTCTCCTTCTTATACTAGCTTTTGGTTTTGTTACGATGGAGATCTAGTATTTGAAGTTTCATGTACCATTGCATTTTCTAGGTGTTAGTAAAAGACTATTTTTCATTGAGTTCTTCTATAGTCATCGAAAAAATCACTCGAAAAAGTATACTGACTGTGCATTTCCTTTTTATTATTTTTCTTTTCGTTTTTTATGCATTTTTTTAATCATCATAAATATTTAAAAAAAAACCACAATATTATTTAAAAATATTTTCTTAATTACTAAATTAAAGTTTAAAAAAAAAAGTAAGGACACACATTCAAAACACTTTTTCGGATGAATTAATATTTGGAAGAAAATGAGTTGTCACAAGGTCGAGGTATGTGGAAGAGGGACACGTGTCCTCCTCCGTGCTTGGAATAAGTTGAGGTTGCCGACAATAGGCCGAGGATGTAGGACGAAACCCGTTGACAACATTTTTATTTTTTTTAATTATTTTTAAATATATATATTTTTAAATATTTATGATATTATTAAAATACACTTTTCTAATCACTAAATAAAAAATAAAATAGAAAAATTTATCAGAACCCAAATGTCGATAACTCTAGCATTTTTTCTGCCGACACTATTAGTTGGTCACACTTTTTTCGTCTTCCCACTCTGCAGCCAATGCACTATCCCATAAGCCTAAGCCATTGCCAATGCAAGTCTAAAATAATTAGAAATCTGTAGAAAGTCATCTGCATTAGCCTAGTCAAAGATCATTTATTTGACATAAATGCTACAAGCATTCTTAAGAGCTCTTCAAGTCTTGCGAGCCACTGTACAAAAAGTAAATAATATTTTATCAATTTCCTGCTACCCGCTCATCTCTCTCTCTCTCTCAGTTTCTCGTTATATTTTTCAAAATCAGACTCGGTTTCTTTCTCCTTCTTTTTCACCCGTCACCCTTCTTTAGCCCGCAACCCCAAATCTCTCCACCGGTCACCTTCTCCAACGGACCCCATCGTCTCCGACCTCTCCAAAATAAGTCTCTCTTCCCCGCTCTTCTCTCCCTCTTCTCTGTTGAAGATGTTCTATCCGTTGTTATGCATCCCTCTTCTCCGATTTTGATTTTATCTTCAATAGCCCGATTGAATCACATCTTCTTTTGCCTAGCCAGGTCAAATCAATTGCTCAGCATCGGCTTGCTCCACTAATCACGCCGAAGGTTCTTCTTCCTCCACTAATCTGCCACTATCGGTAGCATCTGTTTGGGTAAATGCTTTGCCTTTTTATTTTTGTTTTTTTTTAGGATGAAATGGTACACGGGATATTGTCTATTAAATTTTCCATTGTATTTTTTTGGACAACTATTGATATTAAAGATGATTATTTGTTTTGACATATTGTTCTTGGGTATGGTTTATAACAAAGCAACCACGTACTGCTATTGCTAGCATTTGCTAGTGTTAAGTTCCTTCTCTGTTACCTTAGGACATTGCTAGTGCAAGTTTGAAAGTAACAATGATTATGAGGAAACTTGGTTAGTGTATTGCATTAGTTTCTCTGTAATGGTATGGTCTCCACAAACATTGCTATTGTTTGTCTATTATTTTTTCTTCACGGTGTTCTGGACAGTTTACTATTGTTTTCGCATATTGTTTATCTATTGGGAAACCGCACATGTTTTTTTTTTTTTTTTGGTAAACCTGAGTCTTGTAGGATGTCCAATGAGTATTTTATTTGGGACAAAGTGATCCCTTTGTCAGCACTGGCCACTTCCAAACCCAATAAGTATTTCAATACCCCCAGGTCTTTGAATTTGAATCTGTCATCTAAGAATGACTTCAAGGCAGTGATTGAATCCATGTTATTGCTTGCTAGTATTATGTCATCTACATAAACTAACAAAGCAATGAAAGAAGAATCTAAGAATTTGACTCCAATCATGTATTCTAAGAGTTACTGATAACTGATTCAATATTTGCTCTAATGGAGGAAAATTTGAGATTAAATATTGCTTTTCAATGTTATTTGCTTTTCCAGACTTCACTTATGCAGTTAATTCTCAGTTGTAGCTAGTGTGCTAGACCCACATAGTTGAATTAAGTATAAAATAGTTGAGTTAATAAAAACTTTATAAATGTAAGTTTTATGGATTTATTTTATTTTAGTACAACTTTAGCTGAGATTTTTGGACTATTTCCATTTTATCTATTTTATGGTAGTATTTTTATTATTATATGGGGGCATGTAGATACCAATTAATAGGGTCTTAAAGAAGGATGTACATGATGTAGTTGCATATCAAACTTTCAATGTTTTCTTTCTTCCTTAAATAACAAATTTCTGGTGTTCTTAATACCTCTCAAATGCACAGATTCACACCTCAAGACCTTATGATATTACCTTCAAGAAAACGCCACAGAATCCCCTTGGAAGTTCAAGTAATTATTAAAGTATGATCCCATCATACATTGCTATCAAATGATGGAACTCAACAAAGTGTGCTTCCTTTTTCCAAGAGAAGTCACTGTCGTTTAGATTTTTTAGCTAAAGCGTATTAGAAGGAAATGGATTTACCTCCACAGACTAGAATAAGATGCTGATACAATACAGATAATAGATTAGTATTTCGTCTGATTTAGCTAATTGACTGGATTTTTTTAGGCACCTTTTGAAGTCATACACAGTCAGTGGGATTCGATCCCCGGATCCAGACAGCCTTACCCCAACTGCCCCCATGGGACGGTGAGAAGTTCCATCAGACCAATGGTTAAGTGGAAGCTAATTTGGCCTTTAATAAAGTCCATAATTCCAGTTTTCCAATAAGCACATTTTTCCAGTGATTATTAGACCAGATTTACAAACTTTCTAGGCATTTAGAGACCAGAGATCAAATTACTACCTTTAAAGTAGAAGCATTGTCTAAGCCATGTACAATAAACCCACTACAAAATTGTTTCAACAACAAAGTAAGTCCAACAAGACCACCTCTTTCTTTGTTAAATTCTGGTCACTGTCTAAAACATGGACATCATTGTTGAAAGCAAGATGTGCAAAGCTTCCACCAGAATATAAGGTGGGTACCTTTCTCATAAGTATTTTGGACCTGTCCTAGAAGGTTTTCTGGATGGCCCATACATTCCACAAGAATGAATGCAATATTGTGTATAAATCCGCTCGAGGTGACTATATCCGAATCACCACCATTTACTAACGTCCAAAGGTACAATTAGAACGAAAGACAAACCGCGGAGTGGCAAAAACACACAGAAATACATATTAAACCATAGAGTGAGAGACAACAGCACCTTGCAGACATGTCAAAAGAAGACTGAGTACAGAAAAGTAATTACCATTGCCAGCACACTGCTCACACGGCACAGGATCTCCCTGCGAAAAAAAAAGACCCAACAATAAATCATAAGGTCTGATATGCAAATGAGGCATATCATTCATAAAATGAAAATGAATGAAAATGAGGCAACATTGGAAGTTTGATATGCAAATGTATTTAAGGTAATATCATAAGGTCTTGCTAAATAAATGAAAATGAATTCCATATGCAACATTGGAAGTTTGATATGCAA